>CM052806.1:52344202-52447532 GCA_028533885.1 Nasua narica
TGTTCTCAGGACAGGGGAGTGAAAGTGTGCAAAGACGATCTCCCTCCCGCTCAGGGCTCCTGCGGACCTGGCGGCCGATGGTGTCAGAGCCCCCAGGGGCAGCTTTGGCCAGCCTGTCCCCTGCCTTCCAGGAGGACCGGCCCTGAGCCCTGCTTTAACGCTGGACCCGGCAGGGTACCGGTTGGGCTCATCTTACTCCCGGGCCGCCCCTTGCCTTCCAAGAAGGCCACACAGAGGACCCTCATCAGCAGTAGGAATGAGAGGAAGCAACATCCAGTGAGCTTCCTGCGCACCCGGTCCCATGCTGCAAATCTTACCCTGGAAACTTGCCTCGTCCCCACACAACCCTGTGAGGCGGCACCGGTGATGCCTGTCAGCCTCCTGTCTCTCAGGTGAAGAAACCAGGCCAGCACTGGGCTCACACAGCTCAGCCCGGACAGCCAGGCCCCGGACTGGGTTTGCCACTTGGTTTCAGGCCTGAGTCTCTACTCCTTTGAGCCTGAGTTTCTCGCTCTGTGAAAGGGGGATGATAATTCCTGCTTCACAAGATCGAATGAAGAATTATAGGTCGAGGGCTTGGCTGGGCTCCCGGTGGGTAGCGAACCTTAGGTAATGGCCGCTGCTGGTCCAGCCCTGTCCCAGCTGTGCTCAGAGGCGCCTTGTGCCCCCTCCTGTTGTGTCTTGCCCTCAGGCTCGGCTTGGTGCCTGGTGGTAGAGACACGGCCACGGGGGTGTCCTGCAAATGGGGACGGGTCCCCGGTGGCAGTGCTCGCCCCAGCAGGCACGTCCTCAGCGGCCTGGGGGCCGTGTGCTGTTGCTTAGAGGGGGCGAGAGAAGGGGAAGGTGGGAGAACCAGTCCCTGCCCCGCGAGTGCGCCGCCCAAAGATGGGCTTGAGAAAGACACTCACCGCTGTCTTATTTGTTCAAATTCAAACCCACTTCTAGACAGACTGAAGGCTTTGGGTGGGACCTGGGGCAGGCTTTGGGCCCAGGGCTGCTGGGCGACATGGAGTGGAGCCGGTCACTCCTCCCTGTGGTCTGGGGGACTCCCTGAAAGTGGTGGTGGCATGAGGGGAGAGACGGACCCACGCGGAGGAGGAGAATGGCCCGTCAAAATGGTGCCCGGATGCTGTGAGAGGTTCACGCTGACATTACTGACAACACGTTAGGCTTCCTGGCATTTCCAGGGCTCCCCCAAAGGAGCTGTTTTCCAGCCTTAGAAGGGGAGCCCCTGGAACGGCCCCTACCTCCCTGTGCCCATCGCACACTCCAGAGGTGCTTCCCTCGGCCTCCCAGAGCCTCTGGTCTCTGATCTCAGGACGGACGCCAGACCTGGGGGCAGGTTTACCGCGATTCCCTTGGCAGGGATGATAGTCCAGGGACGCTGAAAGGCCACTTTATCCTGGCCTGCCACAGGGGCTAACAGCTTGCAAAGGGCCCCTGGGAGCAGAGGCTGCCCAGCACGGGCTCCGTTTGCCAGGCCAAGCTGATAGGCTTGCCCAGGGCGGCCCCGGTGGGTGACAGGTGACACAGAGCATCCCACTTGTTGGCTGAGACGAGGCTTCAGGACACCTGGGTCCCCAACTCTGTTCTGCCAGCCCGGCCTGCGCCTTAGATCCTTTCCCTCTAACAGGAGGGAGGCAAACCAATGCTTCTTTTTTTTTTTTTTTAATATTTATTTATTTAACAGAGAGAGAGATCACAAGTAGGCAGAGAGGCAGGCAGAGAGAGAGGGGGAAGCAGGCTTCCTGCTGAGCAGAGAGCCCAATGTGGGGGGTCGATCCCAGGACCCTGAGATCATGACCTGAGCCGAAGGCAGAGGCTTCAACCCACTGAGCCACCCAGGCGCCCCCAAACCAATGCTTCTTAAACTCTTTCTATAGTGAACCTGAAATCTGACTTTTTTTTTCAAATAAACCGTATCCCGAAGCTCACTGTAAAAAGCAGATGCAGCAGGATTGCAGGGGGTGGGGGGAGGTGGAGACCCCTGCATGCCCCTCCCCGTCTCCCAGCCTGGCCCCAAGAGACCCCTGTTTGGAGAAGGCCCAGCCCTGCATACACAGCTCTCCAGCCGTAGGACCAGACGAACCCCGAGGGCCTTCCTGCTCTGGAGTTCAGATGCGGCCTCGCCAAAGCCTTTGATGCCGTTTCAGGGTGATCTGTTAGTACTTTGGGCAGTTGAAAACAAGTCCTAGTGGCCAAAGAGAGCCGTTTCTCTCTGATCGCGGGCCGTGCAGCAGCCGAGGAGAAGCCCGAGTGGGGAGCCAGGAGTCCCCCGGCTCTTTACGAGTACAGCACATACGTGCGCGCCCACGGCGGCGTGTGCGTGGAAGGATCCTGAGGTTGCAGGGCTGGGTGTGAGAGGATGTGGCTGTTGGTGGTGACGTTCGACATTGTGGGGAGGTGACTTGATGGTGTGAGTGCGTGTGTGTGTCTGAGGGCATGGCCATCCCTCCCTCCGAGCGAGGGCTCTCAGACTCCTGCCCGAGGCCCCGGGGCGGCCTTGCGCCCCAGTCTCTGCCTCCTGTCAGTCTCTCAGCTCTGGGGGGAGCCAGGGTGAGGGCGCCAAGGGCAGATGCGAACGCGGCCCGGCCCAGCCCGGCCACTTCGCCCCCAGAGGCCGGAAGAATAGTAGCGGAGCTGGCCTTCGAGTTTTGTTTACCGGAGCCGACTGCAAAGCCTCGCGAAGGTTTTATTTATTTCCACTCGATGTCCAGCCATCCATTTTCCTTCCCAAGATCTTGAGTTGCTTACAGTAAATCTCAGACAGGCGTTCATGCTTACCTAGCTCCACCGCTTTCCAAACTGCGCAGCCTAGAACTTTCCCCAGCAGGCTCTCACAAGTCCCCAAGATGCTTGGGGCCCTGGGGTCGGGGGCCAGCTCAGGGCCGGACCTGCACGGTCCCCCAGGGAGCCAGCCGTGAGCCAGGGCCTGGCACAAGGCGGGGGGCGGGGGGGCCCTCCGGAGATGCCCACTGAGTGACTGAGCCCTGGCTGATGGGGGAACAGCTTGTGAAGAGACTCCTTACAGGCCTCACGCCCGTGGCGCTCAGGGCAGTGGCAACGTGGGCCGTCCAAAGGCAGTCTTGAAAGTCCAAAATAGGCAGTAGCTTGTCATCTGCTGAAGTAATTTCGAACGGCACCAGCTGGGCGCTGAGCGTGAGGGGTGGCACCCACCCCAGGGTGGCTCTCTGTAACTTTCTCCAGGAGAGGAAAAACAACAGCACGGGTTAGTTCTTTGTGGAAATAGCCCTGAAAGAAAGCCAACTATGAGTGTTGGTGATGCAGAGGCAAGTGACAGAAACTTGAGGCCTCGCCAGTGTAAGTAGAAAACAGCACTATTAATTGATTCGCATCAAAACCCCAGGGCTTTAGGAGTGGCTGGATCCAGGAACGAGACAGCATCTTTGGGACATGGCATTCCTCCTTCTGTCCCATCATGCTTCTTTCCTGCGTCGCAGCTGTGTTCTCAGGAGGGCCCTGCCTCATGGTGGGCTCCGCTGAGCCTGGTGGAGAGGAAGCCCCCCACCTTTTTTTTTTTTAAAGATTTTATTTATTTCAGAAAGAGAGAGAGGCACGAGTAGGGGGAGGAGCAGAGGGAGAGGGAGAAGCAGACTCCCTGCTGAGCAGGGAGCCTGACATGGGGCTCCATCCCAGGACCCCGGGATCATGACCTGAGCCAGAGGCAGACGCTTAACCCACTGCGCCACCCCGGTGCCCCGAGGAAGCCCTGTCTCCAGTGCCCCTCAGCCTGCTGGCAGCCGTGACCCCATTCCTGACACCTCATGGTGGCCGGGCCTGGGCTGCCCCCATCACGGGCCATGTGAACACACAGCGCCCAGAAGGCAGGCAGAGCCCACAGAGGGGGTACCACACTGGCTGGAAAGGGGTGGGCTGTCTAGTCAGGAACTGGGAGCTTGGGATTTATCAAGGAACAGGAGAGCAGGCATGAGTTTGGGGGTGGGTCAGGTCTGAGCCTTAACCGAGGCCCCCACAAGATCCCCTCAGAAACAAGGAAAAACGATGACAAAGCTCCCAGCTCCGCAGAGCTCACTGAGGCAGAGACCACCTTGGTAGTGGGCCGGGCCAAGGGCTGTGGCATGAGGATTTGAGCAGGGGGCTGTTCTTGTTGAGAATTCCAGGTTCTTGGTGGTCCCAGATGTGCTGTTGTGACAGGAAGGGGGGGATGGGATGCCCCTCAGCTTTCTCCCCCACCCTCCTACTGCACCCGCCTGGACTCCTCCCGCCCAGGATAATGCAGCACACAGAGAGCCACCCAGACCAGCCCTGGGGCCGTTATCCCACTTTACAGATGCGGGGACCAAGGCTCTAAGAAATTACGGCACATTGCTGGCGAGTTGGCGCCATCCCTGTGTGTCCTGGCCTCCGGTCTAAGACCCTGTGCTCGCACCCCCTTCCCGGGCTGGGGGAGGAGGACTGCCCTGCCTCGTCTGCCCACTTGGGAGGAGAAGTGGGAAACAAGACCCTGAAGGAGGCCTGTGCCAAACCAGGTGCTTGTCCACCTGCTTCCTTCTCCTTCGGCCCCAGGCTGCCCAGGCGGCAAGTCAGGGCTGGCGAGTGTCAGCGGGGTGTGCCTGAGGGCGACAGGTCTTCCCCGGGGAACCCTGAGGCTCCCGTGGCAGAGGGGGCGGTGCGGCCCAGGCCACAGGAGGGTCTCCTGACTCTCGGTGCCTCTAGGGTCCCCATCCGTTTACCCAAGGGCTAGACCTCCGTGTTCCTCGAAGGGCTTGGGAGTCCAGAGAAAGAGGGTGGGACTTGGGAGGAGGGAGAGGCCATTAACTTTTTGGAAGAATCTTCTGTTCCAGGCCAGCCTCAGTCGCTTGGGCGGGAAACTTCCTTCTGCCCGCCTCTGCGCCCTCCTGGGATTCAGCTCCTGGAGGCTGCTCCATCCGGGCCTTCCTTGTAGCTTCTCCTGGAGTGGGTATGGGCCAGGCTCACATAATTTTAGGGCCCATTTGCTGTGCATCTGCAAAGTTAGAGCCCAGTTCTGAGGGCCCGGGGGACACGACGCACCCCTGGCCGTCAAAGTCCTTGCTGCCTGGAGGGACAAGGATGGCATGGGCGGGTGGTCTGAGGAAGGGGCCGGCTGAGGAGCGATGGGGTACATCTGTCCCGGGGCGCGGGAGGTGTCTTTACGGAAGAGACGACATTTAGCAGGGCCCTGGGGGATGTGTGGGAAGGGTTTTGGCAGGCCGCAAGAACAAAGCAGGCAAAGGCCAGCGGCGGGGGTTCGCAGGGAACAGCTGCCTGAAGTCTGGTTGGGAAGGAAGGTGCCGGCGCGTGGGGAGAGGTCTAGCAGGTGGTGAGGCAGAAGGCAGCTTGGGGAGGGCCGGAGTACCTCCTCTCTGTTCCCTTCCTTCCTCCAGGCTGGCTCCTTTCTCTCCATCCGTGCACCTCGCCCTCCCTCCTGGAATCTCCACCTGGCCCCTTCCTGTCTGGGCCCCTGCCTGGAGGGCGGCAGTCACAGCCAGCCCCTCCAACCCGAGGAGCTCTGTGCTGTTTGTGGAGCCCTCACGGCAATAGCTTTTTGAGGTGCGCATGGTTATCCCCCGTTGGGGGATGACACCCCAAAGGCTCAGAGATGGAAAGCAGCTCGCAGAAGGTCACACAAGGCGGGGGCAGCGGGGGCCTGCCACACAGGTGTCCTGACTCATCGCCCACTCCGTGCAGGCTTTCCTGGGAAAACAGTCCATATCCGCTCTACCCAAGTCCTTTTTAGATATTCATAGTTCCATTTCGGCTACTCGCAGGCCTCCATTTATTCTGGGTTCTTGGCTGCGACACGGGCAGTCGAGGTTGCGGGAATCGTGACCCCTTGGTCATTGTGTTTGTAGTTGTTGTTATTGTTGTTATCGTAGGAAACAGGAAGTGCCATTTACCAAGTGCCAGATGCTTTATATAGTTCACCTTGCTCTCCCAGCAGTCTATAGTAGAGGGAGGCACCGTCCCACCCCCTACTGCAGGGGGGAGCCAGCCTCAGAAAAGGGGGACAGCCAGTAAGTCACAGGAACTGGATTGGAACCCAGGGGGCCCTGCCTCTGGAGCCCAGGTTCTCCTAGTTGTTTCACAGCCGCCCTGCCCGCTCTTGATTGGTTCGCAACAGTCAGTAGAATTCCCAAGGGAGGGGGCAGCAGGGAGGCCCGGCCAGAGCTGGGTGTGGTGGTGGGCCTGGGGCCTTGGGGTCAGGTGGAGGGGAGGTGGCTGGCCAGATCCTCCCGGTTAATTACCACCTATTTTAGGCATGATGTTTTAAACATCAGAGTCACGAACCAGGCACACTTGTTCACATCCCAGAAGGTCCCCGGAGACCCCTGGCTCCAGTCCTCTGGTTTTCTAAGTGAAGACATAGGCTGGGAGAGAGAGGTAGGGACTTGCCTGAGGTTAACTCAGCCCGTCTGAGGCCGAGCTGGCCGCTGACCGCACCTCACGGCCGTTGATTTTAGGTGAGTGGCTTTGACGGTAGACTGGAGCCGTGTCTCTGGCCACTGAGACCTACTTTGTCTTTATTCAGAAACTTCTGAATACCAGATGCCCAGGTTCACACGTTCAGATGCCCGCTGGGGAGGCTTTAGGGTGAAGGGACAAGCTGTGCCCCAGCCTGGGGTGGGAGGACCAAGAGGGGGACTTCAAGGCTCCCGGACCTGCGTGGGGCTCACCGGCCAGGCTGAGCATCCCATGTTTCAGGCCGCAGTGGACACTGTGTGCCGTTGGCGCCGGGGACATGGTGCTGGCCTGCCGGCTGACTGTATGGTGACAAGCCCGCACGTCCCTGCTCCTTCCTGGGCCTCAGTAGCCCCCTTGGTGAAATGGAGATGGCGGTTCGTGCTCTTCTGGCCTCACGGGGCTTTAGAGTGGACGGTGGATCTGAAAGTGAACTTCCAGGTTCTGCAGAGTCAAGGCTCAGGCCCCATAAGCTGCTCAGTGGCAGAACACCTGCGCCTTGGAGACGTGAGATGCGGGGCGCCTGGAGGGGGCCAGCGGCGCTCCAGCGCCTGGTGCTCGGTCCGGCGTGGCACCTGTCCCTAGCCCCGGGCCGCATGTGTTGATGCGCTAGGCATCCGTCTTCCCAGCTGCCACCTGCTCAGCCCTGAGGTCTCTGCTAACCCCCCGCGTCCTCTTCGTTCCGTTTCTTGGTGTAGTGCGGGGTCTCCGGGAACTCCCGATGGGGGCCCAGCTGGGAGAAGCAGGCCTTGCTGGCATCCTGAGCTCTTTGTCCCTCTGCCTTCTGGACACTTCCGCGGCGAGCTGTCACTCCGGCCGTGGGTCCAGTTTCTGGCCCTTGCCTCCCAGAATGCTGAGGAGGAGTGGTGGCAAGACAGCCAAGGGATAAGCCACTCCTCGGAAGTTCCCTGCCCTGGGCAAGTCCGCTCAGGCTCCTCCCACCCTGTGCTTCTCGGAACCCCAAGTCCGGGCAAGCTCCTGCTCCCTGAAGGGGTCCCCTGAGTGCACGATCGCCTCAGGGCGCCGCAGGCCTCATCACCTGAGGCTGCTCCTGCCTCCTGTCACCCGGCCTCGTAGCTGGCCCCAGGCTGCGCAGAATTTTTTTAGGGCCCAGCATTGTCCAGTCCCCAGGCGGACTGGGGAAGGGACAGCTTGCCCTTTGGACCGAATGGTGTTGGTCCCAGGGAAGGGCTCCTCGCAGCTGGTGGCTCAGAAGCCCAGCCAGTGTGGGGACCTCAGAGCCCAGGTGATGCCGCCTCAGATTCACCCCCTGCTCCCAGGACGCTGCGTGACCTTGGAGACGTGGGGGTTCCCAGGAGGAGGGAGGAGGGAGATCTCTCCAGGGGGAGAGGGATAGGACGCCTTTGGCCAGAGCAGCTCTGCCTTAATGTCTTATGCATCTGGCTTCTGCCTAGAAGATGACATTTGAAGAAAGAGCTCTGAGTCTAAGCAGACGGCGGAGGCCGCCTGATGTGTGTTTGCTAGGGTGGCCGTCACAAAGCGCCACAGCCTGTGTGGCTTAAACAGCAGAAGCTGCCAGTTCCGGGGGCTGGAAGGCCAGGATGAAGGTGTCAGCAGGGTTGGTTTCCCCCGAGGCCTCTCTCCTGGGCCTGCGGGTGGCTGCTTGCTTCTGTGGCCTCACCTGGTCTTTCCTCTGCCAGCTCGCCTCCCTGCCACCCTCTTCCTGCAGCGACCCAGTCAGATTGGATCAGAGCCCCCCGAGTGGGCTCGGGGAACTTAAATCACTCCTTGAAAGGCCCTGTCTCCGAACACAGCCCCATTCTGAGGTACTGGGGTCAGGGCTTCAGCATATGAATTTGAGGCGGAGGGCGGGGGACGGGGGGCACAGTTCAGCCCCAAACACCATGCATCTTGTGCACGGCCCTCATGTCAGAAAAGGGAAGACCGAGGCCCGGAGAGGAGAGTTTGGCCACCACACGACAGGCTGGGGCTGGAACTCCGACCTGGTGAGGGCCCTGCCCTTTGAACTGCCCTCTCTCTGGGCAGAGTAGAGGCCGTTTTTCCTTTGCTCAAGGACTCCTCACACTCCGCTCTCCAGGGAATCCCCCTAAAGGGAGGTCTGGGCATCTAGATTTGCCAAAGTTGTAAATCTCTTAAGCCGTAAGCTGCTCCCTGGCGTCTCTCGAATGCCCTAATGTGAAATGCAGACGTTCTTCCCTTTCAACCTCCGCGCTCACTCCTGAATTTCCCATCGTGTTTGCACCTAAGGATGCAATTACCATTTCCTGCCATTGTCCTCTCTGCTTGTCCCTCCGCTCTCAGCTGACGCAGGCTCTCAAACCCGCTGGGTGAGCACGAGGCTGTGAGATTATGAAGATCGGACCGCTTCTGAAAGCTTTGGGCTGGCTCGGGACCAGCGATGCTTATCAGTCCACGCAGGGCTCCTTTGAGGTTATTTTCTTCTCTTCAGAAGATGCCTGTATATGCGGCAGAGAGCGTTTCCATCAATTCTTCTGCCTGAGCTAGCGCCGGTCGAGCTCTGCCTTGGGCTATTTGGCGCCCCAGCCTGCTCCTTCCCAGGCTGTCTCGGCTGTCTCTGGTGGGTGAGCCCCCCAGGCCCTCCCCAGGGCCCCCAGGTCCCCGTGCTGCTCCGCGGGGCCCCTGCAGTGCCAACGTGGCCCATTTTCCCATGTGGACCACAGACCGTCCCCGTTTGGCCACGGTTATTAAAAACCACAAGAAAGCATTTCTCCAGCAAAGGTCACGGCGCTTGAGTTTCTAAACTCATTTGGGAAGGGTACGGGGACCAGAGTGTTTTAGGGTTGTGGACTTATGGCAGATCTTAGATTTGAAGCATAAAATTGAGACCAGGTTTCTCTTCTCTTCCACTAAAAGGGAAAACAAACATCACGATTGCTGAGCCCTTTCCTCTGGGCTGTCTGTGGTCTCTTTGGGGTGGGGCCGGAGGGGGCAGGCCGGGCCACAGACACGGCGCAGGGCTGGCAGTGCGCCCTGGGGCTGGAGCCGCAGCCGCCCGTGACCTCCAGTGATGCCCTTCGGAGTCTCTCCGTATCTGTAAAGTACGGCAATCCTTACTCCGCCGGCGGTGGGGCTGCGTTCCGTGGATGCTGGCCCCAGCGTGGATATTTGGGTCGACAAGAACACCTGGTCTCCCGAAGGATTTACGTAGGGGTAGGGAAAGGAGTTGTGTCCTGGTGGGGGGCTTTCTAGATGGTCGGAGAGCGCTGGGATTCATGGAGGGCTGGGCTCGCCTCCTGGTGCTGGCCTCCCCCACAGCAGAGCCACGGTGACAATGACCCCTGGTCCCCAGCTCTGTACAGCCCCAAGAAATCGGTTCCTTCTGGTTTGAGGGATGTGTTTTGGCCAAGGGGCATTTCACCCCATGCCTTTTTGGGGGGCTCTCTTCGGAGGGTAAGGCTATTTTGGTGACCTGGGGTCGGGAGAGCACAGGCCTCCAAGATGGGCCGCGGGGTCCCCCGTCGGCTCCATAGCCCAGAAGCCCCGTGCTCTGGGCAAGTCAGTGTGGCTCCGAGCCTCGGTTATCTCTGTGCGGCTGGGGAACCCTGCGTGTCCAGGGCCTGGTATGCGGTCTGTGCCCCGGCGGCGCAAATTTATGTTAGGGCTCCCATCCTCCCGCTGAACAGACTCGCTGGCTGAGGCCCAGAGACGGACAGGGATGTCCCATGCCCATGCTGGTAAGTGGCAGTCAGGCTGTGAATGCGGGATGCTGGATTGCAAATGCAGGGGCCTCTCTGCTGGGTCACGTGTCCGTCCGTCACCCTCCCCCGTGTCTGTGGGGGCCCCGGTGAGGCCGAGTGGAGGCCACGGCCCAGAGCAGAGTGAGCGTGAGCTGCGGAGCCCTGGGTTAGCCCCACATCTGGAATTCTGGGCCTCAGCCCGGAACCCGAGAGGAGCCCCTGGTCACCCAGTGAGGTTTGCCCGGGAGGCCTGGGTCAGGCAGAGGCATGCTGACACCACTTCTCCTGTGTCTTCTAGTGTCCGCCAGGACTTCGATGTCCCCACCAGCCACCTGATTGGAGCACATGGATACTGCACCCAGGTCAGGGGTTGCCGTGGGGCACCGGGCACTGGGCGCTGCTCTTCCTTCCTCCCCCCGCTTCTTTCCTTGCCCCTGCCAGCCCTCTCCCAGCTTCCATGTGCCGGCCTCTGTCATGGAGACCGAGAAAGGCCACTCAGTTCAGCTTCTGCTCCGGGGGGGCTTGCGGTGCCCAATCTGTGTGCTCAGCACTGCGGTGGCCAGTGGGGGGGGGGGTACCAGGGACAAAGCCGAGTGCCGCACAGCCCAGAGCCCCGGTCCAAGCCCCGGGGACAGACTGGGGGTTCTGGGCCAGCTGGGGCCACGAGGGCCATGGCACCCTTTGCGTTTGCACCGGGCACCATCTTGCCAATGAGCTGCGCTGAGCTTCTTCCCCTCCCCAAGCCTCAGTTCCCTTGCTTCTAGAATGAGGAGTTTCAACTAGACCCATGCTTCTTCAACGTCGATGGGCCCATGAGCCCCCCAGGAGTCCCGTTGAAGAGCAGGCTCAGATCCAGTGGGTCTGGCCTGGGGCCTGAGGCTCTGAATTGCTCACGGGCCTCCTGGAGAAGGTGATGCTGCTGGTCCATGGACCACACTTTGAGTGGCAAGTGGCCACGTGGCCACTAAACTTTACCACTGCGTTGATTTTGAGTCTTGGGGTGGGAACAGCCTATTTCCCCTTTCTCCCCCATGTCAAGAGGGCTTCCTGCCCTGAGGAAGGTTTCAGACAGATGGGGAGCAGGAGCCTTTATTTCCCCCCTTGAAAACCAGAGGGGAAAACTCGAACCCATCCTAAAGGAGCTGCGTCTTTCTTAGCAGCCGCTGCCCCTGAGGTGCAGTATCTCGGAGCAGACATTTCCTCCTAATTCTTTCTCATTTCCTCTGTAAGGACATAATGAGGCCCCTTCGCTATCTCCCTCCAATGGGGTTCCCTCTGTGGCCATCACAGGGGGGCCTCTTTTACTGTCACCAGGGCAGGGGTCTTGGTGTTGATGGAGGGCTGTATTCACCGGGGCAGGGCTTTTATAATTCAGGAGAAAACACTTCTGTGAACTCTTCCCTCCAGAGTTGATGCTGGGAAAGGCCTTTCCTGGCCATTCCCACATACCGTGGGCTGTTGCTGCCTGCCAGCCGGCCACACACACCACCCTGACAGGGTGGGTGCGATGGGGGGTGCTGCCTGCCCAGGTGGGCTCACTTGGACCCCTCCTCAGTGGCGCAGTGGGCACTTAGAGGCCAGCATTCCCCTGGAATCTTCTGCGGCCAGGTGGTCCCCCGTGGGTAACAAGTGAGGGGAGAGGGAAGGGCACCAGGGAGGGTGCTGGAAAATGTGGGTGGAAACCCTCTCCCGTCTAGGGGCCCCAGGGTCCCCATTCCTCCCAGGAGGTCGTACCCTGGGCGCCCTGCTGAAGGAAGAGCCCTTCCCGCCACCTTGATGCAGGAGGCGCTGGCTGAAGGAACAGGACTCCTAGTGTCGCTGATCTCCAGGTTCCGGGGTCAACAGGCTTGTGGGCCTGTCGGCTGTGCGGCACAAGTCACACGGCCCCTGGATGCGTGATGCCACTCAGCCAACGAGGGCGGGGACAGGTCTAGAACCCAGCCTGGGGCTTCCTCTCCTCCGCCTGTCTGCCTCTGCCGGCCTCCTCTCTCCCTCCCCGCTCAAAGACCCTGCCATCGCCTGTGAAATCCAAATAAGTCCTAGAGCTGCCTTCTTGGTGTTCGCGCCATTGTCCGCTTCCTGGCATTGATAATGGGCGCTGGTTGTGTAAGATGTTATCATTGGGGGAAGCTGGGTGAAGGGTGCACAGGAACTCTCTGTACTATTTTTACAAATTCTCCTGAGTCTGTAATTATTTCAAAATAAAAAGTTTATGGAAAAAAATGTCATCCTTCAAGACCCACCCCAGTGTGGCTTCTCCACAGAGTGGCTCTGACTCAGCCATGGGGTGCCGTGCTTCCTGGCCCCAGAGAGCTCTGAGCATGTATTTTTGTAGTCCCAGTCGCCTCCTACCTTGTCCCTCAGCCGTGCGCACGCGGGGACGCACCTGATCCCGTCCCCTCGGGCGCGGACGCCTGAGGTCAGGAGCTGTTCTCACCCTCCAGCAGTCCCCTGCTGCCACCCAGGCTCAGTGAGCGCCCGTGGGATCGAGGTCACGCTGAGTTCCTAGAGTCGCTCGACTGGGAACCACTGGCAACTTTCCCCGAGGGCTGGTGGGAACTCCCAAGTCCCAGCCCCCTGCAATCTGGGACTGTCTCCCTCCTTGCTTTCCTTCCTTTTCCACCCTTTTTTTTTTTTTCTTGTCCCTGATCTCCCCTGGACAAGCCTTTCCCCTTTCTTTCATCTACAGGAACTCGTCAATCTTCTCCTGACCGGGAGAGCCGTGTCCAATGTTTTCAATGACGTGGTGGAGCTGGATTCTGGGAACGGGAACATCACGCTACTCAAGGGCATCGCTGCGCGCAGCGACGTCGGGTTCTTATCTCTCTTCGAGCACTACAACGTGTGCCAGGTACTGGGGCGCAGGGCCCCAGAGGCAGAGGGGCCCCGCTCCCTGGGACCGGAGAGAAGGAAGGCGGGGAAAGGGAAGCCCCAGTCCGGTTTCCAGAGCCCGTCAGAATTTGGTCCGGTCTCAGTCACAGAGGGTTTGGGAAGCAGTATTGCTTCGCTGCCGTCGAGTTCCGGCATGGAATTCCCACCCGCAGCCAGCCGGTGCCATGTTCTGGGAAAGGTTGTTTCAAAGGGACTCTTAGGGACTTATAGTGGGACTGCGGGTCAGAGCAGATGGCAGCCGGGGTGTGAGTGTGCGCGCGTGCGTGCGTGTGTGTGTGTGGGTTGGGTTGGGGTCTCCTCCAGACGCAGGGGACCTGAGGTCGTCAGCCGTGGTCGTAGGCCTGCCCACGTCTACCCCGACAAAACACCCTGAAGCTGGGTGCATAAAACAACAGAAGTTTGTCCTGGAGCAGAAGCTCTCGTAGCAGAAAGTCCAAAATCAGGTCAGCGGGGCTGGGTCCCCGCTGACATCCACTGGGAGAATGCCCCCTCATCTCTTCCAGTTGTTGGTGTTTCCTTGGAGATCTTTGGCAATCTTTGGCTTGTGGATTCATCACTCCAGTCTCTCCCTCTGTCGTCACGCGGTCATCGTCCCCCCGTGTGCCTTCTCCTTGTCTTATAAGGACATTGCTCGTGTGGGGCTAAGGGCCCACTCTGCTCCACTAACCCCATCTTCACTAGTTATGTCTGCAACCACCCGAATTCCAAATGTATGTTTTGGGGGGCCGGGTTCCACCCTAACGGGCCACTCGGTCTGGTTGTTAGTGCACTGCTCGCCCTCCTTCCTCTCTCCCTGCAGCCGGGGTCTTGGAGAGGGCAGGGCCCCAGCGAAGTCGGGCAAGGTAAGGTGACTGTGTGTTTCTGCAGCGTGGGCGCTTGGCACTGGGCCCCGCGTTCCTGGCCTGGCCTGCTGGTAGACCTTCTCTGAGCCTCGGTTTTCATGTCTTCAGAGAAGACATTGCTCTCCGGCTAGTTTCACGGCGCCTTTCCGCATGCTCCCAAGCTCAGGCTGATGTCCTGTTGATAGTGGGCCATGTGGTGCGGCTGCCGCCCCAGGACCTGCCCCTATGGACCGGAAGCCAACCCGTGGGCTCCACCGACTTGGGGAGAACAGAATGGTAGTGGCTCCCTGATTTGCCGTTGTCAGGAGGGAGCCCAGGAATGTGGCCACGTGCGCCAGGAGAAGCACCAGGGCCCCTGAGCGTCCGTCCCCGGGTGGGCTCTGGAAGCATTCAGCCTGAAATTCCATGGGCCGAGAGAGGTTACCTTGGCCAGGCTCGTGGAATCCCCAGGCTTACCGTGAGCTCTGGTTTTACTCTTGTGTTGAGGGCGTGGGTCGAAAAGTAAACTATTTTCCTTTGGTCTGTGGAGGGTAGTGGATGGGAACATCAGTCGGGGGTCCTCCTTCCCTTGGAATAAAATGCCGATTGAAGAAATTCAGGCCCTACAAGGATCCAAATTCTTGAATCCACACAGACAACTCCCCTCCCTCTGCTGTTAGACGCTTGGCTGACGACTGAAACTTGTATCTCTCTGCAGCAAAAGGATGTTTGCTTCTTTGCCTTGGGGTCGCAGGCTTTCTAAGGAAGGACCCTCAGGCCTTCTCTCCTCCCTGCAGCTTACTGAGGACCGGGCTTCGGAAGGAAAAGGCAGAGGTCTGACCGTATAGACAAAGCGTATGCCCCCCTTTACCGCAGCCTGTCATCCCCTCTGTCACTGAACCCCTTGGGCCTACTTGGTTGGCCATGTTGAGTGTGGAAGGAATCCAGGAAGGGTTAGCACCCACACTCAGAGCTGGGCCCCCTCCCCTCGGCAGCACCAGTGTGGCCCCGGGGAAGGTCTGGCATTTAGGACAGCTTGTGGCATGGCACCCACAGTCGGACTGTTCTTGTAAGGCTTAGGCTTTCTCTCACGGATGGCAGAAGCGGGCCCGCCTGTCATTCAGCCTGTCGGGGGCTTCTCACGGCAGCCTCTGGCTGGGAGCCTGGTTTTAGGGCCCTCACGGAGTTTGGGGGGGCTGGGGGTAAGGGAGGTCCTGTCTGTCAGTGAGCTTATTAGATGACCCACGCTCTGGATGTGCCCGGGGGGAGAAGAGGAAGCTCTGGGCCGAGAAATGCACCCCTTGCGGAACGAGCCGGCCTCCAGCCCGAGCCTGGCTGTGCGTTCTGGACCTCCATGGGCTCGCCATGACCCCGCGGGGCTGCTCTTGCCCATCGGGCTTGCACCTCGCTCTCACCACCCGGAGCTCACTAGTGAGCTCACCACCCTCTTCCAGTCCTTCACTGAAGCCACCGTGATCTTTAATATTAGAGTAGACGGACTCACATCATTCTTTTGCTTCACACGCTGTCGGGATTTCCCATCCTCTGAGGCCGTTAGGGGCTGAATTTTGTCCCCTCGCAGATTCCTACGTTGAAGTCCTAACCCCAGTACCTCAGAATGTGGCTGTATTTGGAAATGGGGCCTTTAAGAAGTGGTTACATCAAAATGAGGTCTTTAGGGTGGCCCCAATCCAATTGACTAATGTCCTTGTTAGAGGAGGGACGTAGGACCCAGATGGGGTCGGAGGGAAGACCACGTGAAGACACAGGGCGGAGACGGCCATCAGCCATGGGCAAGCCAAGGAGAGAGGCCTCAGGAGAAACCAGTCCTGCCCACACCTTGCTCTTGGACTTCCAGCCTCCAGACCTGTGAGGAAACAAATTGCCGTTGGAGCTGCCCGGCCTGTGGAACTTTGCTCTGGCCCCGGCTCACTATGCAGGGACTGAAGCCCAAACTTAGCACGGCCTACGAGGCCCAGTGAGACCTGTCTCGCCATTCCCTCCCTTCACGTTTTGACTTAAGTGTCACTTCCTAAAGGAGGCCTCTCCTGACCTCATCAATCCATCCGAATAGGGGACTGCTCTCACGGTCCCCTGCCACCTGGTCCCTCTCCAACCCAGAATCTTCCTGCTTTCCTTCACAGGCCTCCTCTTGATTTCTAGTGTCATGCTTCATTGCTTTTGAGATGCAAACTTAGCGTGCATTTGACCGTCTCTGAGATTTTGAGGCACTCTTGGCTTTAACTGCCAGCTTGCTTTCCCCGTGAAACGAACAATCATGGCGACTCTGGGGGCATCTTAGATTCGGGGCAGGGTGGTGCAAATGTGTCTGTGTGATTATTTGATTACTGTCTGTCTTCCCCGTTAATCTGGGGAGCCCCCCTCCCCGAGGACAAGACTGGTCTCGTTTCCTTCCTTGCTGTACCCCCATCCCTGAGCGTAGTGTCTGGGACTGAAGCACAAGTCACGTCGAATGACTGACAGAGATGACAGACGGCGACTCTGCCGGCAATCAAACGTTGGTTCTTTTAGAATTATAGGGCTTCTGAGCTGGCAGTCCGTGGCTGGGTGTGGGGGCATTCGCTCACCTCAACCCTGCAAAAGACTCGAGAATCCCCCTTTAAAAGTGACTCCTGACGGTGCCCTCCGTTCCCGTACCAGGAGAAAGCCTCAGACTGTCCTGAAGGAGATGTGCTCCCACCCTCCCTCCTCGCCCCGGGCCTTTGGTCAGCTACCTCCCAATCCAGAGGAAGTGAATTTCATCTTTGGAAAATGTCACCCACTTGGAGGGGGCTCCTGAATGAGAAAACTCATTTATAAAATCTCTGGGCAGCTTTTTTTTTTTTTTTTTGCCTGTAATCTTTTGACCGTTGAATAAATGGCAGGCTGCCCTTTTGTCCCCTCTGCTGGAAAATTCAGGGTGGCTGATTATGCAGACGCCTGCCCTGTGGCAGGTTGCACAGCTCTTTTTCCTGCAGTGAATGAGCTCTGGGTCCCTGAGAAGGCTCCCTGTTCGAGGTGAGGCCCTCATCAGCAAAGCCTCTTTGGAGCCCAGAATGGGAGCCAGGTTTGCAATGGGGTTTAGGCACGTCCGGCCACGTCCTCTGAGGCATCTGGTTCCCCCACATCCACCAAGCAGAGGGCTCTGGAGTCACGTTTTAATGTCACAAGGGGCTGGGGTGAGGGCCCAACTGGCCAGGTGGGGGCAGGGCAGGACGCTTGGAAAATGGGAAAATGGATACCTTGTAAAGATCGCCATCCTACCCCCCGGAGAGGAGGCTGTGGGCAAGTCTTTCCCTAAGGGACCTGAGCACAGCCCCCCTGTCCGAGACACCCCATCCCAGAGCCAGCTCTCAGGAGGGCTCCGAGGGGCCCCAGGAATACCCTCTCAACTGGCCACTCTCCTGTGACAAGCCAGAGAAAGTATGCCCTTCTCCTCACTGGAAAAATAATTCCCATTCTTTCCTTAATCCGCAGGCTGTGGCTGTAAATACCTGAGCCTGCAAACATCTCCCTGGGGCTGGGGGGATTAGGCCAGAATCAGCCAGCCCAGCAGGCACGGAGCTGAATAAACCAGGGCCTTGGGTAGGGAGAGGGGCAGCCCCAGGGAGTCACAGGGGATGATGGGGAGGGAGCACAGAGAGGGCCAGCCGGCCTGAGGGCCAGAGCCTGCCAGGCCTCTGAGTAGGACTTCACAGAGGGCGCGTGCCACTCCTCTGCCCTAAAGAGCAGCAGCGCTGAGGGTCCTAGGGCACGTTCTGTGCCATCTGCCTTCCCAACACTCCTCTGGGGGGAGCTTTCCAAGGGATTCTCTCACCAGAAAGTGCCAGCTCCTTATCTTCCCCTTCCCTGTGCTCTTTCCTGAATGCCCTGCTAGTCACTGGATGGATGTTTCTGGGCATTCCTTCCTGGCACCCCCCCCCCCCCCCGCCAGACTGCTTACCCCGACGTCCCCTCTCCCGTCTCCCTGTGGCTCCAAGCCCACCTGTCTTCAAGGTAGAGTCCTACGTAGCTCAAGTTCCACTTCATGCATGAGGATCCTCGCTCGTCAAACATTTGCTCGTGTTGACTACTTACTCCTGCCCTTGGTGCTAAGGGCACAGTCCAGTGCGGGAGGCAGGCCGGCGCATCCTGCTGAGGCCGTGATGTGCCTCAGGAGGGAAGGCGGGTACCGGGTACCTAGTACATGTTACCTAGTAACCCCCTCCCCGGGAGTCAGAGGGGGGTGATTCGTGCTCCCTGGTTGGCTAATTTGGGTAATGCAGAACCTGGAAAGGGAGGAGAGGAGTCCCAGCGCTCTAGAAGGGGGACGGTGGGTGCCCAGGCACGGGGGCCAGCCGCGCTGTGTGTTTGAGGACCGCTGAGAGGCTGGCGCGGCGGCGGGGAGCGGCTGGCTGCAGGGGAGCTTTCGGAGGCAGGCTGGGCAGCCCTGTGAGCCCGCTAAGTGTGGGAGAGGAAGCAGCGGGGCGCCAGGTTTCCGGCCAGCGTACCTCGCGGCGTGACCGTGGGTGAGGGGAAGCCCCTGAGAGTGGCGGGCACGGCTCCGGGAGACAAGCCATGTCTGTGAGCAGCGCAGGGGACTCCCAACCTGGCTCAGAGGCCGTGATCCCCAGCTGGTCTCTCTGAGGTCAGCCCAACCTGGCACAGACGGAAGATACGGGGGCCCTTTCCCGGGGGCTAGCACCGGCATCCCTGTCCGCTCCCCATCCCTCTTGCAGGTGGGCTGCTTCCTGAAGACGCCGAGGTTCCCCATCTGGGTGGTGTGCAGCGAGAGCCACTTCAGTGTCCTCTTCAGCCTGCAGCCGGAGCTCCTGCGAGACTGGAGGGCCGAGAGGCTCTTCGACCTGTACTACTACGATGGCCTGGCCAACCAGCAGGAGCAGATCCGGCTGACCGTGGGTGCGCCGCCCCCACCGGCCCGCGCCCTCGGGGCAGGCAGAGAACACCGGCAGGCCCTCAGACCCGTGTCTGCCCTGGGGGGCCAGAGAGCGGGTGTCGGCCTCTCCTCTACGGGAGGAGCCCGGAGCAGGGCCTTGAGAAGCTGCTGGCATTAGAGGTGTACGGGGAATTTGAGAGCTCAGAGCAGGGAGCCCCGAATACCGCGCCCGCAAGTTTGGGTTTTCTCTGGCAGGCAATGAGGAGCCATGGAAGGTTTCGGAGCAGGAGAGTGATGGGATCAGATGTGTTTTTAGAAAGAATTATGCGGTAGCTGATGGGGAACAGGAGGGCGGGGTGGAGACTGGAGGTGGGGGGCCATGGGGAGAGTACTGTGGTCCAGGGGAGAACCAAGGGGCAGGAACAAGGATGGATGCGGGGCAGGCGCCCGAACAGCCAGGTCCCAGGCTGATGAGTGTGTGTGTGCGTCTCTCTCCCGGCCCCCAGACACCACCCAGACCATCCCCGAGGACAGGGACAACGACCTCGTCCCGCCCCTGGAGCTCTGCATCAGAACCAGGTGAGTCAGGGGTGGCTCGGGCTCTGGAAGCTCGCCCGAGCGCCCGGGGGGTGTGGTGGTTGGGGGTAGTCGCACCTGCCGGAAGGAGGGTGGGTCAGGAGTCCCCCCACTGAGAGTCTGTGGTGAGGCAGGACCTCCACAGAATGGGAAGACGCAGTGCCTGGGGCTTGTTTGTACGTAGCAGTTCGTGGTCTCTGTGGCCCAAGTGGAGAAGCGTGTGGTCTGTGTCTTCGGACGGCTTCTGGGGCCGCCCCCGTGGCCGGGGCGGGGGCGTGGGTAGGTGTCTCTTGAGGTCCGTCCTGGCTCACGGCGGTCGCCAGCACGTGCGGCGAGCGCTGTGAGGCCCAGCCAGGAGGGAGGACAGGTGGGGTGCAGGTGGGGGAGGGGGTGGACAGGACGGTGAGAGCGCCTAGCTCCTCAGAGGCCCCCCAGAGGCCCTGAGATGGCTTCCTGCCAGCGGCGGCGCCCTCTGCGTCCGGGGGGAGCAGCCCCGGTTGTTCTGTTGGTGCGGGTTGGGCCCCTCTGAACCCCGAGCGGTGGTGCCTTGTAGGCACAGACACAGGGTGGGGGGTCCTTGACTCCCCTATTCCATCTCAGGCTCAGGGTGAGTTGGGGCTCCCTTCACTCAGGACACACTGACCGGGCCCAGCGCTGGGAACAGTACTCCGCAGGGCAGTGGGGTTGGAGCTCTGGTCCCCCCCCACCCCCAGCCTCAGGCAGGCCCTTCACAAAGCCTTTGGGGGATGATTTGGGGGCCTTAGGGTGCAGTGGGGGGAGCAGGTGGGGGAGGGAGGAGGTCTGCATTCCGGTGCCTTCTGGGGAAGGGCTAGAACTCGCATATGGTCAGAGTTGGTGGGTTCTAGAGTTTGAATCCTTTCCGCTCTGGCGGCGAGCTGTTGGACTTCACCCGTGTGTCCCTCACCCCGTCAGCCGCAAGACGGAAAATGGGAGAGCCGAGCACAGGGCTGTTGTGAGAGCCCCCGGGACCCCGCCAGGTGCTCTGTAAACCGCTCTGGCGGGGACTGTATGAGCGGCTCTGTGCCGTGGTGTGACCTCCGGCAGAACCCCACGTCCCTGACTGAGAGGTGACTAACTTGGGGTGCAGGACATGGATAATGCTGGGGCTCCGACCACCTGCGATCCAGGGTGTTCACTCGCAGCCTCGGGGCGCTGCCCAGCCACAGGTTAGTGAGCCCTCAACTGGAGCCACGGTCACAGCGGAACCCCCAGGGAGGGGATGCGGGCGACGCTGGGACATCCTCATTAGGCCCCATCTGTTCGTCCGTCTGTTCATCTGCCCACCTGCCCACCGAGCCGGGACAAAGCATTCTTGTGGGGTCATGTGCTGGCTTTTCTTTCGTCGGGAGGATTAAAGCCCCAAGCAGGTCGCTTTCCTTTCATGTACAAAGGGCCACTCATTCCAGGTGATGAGAGAAGGGCAGCAGTGGAAAAAGGAGGTGACACTGGCCTTGGCACCCTCCTCAGGACGGGGCGAGAGGCCACAGGGCATCCTTCCTGCAGGCGGGCCTGCCAAGCAGGGCTGCGCACGGCACCCTGGGCACAGGCTCCACCCACCTCCCCCACCCCGAAGGCCTTCATCTGCCTCTGGAGGGGGGTGGGGACCGCCACCCGTGACCTCTCCAGCAGCCCCATCTGGAATCACTCCTCCTTTCCCCAAAGGGGCGCCACTGCAGAACTCACCAGTACTTCCACTGGGCCCAGGGGTTGGACATTCTGGGCTCCGCCCTAACTGTCCATGCTTAACAATGACTTGGGGCTCTGGTCTGTCGGGGAGCTCAGTCCAGGGTCATCTGAGCATGAGCGTGGCCCTGGAGCACCTCTTCCTCTTGTCAGCTCTCTCCTTCCCCAGGGTCCCTCTCATCCCAGTTATTGCCGTGTGCCATGAAATGATGGGGGAAACTGGAGTCGCTGCCTACAGCCAGGAGTGATCCCTTGGCCTGGGGCGTAAGGTCCAGGCTGAGTCCCTGCCCTGCCCTTTTCTGTCCCTACTCACTGTCAGGGTGTGGCTCTAGCCATGCTTCCTAGTCCTTTGTCACAGATAGAAAAGCATTATTTGTGCAGCACACAGGGTTTGGGACAACTGGCCTGGCGATTCTGTGGGCCCAGACTGCACCCAGCCCCCTGACTGGGGATCAGTACCTGATACACCTGTCTCCGTGTGTGGTTCGGCCGCTGGGGAGATTGGCTCTGGAGTGTGGTCCTCAGCCTTTAGCGGGCACTCCTGAAGGGTGTGGTAAAGCACACATTAGTGGGTCCTACCCGCACGGGTTCTGGCTCACCACCCCCCCCCCCAGGTGGGGCCTGGGAAGTGGCAGATCTGGGGAGTTCCTGGGAATTGCTGGTGCTGCTCTCCCAGGACCACACTCTGAGAACTTCTGGTGCCAGGTGAGGGCAGTGCCTACCCCTCCGTGGCCCTTTCTGGCCGCCTTGTGAGTCAGATGTCAGGTAAAGTGCTGAGCCTCTAGCACGTGGCCTGCTGTGATACTCCAGGCCAGGGGTCCTTCCTTCCTGGCTTTGGGGGCTTCGCCACCCTGTCCCCCTTCCCCGCCCCAGGTAGGAGTATCCATCCTTTGCTAGAACTTTCCTGAAACCAGCTGCCTGCCTCTCCTGTGACCTCTACCTCCTGCCCCACCACAGTGGGTCCACCTGGGAAGTTAATGTGGTGAGATTTTTCCCAGCATTCTTCTCAGAAAAGCTGAGTGGGTGAGCGAATGGTGGGAATGCTGGTTCTCCCCTCTCCCTCCAGCACCCATCAGATAACATACCACTGTAATGGGAAACAGCAGGCCCAGCCTCCTGGAATCCTGTTCCAGGGGGTTGGATTACAAAGGCTTTGCATTTTGTTTTCATCCCAGATTCTCGAACAGCTCAAAGGGAGAAACTTGGGAAAGTGGCCTTCAAGGTCAGTGAAGACCCTGGGGAGAAAGAGCCCTGCCTCTTGGGGGATGAGCCCTGCTGCCCATAGGAGGTCCCCACCCTGACAGGAAGGGGTGCATGTGGCTTCATGGCCTGAACTCGGGCCACATCTCAGGTCATTACTGCAGGATGGACCAGGCTCCGGGGTCCGTCACTTCAACCCCATGGAATCCCTGGGCTGGACTCCATGGAAGAAACAGCCATATAAGATTCTAGATTCTTGCTCTCGGAGAGTTCACAATTGAATAGAAGTCAAGTTCATGATACACTCTCTGCTAATCCAGGCAGAGATGCGCTCGCTGCCTGCCCTTAAACCTAGCTCTCTTGCCTGCTAAGGACCTCTGATGCTCACCCTGACCAGCACGAAGCACCCCTGGCCGTCTGGACCCTGGCTGAGATCCACGGAAAGGCCCTCACACACTACCTGATATGGCCCTTCCTTTCCCAGACCGGGGGATGCGGAGCGGAGCTCTGTGCCCCAGCCCACTGAGTCACAAACAGCGCAGGTCCTGAAGCATCGGCCTGCGCCGTCCCAGCCCAGGGGAAGGTCACTGAGCGGGCAGTGTGATTTCCCGCCACCTGGCTTTGTTGCCACAGTGACGTTACACAAGACCAGACTGTTGGTTTTGCTCTTGGGGAAGAGCATCCTAAGTCGAATGTTCCCGGCTCCTGTGCCACCTCTGCTCTCAAATGTGACCCGCATCTGGGCCTCAGGGAGTCTCCCATTACCTACCCTCATGTCAGGAATGTGGGGTCTGTCCCCCCCTGCCCCAGTTCCCACTGCTCTCTGACCATCTCAGCAAAAACAGACTCATTTATGGTCATTTCCAAACAAGACACACACAGTGACCTCTCGAGCTTCCAGCCTAGCCGGAGTGGGAGAGAATGAAACAGTTGTCAGGGGTCCAGAGGAAAGAGGAAAGAACACATAACCAGGGCCTGGGGCTGGGCCACAGATGTTTCTGTTTGGAGGCTCAGACAAGAAATTGAAAATATAATTTTGGCTGGGAACAGTGCCTTCCAGGGGCTGGAGCTGACTGCCCAGGCCCCTCAGCTGTACCCCCACCCGCCGGGGAAGAGGGGGTGCTGTGCCAGTCTTCATGCCTCGGCTGACACCTTTCTTGCCCAGGTCCCCTCTCCAGTGTCTCTCACCCACCAAAGGAGTGTTTCCTGGGTGCTCCTATGGCCCCAGCTGAGCTCTTCGGACTCCCTGGCCCGCAACCCGCACACACACTTGGCCATGGTGTTCCTTGCCCTGGTTAAGTTCACAGAACACTCAACAGCATGATGCACGAGAAGAACACAGAACGGGACTCCGGAGACCTCAGTCCCGGCTCTGCGGCCGTCACGTCGTATGGCCTCCCGAAGGCTTGGTTCTGCTCCAGACCTCAGTTCCTCACCTCTTTTTTTTTTTTTTTAAGATTTTATATTTATTTATTTATTAGGAAAGAGAGAGAGTGAGAGAGAGCATGAGAAGGGAGGTCAGAGTGAGAAGCGGACTCCCCATGGAGCTGGGAGCCGGATGTGGGACTCGATCCCAGGACTCTGGGATCATGACCTGAGCCAAAGGCAGTTGCTCAACCAACTGAGCCACCCAGGCGCCCTTCCTCACCTCTTGATGAGGTAGAAGGATCCCTTCCCCGAGCTGTTGTGAGGTTGCAAAAAGAGGGGCAGGAGCATGCCCTTTCCTTCGGGGACCACAGGGGTGCACGTGCGTGTGCGGGGAGGAGGAACGATCAGGAGGGGGCATGGGGGAAGGGACAGGAGGGAACAAGGGCCATGGGCTGGGCTTTGTGGCTGCCTGGGTCAAAGGCAAGAGAGGCCACAGTGTGAACGAAGACAGGCTTCCCCACTGGGCCCCGGGGGCTCCAGAAGGAACAGCTGCTGGGGAGGGCTGTGTTCATTTAGTAGCACTTGGCACCGAGGGGTCGTGGAGGGGACAGAGGCCAGTGACACCAGCTCTGTCCTTGAGGGGCTCACAGTCTTGTGGGGGAGGAAGGCCCCATGACAATACAGTGTGGAGAGAGGACCCCCAGGCCGCTTGGGGGTCAGAACACACTCCTAGAAGGAGGACTCTTGGATCTGATCATGAATAATGGGAGGTGGGGATGGAGGATGGTTGTTCCAGGTGGAGGGCACAGCACAGGCCAAGGCCCGCAGGGGCGAGACAGCCTGTGGGGCTCATTCCAGAATGTTCTGCTCCCCGTGGCTGGAGCACAGGAAAGGGAACTTGCACAACAGGATACTTGGCTAGAAACCCATAGTGAGCAAGAGGAGTTCTGTAGTGCATTTCTACTGGTCAACTCCAGTGAGAACTTTAAAACCTGGCCTGTGCCCTTCTCCTTGCTGATCCCGGCTCTACTAGGCATCTCCCCCTGAGATGCACTAGTGTCATCAATGCCGAATGTTCACGGAGCGGGTAATTGCTGCTCGCTGTGGTTTATGGCCCTGGGGAGGGAAGGGCCTCATTTGTGGCCCTGAGGTGGGCCCTCTTTGTGATGCTGAGCCTCCCCGAGCTCCAGGGACCACAGCATCTTCTCAGAGCTCAACCCCTAAGCCAGTGGTCCTCAATCAGGTGATCTTGTGCCCCAAGGATTATTTGCCAGTGTTGGGAGACATCTTTTGGGTATCGTGGCTGGGAGGTGCTAAAATCCCACAATGCACAAGACAGCCCCCAGAACAAAATGACCTTGCCCATAACGTCAGTGGTCCGAGGTCGAGAAAGCCTGCTGGGAACTCTCCTCCTGAACTAACCCTGGGAGGGTGAGCTTTCATTCTGCCCATGGCGGCACTGTCTGCGGGTCCGTTTCGTCCCCGCCCTCCCTCTGCCGGCCCCTAATTGCATATGCAGAGCTCTGTTTACTGTCCTTGTAAGTGGCCGTGGACTTTTCTACTGGGGAACCATTCAGCGTCTCAGCCCTTGCCATTTTTAAAACATCTCTGCTTTGATTTTCTATCAACTGTAAACTGCTTTTCTCTGCTGCTTCTAATACTTTCCCCACCATTGGCACCTGTTGGGTGGGATGGGGTGGGTTAATTACCAACGGTGAAAAGCCTCAAAACCAAGCATTCACTCCCAGCGCCTAACTGTGAGACTCAGTGGCCGTTGGGATGGCATGATGTCTCTGACTGATGTGACTCACCCCTGCCGAAGCCCATGTTGCCAGGATCTGAGCTGTTTGCAAACGGGGAGCTCATAGAAGGGACTTCTCTCTGCTGTCCGAGCGGGGAGGGTGAAGGCTGGAGGGATGGAGAGGGGTGAGAGAAGGGTTTGGGGGGCCAGGCTGAGGGTAGATCTATGGTAACAAGAAATCTGATGTAGTTCTGACTCCAGCCCTCACCCCGCGACCTCTGCCCATTCTTACCACGACTGGGGCAAGAAACCACTCTGGTGTGGGCAGTCATTTTCCCTTTGCAATCTGGGACCCTGATGCTGGCCCGGAGCTAGACTATGGGCAGAATGTCGCTCTCGTCCACGTCTCCTTTCTGCTGCTTTCCGGGGGTCTGGATTCAGGATATAGCCCTAGTGTCTAAGACTTTGATAAGAAATTTACAGAGGCTGATGCTCACATATAAATCTTAATAGAACACTAGAAGGTTTTAGTGGCATGCTTCAACGCCGCAAAGATGATGAACAGAGAAATAAAATTGAAAATCTCAAGTTCGTGGTAGAAGCGATGAAGCCCCGGGTCACACCGCTGTGTATTGCCGAAGCACTATTGAAGCACTTGGCGGAAGAGGTCAGCCTGGTCCCTGGGAACCTATGATCAGCACCGTGCCTTCCCAGCCGGTCTTACCCCCCAGACCCTGCTCAGCCGTGTGGCTGAGAGCTGCATCCGTCTTCCCTGCAGGCTGGACCTGCAGGGGCCACCCTGTGACGTCATCAGGCCCCAGCACCAGACAGCAAGGGCAGCGGCTGTTTCTCCCGTAGTCTGACTTCTCCCAGCCACGTTGAGCGGTCTCCAGATACAGTCGCGGTGCCTCTTCCTCAGTGACAGGCACTTTGACGCCGATGGAGCTCGTCAAAGTGGCTCAAACCCGGAGCACCTGATGGATCCCTCTGGATCTGCCCCAGTGCTGACCCGTAGCAGCTCAGGAAATAGTCGAAGGCACGCAGACACCACAGAATCACTTAAACCCCCCACAGCCAGGGGGACAGTGGCGCTGACCGTTTCGCTTCACATGACATGACTGACAGTGAAGGGGAGGGAGGGTCAGTGGACGAGCGCAGAGGGCTGTGTGTCTCGTCACAGGTTACATTTGGAGCGCATCTGGCTAAGGGAGGTCTTCCGACACTTAGTCTGGAGAAGAGACCGAGGAATGTGTGTAAACATTTTTGCACATCCAGACCTGCTTCTGAGCATCTGTGACCAGAAGGATCCCTGCGGTCCGATATCTCAGGTGTGAAAGCAACCTCCCGGCCTTTCACACAGGAAGGAAAGGGTCGGCCGTCAAAAAGCCGTACCACCCCATTTGGGTGGGCTCTCTTGGCGTCCCAGGACGTCGTCAATGACGCTGAAGAGCACGCGGAGCTGGTTTGGAAGGACTAGTTTCCTAAAACAGGGTGACAGTCATGGCTTGGCAGGTTTCTCTTCTACTGCCCACCCATTTCAGCCTTTTATGCTGAAGATTTTAATGAGAAGATGCAATTCAGCGTTCATACATAGATCGGATTAAATGTCTCGGGACGTCGACTGGCCTGCACGACGCAGGACAGGGCTGCGTCTTGTGTCTAGACTGTGACGAACACACCTTCTCCCATTCCGTCTATTCTCACGGTGACGGGGTGGAGCTCGGAGGACAATGGGACGGTAATTGTTTCAGAACAGACGATCGGCAAGTATCTCCCACACCAAACCCTTCCGCGGGAGCAAGACACAGAAATACCACTAAGATTTTTTTGTCTTCAAACGACAAGAAATCCTTTTGCTCCTTTGAAGAGGAAGGGGCTGGTCAAAGGTGTGCAAAAAATTCAGCAGAGGAAAATAGTCTTTATGGACGCCAGGAAGGTGCCTGTAATCAAGAGGAAAGTAATTTAGTAAGAGCAGGTGAGTATGAGTCCCGTTGCCCCTGGAAGGCTGTCCCTCTCCACCGAAAAGCCAGAGACATTGGTGCGGCCACTGAAGTGAGGCATGGTCGTGAAGAAGGACAAAGAGCAGAAGCCTAAGGAAGGAAGGAGAAAGAAGTTCCGAGGGAGTCTGGGTTCTTCGTGAAGGTGGAGGAGGTTGGGTTTATAGCCAACCACTATGGAGACCTTGTGGGCCTTCCAGGCGATCGGTCGGGAGCTGTACCATCTTCCTCTGGGAGACCCCGTTCGCTCGCCTGTCACGGTTCCCACCTCAAGGAGACTGGACTCCCCAAAGTAGAAGCACAGTTAAAACGAGGAAAGCTTCTTTCCCCGCCCCCCCCTTCTGTTGGCCATTAACATGTTGACTTCAGTCAGGAGAAAAACATCAGGTTTTGAAAAAGTGCGCTCCCTCCACAAGCCTCAACACTGGAAAGCATCTCAGGAGCCCGGTTTCGAACCTTGCCCCCTAGCACCGCTGTTGAGGCATATACATCTGCTTCTGAGGTTCTGTGATCTCAGGACACACGTGTGTGTATTACACAGCCGACACTGGTCTTGCAGGAATATTCCATCCACTAGAAATGTGATTCCCCTGAGTTGCTTTAGAAAACTAGTGTGCCATGTATCCAAATCAGGTGTTGGGGGGCGGGCTCCTGGATGGCTCAGTCGGTTAAGCGTCTGACTCTTGATTTAGGCTCAGGTCATGATTTCCGGGTCGTGAGATCGAGCCCTGCACTGGGTTCCACACTGGACGCGGAGCCTGCTTAGCATTCTCTCACTCTCTCTGCCCGCCCACCCCCCCCCCACTCAAAAATACACAAGTGAATAAAAATATTTTAAAAATTTAGTGTTGGGTCATTTCGTGGTCTCACCTCCAATAACTTTTATTTCAGAATTGAACTGGTTTTAAATTGTATTTCTTTTAGACTTTATTTATTTATTTGACAGAGAGATCACAAGTAGGCAGAGAGACAGGCAGAGAGGGGGAAGCAGGCTCCCCGCTGAGCAGAGAGGCCAATGCGGGGCTCAATCCCAGGACCCTGAGATCATGACCTGAGCCAAAGGCAGAGGCTTTAACCCACTGAGCCACCCAGGCACCCCTTAAATTGTATCTTGCCCATTAAATGATATTGCTTCTTAAGACCTCATCAAGTAATTTAAAAAAAAAAAATGCAAATCTGTGTTTTACTGAGCTGCTCCCGGCCCTTCACTGGCTTCTCGTGGCTCTCAGCACCAAGCCCAGAATCCTTCCGAGGCTCCGGTGCCTCCTTGGGCTGCACCTGTCTCCCACCTTCTCTAGGCTCCAGCGCCCGGAACCCTCCCGGATTCTCCCTATCTAGACCTTCCCACGTGCTGTCGAGTACCAGCATGAGGCACCCCCGGGAGGCGGCTGGGTCCGTGTGCTCGCAGATCACTCCCATCAGCTCAGGGCCCTGCAGTGCCAGGCACGGGAGGTTCTCAATAAACACTTGTGGCAAGAATGAATGAATGAACAAACGAGTGACCTGCCCCCTCTGTCTTCTCCGCGGCTCTCGGGGGTCCTAGGTATGTTTGTGTTTCACGGGGGCCTGGTGTGTAGGTTTGTGTGTGAGTGTGGAGAGGTGAGGTAGGGAGGTTGGAACCGGAAATCCTCAAAGCCCCTGAGACAGGACCTTCGGGTGAGTGAGGGCAGGAGACTGCTCCCGGGCAGGACTGGGCGGCTCTAACTCCTTATCTGCTACTCTGCTTATAGGTGGAAGGGGGCAGCGGTGAACTGGAATGGCTCAGACCCCATCCTGTGACCCTTCCTGTGGGTAAGCCTCCGGTTCCCCCACACATCGCTGGGGGGCACACCTGAGCCCCAGGCCTCAGGGACAAGTCAGAAGAGTGTCACCCCCATCTGGGCCGGCAGTGCTGCAGAAGCATCCAGAACCTCCCTGCCCCTTCCATGAAGGGCCCCCAGGACTGTGATGAGGGCCCAGAGTGCTCCCTCCCAGCTGAGCCATGACTGCCAAGGATTGGACCGCCTCTGCGCTTTCTGTCTGGATCCCTCCCTTGCTCCCCGCTGGGCCACCTGTCCCCTCGTCAAGCCTGTGATACGGTCAGCCCAGGCATCCTGGCTCGTTATTTCTGGAAGTTGACTTTCTATAAAGCAGGAGTCAAACCCATGCTGAGGACGGAGAGACTCATTCGTTCTATGGCAAAGGAAGCATGAGGTGTGTGTGGTTCATGGCCGGAGTGGGGACAGGGATGGTCGTCGCCCAGAGCCCTGGAGACCTGTGGGCTAAGACATCACCTAACAAGGGTCTCTGCAGACAGGCGATGCCCTCTGGTCCAGTAGTGTCCCTGGCGGGGCTTCTGCTCTGGCCGGTGTTCTCTGCATCAGCCCCAGGTCTAAGGCACCAAGCTTTGCAAGCTGTGCTGCCCAGGGCAACTCAGGCCCCCTGGGAGCCTGTCTCAGGGCAGACCTGGGTCCCTTCGAGGCCCTAGGAGGATGG
This sequence comes from Nasua narica, assembly GCA_028533885.1. Lineage (NCBI taxonomy): Eukaryota > Metazoa > Chordata > Mammalia > Carnivora > Procyonidae > Nasua > Nasua narica. The sequence goes on from CM052806.1 coordinate 52,373,995, forward strand.
TCATGTGGACCTTCTAGGCAGGGACCTCTTGGCCACAGAGGGCAATAAAATGGGAAGGAGCAGAGGGATCAGGTATAGTGCCCCCCCCAAAATGCGGGTGGGCAGAGCCTGGGAAGGCCCTCATGCTCCAGAGCAAGGGGGGGATAGGTACAAATGGGAAAAACAGTCACTCTTAAAGGGAAGTTCGCAGAGTCGCAGCCTCCCTGATTCCATGCGCTTGCATCCCACTGGTTTTCAAAAGCAGTGTGAAGTTAAGGGCCGTGCTCTGCAGTGGCTCCCAAGAGCAGGACTGAGCCAGGGCACCCAGAGGCAGAGCACGGGCCTCTGGGAGCCTGTCACGAACCTGTCCACGTGAGGAGCCCGGAGCAGCTCGAGGGCAGAGCGCCCGGCGGCGCAGCCCAGTGCCGGCCCCTGCTGCACCCGCGAGCACTCGGGCCCGAGCTCCGAGCACGGAACGACCGGGGCGTGAGCTCCTCCCATGTCTGCCCTGGCCCAGGGAGAGGCCCGGGAGAGCCCTCGATGCCGGATGGCAGCTGGTCTCCAGCCTCGGTGTCCCCCCCACCCCCGCCGCCCCCGCCCCTCCACCCCTCGTGCTCGGGTCGGGAGCAGCTCAGGGACCGTCTTCCCTCTGCAGCGCCGACTACAAGGAGACCCCTTCTTTACGTGCCAGGCATGTGGTGGTGACGACTCGAGGGCCTGTTTTGCACTCTCGTGGGCCGGGCACGAGTCGTGGCCGGATTGTTGCATTTTACTGTGGGTCTTTGGGGAGAAGCAGGGAGGGGTCGGGAGGGAAGTGAGAGGGCAGGGCGTGCTTTGTCCAAGCTGTGTGGCGGCCCCGCTGGGGTTTGCTGTGTGAACTCCAGTGGCCATTCGCAGCAGGCGTCCCACAGAAATGCTTCCTATATGTCCCCGAAATGTTTATGCATTTGTTTTCCTTGGCCAGAGACAGGCCGCTCCAGCTGAGCGCCGGTGGAGGAAGTCTGTTTCCCTGCTGCAGCCTTGTTTATCAGCCTGGGAAGGAAAAGCGTGTCTTTCCAGTGAAACTCACTTAACCTCCTGACCAGGGTCCCGTTGGCAGGGCTGGAGAAATCAAAATATTCCCAGCGTTGCTCGAAAAACCCAGCTCCGACAAATTATAGAAGCATTTTTTCCTAGAAGCCAAGATGCAGGTACATTCACGGTCTGACACCCATGCCTGGGGTTTCCTGGGGCGCAAGACGAGCAAAGCCGCAGCTCCCCCGTCTCCCAGGTCCGGAAGCGAGAGCAGACCCGCGGCATGGCCACCAGGTCTGCAAGCACGAACTAGAGGCGCGTGCCTCCCTGCAGGTGGCTCTTCTCCACCCGAGGCGCAGAGTTTTCTAGAGAGACGGGGGTAGGCGTCAGTGGGTCCCGAGCCTCCTTCTCAAATGATATTAAAATCTTTGTGTTCATGTACGTATGTGTGATTTTCCAGGGAGAGGGTCTACTGGACTTAGACTAACACCCTCCTGAATTCCCCAGAAAAAAAGAGCCTTAGAGTTGAGTAGCCGCCACAGGGCTGACCTGGGCGCGGCTGCCCCATCAGGGCTCGCACACGGCCCCGTGGGCCGGGTTAGTGAACAAGCAGGTCTCAGTGAGGTGCAAATTCTTGGTCTTTGGAGGCAAGAGCCAGTCGATCCCGCTGCCCTTCCAGCAGTAAGAGCGGTCTCAAGGCCACTCGAGCCCACACTCTCCCCCATTAGTGCAAACCCCTCCTCCGGCCCCCCGTGAGAGCCTCCCGTCCCTGGGGACCGCTCCCGAGTCGATGATTCACGCTCTGGCAGCTGCTTAGGGCGGCTCCCGGGACCTGCTCCCACTAGCTTCTGGGGCGGTCAGCCTCCTTCCCCTTTGAAGAAGACCCAAGGCTTCGTTCTGGAAGGAAGGATCCACATTTAAACCACGCAAAGCCCCCACACCTCTTTGCCTTCCCCCCTCAGCCTGCCTGTCTGCTCAGCCCCCCATTGGGAACAGCAATGTCTCCAGTCCTGGGTGGGAGCCAGGGAGCGTCCCACACCACAGGTGCACATGGCAAACTTTGAAGCGGCTTTCTGGAAGCCGCCCTTGCTTGGCTTTAGGAGAGGGGATGCAGACCTCCGGGCCCCATGGCTGGGGGAAGGGGTCCCCGGCACAAAGAATTCTTCAATAGCTACTGGCCTCTTCCATGGCCAGCCCGGTGCTTTCAGTGTCGCCTTCCTCCGTGGCCAGGGGACATGCTGTGCTAATGGTGGCCGAACCACTTGCACCCCCGTCTCTGTAGGTTCTTGGTGGCGGCGGCACAGGTAAGAAGAGCAGCTTCCAGAAGAACCGCAAGGATTCCCTGGGGGGTCAGAGCTGGGCCAAGGCTTGGTGGGGGCGGAGGGGGACCATTGGGGGACATGCTCAGGACCCCAACCCAGTGCTTGTTTCTGAGCCGAAGGGAGGCTGGAGGTGGGGGCCCAGCCTTGCCTCCACGGCTTCCTGCCTGTGTGGCCCTGCCCTGAGCTCTCTAGGCCTCCGTTTGCTCCTCTGAGATGCTCACTGCATGGGGCTGAACTGAGGCCTGAGGGAGTCAGTGCGCCGTGAGGCGTGGAGAGCTGGGCCTGGCATGTCATGAGGACTTGCTAAGTGTTTGCTCTTAATGTTTCCGGTGGGTGTGGGAGGCTCCTTGGCGGCGGCGGCGTCTTACCCAGGCCTTGATGGATGGGCACGGCTTTGCCAAGTGGAGAATTGGATGGAAGATCATTGCGGGTGACATGGTGAGATGGTGAGAACCGAGAGGCCACGAGAGGCCGTGAGGTCTGTGAGTCTCACGACCCGAGAGGGGGAGTCCCGGAGGGTGAGGGGAGGAGGCCTTGGATGGGGGGCCCTGGGCTGGGACATGTTCTCAGGGGACGAGGTCTGCTCAGAGCTCGACTTCAGATCTCACCCCCTGGCCAGCGAGTGGGTGTGGGGGCAGAGGCAAGGGCCCAGTGAGGGGCTGCTGCTCCACTCCCAGGAGAGGCCGGGGGAGGGGGAGGCCCGGAGACGATGGAGGTGACTGATGCTGATGGCCTTTTGCTTTCCAAAGCCCCATGAATGATCCTTAGCGGCCACTGAGCCCTTCCAGGAGCCTAACCTTGCAGGAGGCCATCAGGCTGCCAAGCCTATTTGCAGGTACTTCTCTCCACCCGCCAGAGTCCTCCCTACTCCCTAATCATGCCCTAATCCTCCTGGGGCTGTGGGAGCTGTAATTACCAGGCAAAAATGTCAGGCATCTGCGATAATAGAGATTGCTTAATGCAGGCTGAGGGGCGGGCTGGCAGGTGGAGAGTGGCCAGGCAGGCCGCCCGTGGGTCAGGGGGGCCCACTGCCAGTGCCTGCACAGTGCTCAGGGGTGTCGCTCCAGCACACTGGCTGTGCACAGGAGAGGAACCCGAGGCCCACGCTGGTCAGGGGCTCAGTGGTCCCAGCAGCCCACCGTTGGCCTTTCCCGCCATCTTGGGACCGAAGTTCTTCGCCCACTGTCCTGTCTGCCTTCCCCGGAGATGCCTATCCTATGTCCTGTTCCCTTGGAAATCACTGAAGGCCTTTGCTTTGTAGTTGGGGAAACTGAGGTCATAGGAATTTTAGTTAAGACCTCTGCTGGGACATTTCTCATTCATGGAAGGGTCTCTTGGAGACCAGACCACCAAACGGCCTTTGGACTGAAGGAGTACATCTGATGGGGGGCTTAAGGGGGTGACTCCAACCTCCTCCAGCCTCCCCCACGTTGCTTCCTCCTCCAGCTCCATACTCCATCCACCCCCGACCACAGCGGCTGCTTCCTCGAGAAGCCCCTCGCTGCCTGAAGCCTTTGCTAGTGCTCTTTGCTGCTCCTGGGTCCCTGCCCTCCGGCTCCCCGTGACCATCTGCCAAATCCAACCAGACCCTCAAAACCTATCTCTAGAGCCCCTCCTCTAGGAAGCCCTCTGGGATTATCTAGCTGAAAGCGCGGGCCCAGCCCTCTGAATGCCCTCAGTCAGCTCCTCTCTCACGACCCAAATCCCAGTTGGTGGTCGGCACCCAGCTACAGGTTTCGCCCATTACCCCACATTTGCACGTGCGTGTGTGTGTGCCTGTGTGGGTGTGTACCTCTCCTCCCCACCCCAGCCCACAGCGCCTTGTTTCCTTGTCCCTTGGCCTGGGGCCCCTCGTCTTCCTTTCCCTCCCTTCCTACCTGTATCTGTCCCATCGTGGGGGTTGAAGCCCAAAGTTCATAACCCATCTTTGAAGAAGCCCCTCCCCACCCTGCCTTACCAGGCGTAAAGCCCCAGTCACTGGGTGCTGGGCTGGGAGGCACTGCCGAGGTCTCTAAACCGTTGATGCCAGGTGTGGTTTTGAGATTAAACCCTGCGCCTTTCCTGTGGCCCTTGATAAGGGCAATTCTGGGTGCTTATCTGGCATTTTCTGTTTTAAGACGCCCTGACATCTATGAGGTTCAGCAAGGTCCCGCCTCCCTGTGGAATGGAGCCCATCTCCATGACGAGCACCCACTTCCTTGTGTCCTGCCCGGGTGTCCACTGTGAGTACTCTCGGGGCACTGGAGACACTGGTCGTTGGCGCCATCTCTGGGCGCTGCCCTCTCTGCCTCACCCCTCCCCTGCTCTGGCACCGGGGCTGAACCCAAGGGGGTGCTACTAATAATGACGTCAGGACAATTGTATAAACACACTGCGCTGTACATGGGAACCTTACTCTAAGGCAAGATTGTTCTGTTATTGATTGATTTCTTATCTCGATATTCTCCAAACTCCTAGGCTGAGATCCTCCTTGGATTTCACTGGGGGCAGAGGGCTCAGAGGAGGGGAACTTGTATGGGCTGGAGCAGTCAGGAGGGCTTCTTGGAGGGGGGGGATTGAAGCTGAACCCTGCAGGGAGCAGGAGGGGCAGAGGTATCCGATGGGCAGAGGCCGAGGTGCCCCTTCTGAGGGGAAGGGGCTGGGGCATCTGGGCGGTGGGAAGTCAAGGCATATCAGAGCCGAAGGGCTTGCATGCCAGGCAGAGAGCTCAAGCTGCCTCCTGAGACCTGGGCAGCCATGGGCAGTTTTGGAGCAGGGCAGAGGTGGTCCCACGCTGCTTTAGAAGACTATGCTGCAACAGGGTGCAGGGCGGCCCAAAGGGCAGATGCCAACCTCTGAGCTCTGGCCCAGGAGAGGAGGAGCAGTGGGAGATCGCTTGCATTTCAGTGATTCAGCCTAGAGGGCAAGGTGGGGGGCCCATGGGCTTGGAGTCCAGGGCCCTCTCTCCCCTGCTTCCTGGCAAGCAGACCTCGACCTTGAGCAGCTGGCCCCTGTGTACGCTCCCCTGTTGGCACTGGTGGCCGCCGCTCTCCCGGGAACAGTCTCTGCAAAACATCCCTACCTCCTGATGAAGGCTTCCTCCGTCTCCTGTCTTGGCAAACCATGAAGGAGGGGACCTCAATGTGAGGAAGTACCCAGGCCTTTGTTCTGGACCCGGCTACGACTGGACCCACTGCCCATTGTTTTCGAAGCTCTTGGTGACCTTGGGCCAGCTGGATGGGACCAGCTGGCTCCCTTGGGCCTGGTCTGAGGGCACATGGAAGACAGCCAGGCTGGCTGGATGGCTCCTAGTCCCTGGGTGGCCTTGGGGAAGGCCCCTACCCATGGGGTGCCCCATCTGTGCTCTCAGAGTCTGGGACCCATAGCGTGGCCATGTGGGGTATTCGTGGGCCTTAGGGAAACTGCTCCTCTCCTGGGGACCAGGCGTGTCTCAGGCAGGAAAGCACTCAGAGAGCTCCCAGCCCCTGTCCCGAGACCCGCCTTCTCCCACGCGCGCTGGGGCCCCAGCTCTCCCGAACCCATGGGTCAGAAGGCCCAAGCTGATGTCGGCTGTGCTCTCCCTGGGTTTGGGGGATCCTTGCTGCACCCACCAGGGGGCACGCCCTGTAAGACAGCAGACTGTGTAGCCTGCCAGAGGGGTAATGAACTCGGACCTGGACTTTGATGACCCAGGTTTAGATCTTAGCTCCCACATCTCGGCTGTTTCACCCAAGTGAAGTGACAAAATAAAGAGCATTAAAAAAAAAAAAAAAAAAGCCAAACCTTTTTGAGCCTCAGTTTCCTTCCCTGTACAATGACAATAATCATATCCTGTATGTCTTCAGGCCAGCGTGGGGAGTGAGTGCACAGTGCTTGGAACAGGGCCTGGTGACCCAGTCTGGGCCCAGCAGACATTGGCTCGTCTACTGGGAGCTGGAGGGGAGGGTGCGGGAATCGGGACGGGTCGAACTCACTGAGAGGCAAGAAGTGTGACCGTGTGGAATGCCGGGACACAGGGAGGCCACCTCCACCCCTGGAGGCCAGTCCCTCTTCCCTGACGCAGTCCTTCCTCTCCTTTCCCCAGCTCTCACTGGCCCCATAGTGGCTCCTGGCTTTCCTCTCCGGTCACCCCATATGGCGCTCCCTTTCTGCTCTGGGCTTTGGTCCTGCTTTTGTAAAGTGAGGCGATCGGATGGGGTGGTTCAACAGAAAAACGACCGCTCCTGAGACCGAGACGAGGGTGCCAGCATCCGGCACTGCAAGCAGCACCTGCCAGGCCTCCAACCTTCCACTCCCAGGTGGGGAAACTGAGGCTCCGAGAGCCCAGGAACTCACCCAGGGCCTCCAGGCTAACAGATGGCAGGTGTCAGGTTCTTACTTGCTCCCTTGAGTCCTAGGGCCTCCCCCCCCCCCCCAGAGCAGAGGAGTGAGAGGCTTTTTGGAACCTCTGGTCCCCTGTCTTCCCTGATTTCTTCCCCAGTCCCCAGCCCAGCCCAGCCCACGCCTCTGAGGGCCCTGGTTTCTACCCCTGCAAACTATTATGGGAGCCTAGTCTTTCCTCCCCCCAGTCGTCTCTCTGTGAGCAGCCCAGAGGGAAGGACGGCTCAGACCGCGGTCCGGCCCTGCCCAGAGGAAGGCTGACCAGCCGAGGTAGGAGTGGTCAGCCTCAGCGTCTCCTGCAAACCCTGCTTGCTGCCGTCCCGCAGCCCCTCATGGCTTTGGCGACCACAGAAAATGCCAAGCGCTTTTTTCCTTCTTCCCCACTAACACAGACACACCTTGGGTTTATTGGCTTCAAGATTTTCCATTTCCTTTTCTGGAAAGTCGTCGGGGTTATGCACGTCCCTTTCGTCACGAAGGAGGCTGGGAGAAGAGGGCTGTGTCCTCGGTCACACTGGGAGGGACTAAGCGAGGGAAGCCCAGAACCGAGCAGCGTGCGACCCGGCTGTGCTCCCCCCTTGACCCCCTCTTACGCTGAGATGACGCTCCTGTTGGCCTGGCCTAGGAACGCACCTGCTTAGGAATGAGGATCCTCTGGCTGGGGCAGGGACTTCCCAAGGCCACGCGACGCCAGGCTGCCCAAGTCCGTCCTCTCCTGCGTCCCGTCCGTGGCTGTGCCCACAGTCATGTCCAGAGGCCTAACTGCTCATCTTCCCACTCGGCCCCAGCTCCTGCCCGCACTGGCCTGGGCGACCGGCTCCCTGAAGACGGAGTCTCTGCGCCCGCAGCCTGGGCACCTCTGAGGCCAGCAGGGCCCAGGCCGCCTCCTCTGTGCGAGATTCAGATGGCCTCACAAAGTGCAGCACCCCTCCTCCACCAGCCCCTCTCTGAGGGTCTGAGTCCGCCCCGGAGAGAGGGACAGTGAGGGACCCTCCCCACCCCTGACATGGCTGGAAGTCCATCCCATCCATCCTTCCTTCTGCCTGGCCTTTCCTCTTCCCAAACCACCTCCCTTCCTCCGCATAAACAAATCTGTCTGCCGTGTCCCCTCCTCTAGGAAGCCTTTCCTGATTACTGGAAAGAGGTGGGGTTCTTCCGCTGCCCACAAATCTACCTCACCCCTTCCTGAGGCTCAGGCCTAGACCTCAGCTGCCTTCCCCTGAACACCCAGGGCTGCCTGGAGCCCCTTTCTGTCATCAGGGCCGCTCGGGCCAACTCGGGTCTGAGCCAGCCAGTGCTGGAAGGATGGCCTCCTGTGGGCATGGCGCCAGCCCAGGCTGGGCACCAAGGGGCATTGTGTTATCCACACTGTGACCCTCCATCAGGGATGCCCCCCCATTGAGGTGCCCAGGCTCAGCCCTTCTCACAGAAAGGCCCAAATGCCCCTAAACCACAGCCTTCTGCCTGCCCCTCCAATCTCCTCATAATAAGATCTTCACAACCACTTCCCTGGACAGCCAGAATTGGGGGAAAGACTTTCTCCTGACCGTAGGCAGCGGCCTCTGTGACCATAGGGTAAGCTTTGGGGAGCACGTCTTCCTTTCTTGCAGTGGCTTCCAGGAAGCTCAGATGGAAAGCGATGCTCAATTTTCATCTCTCTCTGACCTCATGAGAAGCTTCCTCCCTCTCTGTGTTTTTGTTTTAACTGGACTATGATCGGGAGTTTGTTTCATTTTGTAATTCCAACACTCTTCCCAAAGTCCTGAGACCAGGGAGCATGGGTATCCCCTGGGAACTTGTTAGAAATACAAAGTCTTGGGCCCTACCCACACCTAGTGAGTCAGAAGCTGCATTTTAATAAGACTCCCAGGGGATTCATGTTTACATTCTAGTCTAAGTAGCACTGATGGAATCCTCAGATACTTTTAGGACAGATATAAAAGCTACATACATCCACCAAGACCAGCAATGATGCCCCCCTTTCCTCCCCTGACTTCTCGACCAAACAAATGGACCTCTGTAGCAGCCCTGCCCAAGACCTGACCCCACTCCTTCAAACCAAATCTGGCCTTGATTTCAACCCTCAGTTCTGCTCTCTGGCAGGGTCAGGTCACCGAGGGGTGTGGGACAGGAGCCCCCTTAAGTTGTTGTCTATAGGGATGAGGCAGGTGCTGGGCAAGCGCCCAGGAGAGGGGACCCTCCATGAGCCAGTTGTCTGCTCCCTGGTGGACCAAGGTTGTCTTCAGACGGTTTGGCTCTTGGGCGCTCCTGGGGTAATGGGATTGTCCTGATATGACTGTGCCCAGCCCTGACACCTTCCCTCTGCCCCACTACCAGAATGGAGAGGAGCACAGAGGGCCTGAGAGTCCTGGGATTGGCCCACCTGAGAAGCGGCAGCTGTCAGAAAATGGGTCCTTCCTGTGTCTATGCATAAGCAAGTCTCTAACCATTCCCATGAGCTGTCCCAGTGGGGGAAGTACTCGTGTAGAGGGTCATAGTCCCCTGGAAGGGATGATATCAAGCAGCATCCCAGATCTGACGATGTGCGATTTTAGGCAGCCTTTGAGATCTTAAGATTCCTGATCTTAAGGGTAAGATCCGGAAATTTCATGATTCGAAGTCCTGCCTCCTCCAGGAAGGCTTCTAGGATTTCTCCTACCCTCACCAATCACTCCCCCACCCCCAGCTCATAACCTCACCTGGGCTCTTCTTTGACTTCCTTGTATTTATGAGTCTGGGCCCCCAACCACTAGGGAACCCATGGCCTGGGTCTCTTCTGTCCACTTACCCTTACACTGGCGAGGTGGGGATGAGTGGAAGAGGTAAGCAGGCAGGTCTAAGGTCTAAGCCAGGTCTCTTTCCCGGCTGGCTATAAAATGACCACTTCCAAGGACTTCTGGCTCATGAACACAGAGTGCTTGCGGGGAGGCCTCTCACCCACCTCTTGATTGCTGCCAACATTGGATATTTATCCTCCTTTGGCCTGGGTCTGGCCTGGGCAGAAGCAGAATCACCACCAGGGGACCTGGGCTACCTGAATTCCAGACACTGTATCTGCAACCCCTCGGGCCCGGGCTTCAACACTGGGGGAGCCACTTCAGCCCACGACCTCAGTTTACTTTTGTCTTAATGACCTGAAGGCCCTCCCATCCTAACACTGTGGGCGTTGAGAGGTGCCCAACCCTTGGTGACGGGAGGGCCTCGGAAGGGGTGGCCCGGGGGCCCTGTGAGTTGACCCGTGGACACACCTGCAGAACGATAGCACTGAGCAGGAGGCGTGCGCGTGTCGGGGTGAAGCCGGTGGTACTGGGGGCTGGGCAGAGCCGGAGCCTGGCCGGGCGCAGGGGCCTGGGGCGGGGGGCCATGTCATCATTTTCTCATTAGGCAAGACAGCGATCTGCCGGTGCGAGATGATCTTGCTGGCCCTGTGGGCTCCAGGAATGTTGGCTTCACATGAATAGAATCCCCAGAGCGGGCCACAGGGGGAGGGGTCCCCAGTGGATGGGGACAAGGGTGGCCACCTCCCGCCTTCCTAGACTCATCCCTGCCAGCCCTAGCCTGCAGTATCATGCCATCCTAGGAAGCCACCGAGAGACAGAGGGTGGTCCCCGAGGCGAACCTGCCTGTCCCCGCTCTAGGGGTGCCCAGCACCCCCGCCCGACACTGGCTGGTGGGCCGGCAGACAGCTGGCTCTGATCGGCTTTGAACCTTTCCTGCGCTGCTCTGCACGCTGAGGCTGCTCCCCACCTGGCTGTGAGCGGGGAGCTGGGTCACGACCAGCCCCCGTCCCCACCCAGGGTTGGGGGGCCCTGGCTGGAAATGAAGAGACGAGGACACACAGAGCGTGTACCCAAGAGAGGAACCTTGGAGCCGTAAGGACACAGAAATGCCCACCACCATTCCTCTTGTCCATGCCGCCTCCTCTCTGCCTCTTAAAGTCCGCTCCCTGCTAAGCAGAGGGGACGAGAGAGGCCTCGGACTCCGAGCCGTGCAGGTGGCTGCAGCCGTGAGCACTCGGAGCCGTCAGAGACACCGCGCAGAGTCCCTGGGCTTTGGGCTGCAGGCAGGAGAGGCCATGCTGTGCACAGCGGAGGGGCGACGGGGCTTCCCGGCCTCCGGGTGTGTCTTTCATCTGTGTATTCGCACGCCCGTGTGCATGTGAGGAGATGAGTGCACTTGCGCATATTCGAGTATGCACACGCATTTGCATAGGTGTGCACACGTGCGTGCATGCTATGTGTCGTACAGGTAACCAGTGTATATGCTGGTGTGCGCGTGTGCACTGCCCGGGCATGCGTACACGTGCGTGCAAGCACACGCCGTGTGTGTGTGTGTGTGTGTGTGCGTCCACTTGAGCGTGAAAGCCCGTGCCCTGTCGGGGGAGGAGGAACGGACAGCTGGGCCTCTGTGGTGGCACCCCGGCCAGGTGTGCAAGAGGGATGCAAGACTCACCGTGCAGGAGAGGGCTGGGGACACAGCTCAGCCCAGGAACGCGTACTTACTGGAGGGGGCAGGCTGAGCTCAGCTGGGACTCACCCCTCTCTGCCCCTGCCTTGTGTGCTGCTGTCTGGTCGCAGCGGCGGAAGCAGCGTTGGTGCTGGTGGCTGGCCGTGCGGGGGGTCGGGCCACATAATGACTTTCGTGGACCCTGGGCTCTTTTGCTTTCTTGGGCCTCTTTCTTCCTCCGTAAAATACCCTAAAAGCTAAATTGTAGGACTGCGCTGGTCTAAAGAGGAACGTTTTCATCCTGGTGGTGAGCTGTGAGCACAGCCACCAGCGCAGAGAAATAATTCCCTGCAGTCGGGAACCCGCTGGCATCTAAGCAGTCCTGCCGCAGGGCCCAGGAAGGGGCACGGGGCCGCGTCTTGGCCGGCACTGGCTCCCGCTGCTGGAAGCAGCTGGCCTGTGCTTACAGGGCAAAGCCAAAGAATCCAGGGAAGCCGGGAAGCACCCGGCCTGCCCCTCCAGTGGGATCCAGAGGGGGCAAGGGCCACTCAGTGTGGGTGATGGGACCAAAGGGGCAGCTGGGGGAGGATCCGGTAGCCGTGGCAGTTCTCAGGAGGCCCAGCCGAGGGAGACCCAGCAGAGGCCGGCAGCGGCAGCGGGACGCCCAGAAGGTCAGTGAGGCCAGGGGGCCAGATGGCCTGGGGGCATCCAGGAGGGGGGCTGGAGTAGGAGGTGATGGAGCACGGTCCCTGCCTGCAGGACTTGCTGGGAGCACCTGGACACTCCCTCTGGGGATGCTGGCTATTGGCACGGGGTGGGGTGGGGTGAGATGGGGGCAGGGTACTGTGGGAAATCTCCAAAGTTGAGCAGACCTCAGAAGTAGCTACTCTGGGGACAACAGCATTGGTGGGCAGCCGGGGCGGGGGGACTGCTAACGTGCCTCTGTACTGGCTCGGGGCCTGCTGGGAGACAGAAACCTCAGGTCCTGGAGCTGGGGGCGTGGAAGGCCAGTTCCCTCGTGGACACTCTCTGGCTGCCCGGGTCTCTGGCTTTTTGCTCCAGGAAGGTGCTTTTCCAGGTGCTTGCTGGAGTCCAGGGAGGAGGGGGCATCCCATTTTGCAGAGAAGGAAGGAGGAAGAGGCTGGGTGTGGCTAGCAGACGAGGGCTAGACAAGAGCTTGGAGACCTGGACTCCAGTCTTGGCTCCCCACTGGGCCACCTTGCCTCTCTGAGCCTCAGTTTCCCCACGTGTAAAATGAGGCCATCAGATCCGATGCTATCAGAGCCTCTTTTCCCAATCATGACGTTTTATGATCTAAGAAGGCATAGATAGGAGATTTTGGAGGGCCCAGGTGGGGGTTAGGGGCCTGGAGAGGGAGCAGAAGCTGCCGTGGCGGTCAGGCCAGGGGAGAGGGCAAGTGTGTGTGTGCCTAGGAAGAGGAAATGCTCCAAAGTCACTTCTACACGTGATGAAGACTTCCGTTCCCGGGACCCACACTGCAGATTCGGGCTCCAGGCAGAGCGCTCTGCGCTGCCTGGCCCCCAGGGGTGGGGCTGGCAGCCGGCAAAAGTGCCGCCACCGGCACTTTCTGGAAGTGAGGGATGCCGCCCTCCTCACTCATAGGGCAGAGCTGGGGAAACCGTGACTTCATTCCCTCCTCTCTCCTCCAGTCCAAGCAGAGTTGGGGGTGGGACGGCGGGGCGGGGGAGCCCTGTGTCCTCACGGCGCCCTCATTCAGGCCTGGGAGCCCAGCCCATTCTCGAATCCCTGCTCCCATCTTTGCATGGGGCGTGTCAGAGCTCACCGACCCTAGGAGGGCTGAGGGCAAGCAGCCCCGTCTTGTCGCTCCGGCCCCTCCCCTGCGGCGTCAAATGGGGCCATTGCTGGAGAATTGGTAAAACTTCAAAATAGAAAATTCCACTTTCCAGAAATAGGCTTGACATTGCCCCCGGGCCCCAACACACAATGAGCCACACAATACTGCTCGGGGAAGGGCAGGGGTGGGGGAAGGTGGCGAGAGGAGAAGTCGCTTAGAAATGACTTTGGAGCATTTCCTCTCCCTAGGACAGGTGGGGGTGAGAACCGGCTCTGGAGGCCAGGGTGGTGGAGGGGGTCGGGAGAGGTTGTGCTGGGAAGGGGAAGGAGGGAAGGCGCTTGACAGGGGAGAGTGTACACGCAAGTATCTGGGAACAGTGAACCCGGGGGCCCAGGGACCGGGACCCCGGTCTGGAGTTGCGAAGGGGTGGTGGTGAGGGGGGAGGCTTAAGGACTGGGCTGAGGAGCATGGGGGACACTGCGTCTGTTTTTTTGGTCCCTGTGCTCTGGACCTCGGTCCTTTCTCCATTCCCCCAGGCTCAGGGGTGGGGGGTGACTGAGTCTCATCGGCCGATGCCTCCTTGGCCCATGTCTCCCGGGCAGAGGTGGCGGGTGGGGGGTGGGGGAGGACAGGCCCCATCTGTGCAGCCAAGAGCCGGGCCGGCAGGTCCTTGATCGAGGTCAAGGGAGGGATGCACCGAGCACCCTGGCGAGGGGCAGAGCTGGGAGGGGCCAGAGGGATTCTGGGGCAGAAGGCATTCTGTTGTTTTTCACCCCCTCCCCGGGGCCTGGTCCGATCTTCCCCGCCTCCTTTAGTGCGCTCTGCCTCCGTGCGGGACAGCCTGAGCGATTCTGGAAGATTCGGCCAGCGTGCTGGTGAGCTGATGGTGACTGCGTGGTCACGGCCCGTCTGCTATCAGAGGTCCCTTCCGCTTCAAACTCCATCTTCCTGGTGGGCCTCCTGGAGGGAATGAAGTCATTGTTTCCCACAACCCGGCCTGTGGGTGGAAACCCCTGCCCTGCCCAGCAGGGAGGGCCCACTCCCCGCAGCCCCTCTGTCCTGTGCTCCACAGAAGCTTCGGGCCTTGGCCACCCCTGTGGGCGTCTTGTCCCCACACAGCCCGAGGTCCCGAACCTTAACATCCGTCTGAGGACCTGTGCACCCAGCTCGGGACAAAGCCTGAGGTCCTCCCATGGCATCCGGTGGGGCCGGAGCCCAGATGGTCCTGGGAACGGCCAGCTCTGACTGGAAAGTGGGCCTCGCTGGGCACGGCAGGAATAAGGCACATCTGGAAAACTGTTTTCCGAGACCGTTGCTCCGGGAGGGCCAGACAGTGCCCGGGCCCGAGTGGCTTCAGGCCCCGCCCAGGGCTCAGGAGCTGGGGAAGGGGGGCCATCCCCCCTTATTTAGCCTGGCTCAGGCCTGTGGGATCAGGCCTGGGCCCCTGCCACTGCCCATGGGAGGGACACGTTGCTCACCGAGTCAGGCCGGGCTGGGGCGGCACCCTGCCCCGGAGCCCAAGCTCCCAGGGCCGGTGGGGCTGCGTGGTGGTGGTGGGGGGGGGGCTCTGGCCTTCCCTGGCTTCTCTGTGTGTCCACTCTCAGCTCAATGCTTTCTTCCCCATCTGCCCCTCACCCCACCCAAATTATGCAGAGAAGTTGGAGATGGTTCCCTCATTACTACCCCCACGTCCCCTGCCTGTCCTGGGTCCTGGATCCCTCAGTCTTGTACTTGTTACTGGGCCATCAGAACTCAAGTTTCCATCTGGGAACAGGGACCATCTAGGGCCCTCCCCTGACAGGCGGGCAGAGAACCAGACTGGGGTTCTGGGAATTGGGGGTCTCAAGTTCTAATCCTAGCTCTGCCGCCCTTTGGCAAATCGCTTACGCTCTGAGCATCCCAGGGTTGGGGTGAAGAGGAGCCCTCGGCCAGAGACTGTTCCCTTTCTCCCTCCTTCCCTCCTTCTCTCCTTCCCTCCCTTCCTCCCCTGCTTGGCCAGGATTTGTAGCAGACCAGGGAGAAGAAGGTCATGGGGTTCGTGGCCTTCCTGGATCTTCTCCAGTGGCCGTCCTCTCCCTTTCCCGATGAAATTGTCAGGCCGTGGCCACACAAGCCCTTAGCATTGTGGGCGACGGTGGGTGAGGGAGGTGGGCGTCATTCCGGAGGGATCTGCCTTGGATGGCCTCTCCTGGTGATGGCCGTGCCTTTGCCCAAAGGAACAGCACTGTAATGGTGGGTAGGATTTAAGGCAGAAGTCATGCTGACACGGGGACGGGGTTTGGAGACGCAGTGGGTGTCGGGGCTATTGTCCTGAGGACCCTCACATCACCCTGACGTTGTTGGGCACCTCATCTGCCCTGGCCAAAGTGCTTTGCCTCCTGTGGGCCCCCCGGGTCTGGCCCTGCTCCGGAAGGACGTAGGCCTCCGGCAGCTACGCGCGCCCCCCACCCCCGCGGGCCCCGCACAGTTGCAAGCTCCGCCAGCCCGAGCGCATACAGAGCCCGCAGGAGGACAAGCAGCCGGGCTGTCTGGTGTATGGCTGTCCCCCAGCCGTCACGACAGGGTGGCATGTGACACGCGCTAAGTAAATTTTTGGTGGGCGAGTTAGGACACCCCACATGACTCACACCCACAGAGCACATCGTGCGTCCGCAGCTACGTGGGTCCTGACTGGCCCGTGGACCCTGTCAGGGAAGGCTCCTGTTGTCTCTGCTGTGCGGCACCCCCATGCCGGCCTGCGCCCAGCGGTCCTTGTGGGCCTGCGGCCAGCCGTGGGCCTCCAGGCGGAGTCCTAGTACCTGCCAGCGTCCCTCATCCCTGCACCGGGCGGAGGGCCGGGACAGATGCGGGCCCTGTCGGGGCCAGGAAGCTCAGGGGACCAGAGGACACTGTGATGTCCAGGGCCAGGGCGTGAGGAGCCCCTGGGCGTGGAGAGCCCCTGGGCGTGTTGCCTCAAGGAAAGGGCGTGGAGGGTTCTGGGAAGGGGCCTCAGTCAGGCCGGGTCCCTCTCTTGGGTGGTTACTAAGGCACAGATGACCTCGGGCCGCGGGGCTTTCAGAGCACGTGGGCCCACCAGCCACTGCAGCGACCCCCGGCCGTGCATCCCTCCATCAGGTACCTGCGGGCACGCAGGTGTACTCCGGTGGCCACAGCTCCCCCACCCCGACCCCAGTGGGCCTCCTGCTCCCAGCGAACCCCAGGCTGCTCCCTGGGCGCTTCGTCCCTGCTCCAGCGTGGCTGTGCTGTGTGCTGCAGGCGGGCCAAAGGGCGGCCATAGGGACTGGTGTCGCCGTCTGTAGATGGCCTCCGCACAAGAGGCGTGAGACCCGCACGCTCATCCTGGCCCTGCCCTCGGCACAAACAGAATTTAGAGCTGCCCTTCTCCTCGCTGGGCCTCAGTTTGCCGCCTGTAAAATGGGGAGGAGCCGGCACTCACGTGCAGGACTGAGGAGGGGCGGGCGGGGAAGGGGGAGGAGAGGGCCAGAGAGGGCCCCGCCCGCCCGCCCTCCCCGGCTTGGCCCCGCCCCCGCCTGGCGCCCCTGCGCTTTCCCTCCGCACACCGGGACGCAGCAGGCTGGCCGGCTGGCAGGAGCTCCTTGCCTGTGGGAGTCCGGTTGCTGGTAGAGCTAGTCTGCCGTGGGGCCTCTGGCTTGAGGATGTGCAGGGCACAGGCGGGCCCACGGGGGTCTGCAGAGCGGCCTCTTCCCCTCCCCTCCCCCCCACCTTTCCCCTTTTGCTTCTAGCCTCTGGTTCCAGTTTTGTCTCCTCTTTTTCCAATTTATCTCTTCACCCTCTGTGCTCCCCGGCTATCTCTCCCTCTCAGCCTGGCCTGAGATCTTTCTCTTTCATTTCCACTGTTGTGGGCATTTTACTTCCCTTTTACTGTCTTTCATTCCGTCTGTCTGTCTTCCGCTGTCTGTCTTCTCTACTCTTCCCTTCTCAGGCTGTATCTATGCCTCTCTCTTTGTCTTGGGTCTTCTCCCCTTCTCTTTCCCTCCTGTCTCTGGGCTAGCCTGCCATGTCTGCCCTCTGCCCTGTGGTCTGCCAGCGTGCAGCTTTGGAGAGGAAAAGCCTAAACTACCCCCACTTTCTCCATCTGCCCTGAAATTAGTTCAAATTGCTCCAGAAGCCTGAGGCCTCTCAGAGTGGGTACTTCCCATGTCCTTGCCTATCTCAGGACTGCCCTTGACCACAGAGTGCAGGGTGGGCCACAGACGAGTTCTCTGTGCTTCCTGATCCCTCTGTGCTCCCATCAGCTGGGCCTGGCCTGTGGTTCTGGGGCCCTGGGACATCCCTAAAGTGACATCCAGTGGCCAGGCCTGGGTTGGGGTGCAGGAGGCCCAGAACGCCCCTGGGGACCTCTGGGCCCCTGGTCTCTAGACTAACGCCGCTGTGGGGTGGGATGGGGATGACAGGCAAGCAGGGTCGTAGTGCCCCGCCTCCAGGGAAGGCAACGTCCACCTGCTGAGTCCAGCCTGCCCACCCCGGCCCATCCAGAGCTCCTGGCTCTGCCCATGGGCACCCCCTGAGCTTTGCACATAGGCGGGGACACCTGGATTTCTCTGGCCCCCTGAGTGGGGCCAACTTGGAGGAATTTCCCAAAGCCTATTAGAGCAGTGGCTGCCTCCTGCCTGCCTCCTGGAGCTGGGCAGGGCTGAGGGCGGAGGGAGAGAGGGAGGGAGGGGGGAGAGGAGGGAGGGAAAAAAGTTGGCAGGCCGACAGCAGAGCTGTGTCTGCATCCATCGCTGAGAGGAGGCCCGTGCAGTGTGGGGCGGGCCAGGAGCAAGGAGAGGCCTTCCTCCCTTTGTGCTCCCCCCTCCTCCCCCCCCAACTCCGGGCCCTATAAATAGGCCCAGCCCGGGCTGTGGCTCAGCTCTCAGAGGGAGTCGAGCACCAGGCAGCGGTCTCCAGCCAAGCCCCCTGCCAGCATGGCCAGCGAGTTCAAGAAGAAGATCTTCTGGAGGGCGGTGGTGGCCGAGTTCCTGGCCATGATCCTCTTCATCTTCATCAGCATCGGTTCTGCTCTGGGCTTCAACTACCCGGTGAAGAACAACCAGACAGCAGGTGCGGTCCAGGATAACGTGAAGGTGTCCCTGGCCTTTGGGCTGAGCATCGCCACGCTGGCCCAGAGTGTGGGCCACATTAGCGGCGCCCACCTCAACCCGGCCGTCACCCTGGGGCTACTCCTCAGCTGTCAGATCAGCATCCTCCGGGCCGTCATGTACATCATCGCCCAGTGCGTGGGTGCCATCGTGGCCACCGCCATCCTCTCGGGCATCACCACCTCCCTGCCGGACAACTCGCTCGGCCGAAACGAGGTAAGCGGGGTGGCCCCCGGCGCCGGGGCGCTGGAGCGGAGCAGGGACGGCCGAGGTCTCATCCTCTACCCATTGTGCAGATGGGGACACCGAGGAGCAGAGAGGACATGAGGTGGCTGGGGTCACGCGGACTTGGGGCCGGAGCTCGGCTACACCTGCAGCCCGTTTCCCGCCAGGCGCGGTGGGAAGCTGAGACCCAGAGAATAGGGGTCTTGCCCAGAGAATAGGGCGTCTGTTATGGGGACTAAGCTCTGGAGGCAGCAGCTCCTCATGCCTCGGCTGTAGTTTCTTGGCCCCCTCAGCCCGCCGGGGCACCGGCTCCCTCTTCCTACAGCCTGGCCCCTGGGGAGACGCTGCCCGCTGTCCCCAGCCGCCCAGAGCCAGAGTCCCGGGCCATCTGCGCCGGGCCGGCGAGTGTGAGCAGGACCCAGGTGGGAGGCCCCACGGGTCTCCACTCCCCCCATTCACACAGGTGCCCCAACGCACCCCCTTCAAGGAGAAAGCACCCCCCCCCCGCTCCTTGGCCCCCAGGAATTGGACCAAGCTGGAGGTGGAGGGGGAGAGAAAACCCTCTCTGGGCTGTTGGCAGGTAGCTTTCCTGGATTGCAGCGTGGGGCGGCGGCCGGGGTGGGGACATCTGGCCTCCCGTCTGCACTCTGTCAACGGCCCCGGGAGGTGTGGCACGTGTGTTTGTGTGTGTGAACGGTGTGTGCACGTGGATGCCGGCGTGGGTCTCCCGGCTCGTGTACGCTGTGCGTTCCCGTGTGTGCCGGCGTCTGGAAGTGTGTCTGCGAGTGTGGGTGCTGTGAGTGAGCCGGCGGGGGTGAGCGCCTACCTGCGCGTGCCCGCTGCTCCTGGCTCCAGTGGGGTCTGGGCAGGGGGCACCAATGCTGAGCAGATGCGGGTGAGTGGGGGGCGGGCTGCTGCAAAGATTTCCTCCCCGGCCGCCGCTTAGCCCTGCTAATTGGCCGTTGGCGGCAGTTGCCTGCTGTCTCAGACCTGGGCTTTTCCAGACCCTCGGCCAAGTGCAGACTCAGACCCGGCGTGGGCCACAGCAGGGGGAAATTTGGCCTGAGGGAGGCTGAGGAAGGCTTGGAGGATGGCTTCCCAGGGAAGGGGAGAGGCGAGGGAGCACAGAGGAGGAATCAGATCTACAGAAAGGAGACTGGCCGGGGCAGGGCAGGCGGGCGGGCACAGGGACAGCGAGGGAGGCGGCCAAGGGCTCCTCGGAGACGGCAGTGGGTGATGATAGCAATTGTTGCCTCGCTTCCCAGCCAAAGTTCGGAGCCGGGCGCTGCGGCTGGGGGGACGCTTGGTCAGGCCTGGGGCAGAGGGCAGTGGGCACGGCCTTGCCGCGGGGGGATTAGCACTTCTGGTGTCACGGTGACACCTTACCCAGCCCCCTCGCGGAGCCAACCGCGGCTCGGCCCAAGATTGAAGATTAGCCTGCAGGCTGGAGTTTAGACTTTAGTCAGGAAAGACGCGGCCGAGGTGGGTGGAAGGGACAGGAGCTCTGGCAGGCCATGCTGCTCCAAGCCTCGGTCTCTGAAGAGGGGCAGAGCCCGGTGACCTGAGGGAGTGGCCCCTGGGTAGGTCAGGTTCAGTGGGGCGTGATGGCGGGGGAGGAGAGGTCCTCATAAGGAGAGGGGTTGAATCTCTGTGGGCCTTCTGCCCCGTCTTGACCCTCCCTCTCGAGGGACAGGTGGGACGGGCATCTGCTGGCCCGTTTTGCGTTCTGACTCGGCCCTCGCAGGTAAAGGCAGGGAGGGTGGCCACCTACTGTGGCGTCTTGATCTGGCCACACCCTGCTCCCGTGTCCCTTCCCTTCTCTGGCCTCCATTTTCCAGAGGGACCTGGATGCCTGGGCCGGGCAGGTTGCTGATGGAGGAGAAAAAGGGACCGGCTCAGGCCAGGGTCAAGCCAGGTCTGGGAGCAAGCACCCTGGTTCAAGTCCTGTCTGCGCCCGACCTGCTGAGTTTCCCTGGAGCTGAACCGCAGACTCCAAGAGGGAACCTAGGTCTCTAGATATTTCTTGGCCCCGCCTATACTCCTTGCAAGCTTACGTTGTGGACTTGAGGTTATTATCAGCCTTCCCAGGAGGATCTGGCTAAGACGAGCCCAACAGGGGCGCACGCTGAACAAAGGGGTACGAGGTGTCACGGTGGGGCGCAGGAACTG
Source organism: Nasua narica (assembly GCA_028533885.1). NCBI lineage: Eukaryota > Metazoa > Chordata > Mammalia > Carnivora > Procyonidae > Nasua > Nasua narica. The sequence continues at coordinate 52,394,427 of CM052806.1, forward strand.
CCCTGTCAGTTGGAGGTGCAGAAGCCCAAGTCCTGGGCCGAGAAACAGAAAGCATCTCTCCCAAGGGCTCCTGTCAGACCCTGGACCTGGGATCTGAAGGCAGCTGGCGGGTGGTCCCAATGCCTCAAGGGGGCCAGAGACCTGTCTATGCAGCAAGTGACACACTCTTTCCTCCAGGCTCTGAGGGAGGCTCCTGCAGCCCCTCGGGCCCTGGACCCCACCCTGGCCCAAACGAAGGTGGAGCCCTTTGTTGGCATGGAGGTTCCTAAGGAAAGTAGGGAAAGAAGTGGCAGGAAGTGGTTGGGGTGAGTCAGGGGGTGTCCCCGGGGGCATGGTGGGGACAACTTTCTTCTCACTGAGTCAGGGCTTGGGAGACGCCCTGGAGAGACCATGGACTTCTGTCCCGCCTGTCGGATCCTGGCTGGTTCTGAGAGCCAAACCCCAATTTCGGCCCCAAGTGAGAGTGTCAGAGTCAGGGGTTGGTGGCCTTATCCGGCCCTGCCCTAGCCAGACGCCAGCACGCTTCGTGCCAGCAGCCTCGCCTGTGTGGCCCCAGTTTCCATCCGTGAAATAGGGACATCGCAGGGCGTGGCTGGGCTCTGGGAAATGAAAGATGCTCCCGGACTGGGAGTCCTGACTGTTAGCCAGCTCTTCTTATTCTTCCCATCTCTGGCCCATTCACCCATGCTCCCCGCAGCCCACCTGGGACTGTGGGGGGCCGGACGGGGGCTGAGTAAGCCAGCTCCCTACCCCTGCAGGACCCAGGGCGCTCCCTGGCAGGCGAGATAAGCCCCTCGCATAGCACAGCTGCCTGTGATACGGGGCAGGAGGCAGGTGTGATAAGAGGTGTCAGGGCGGCAAGGGAACTTCTGCCTCTGAGCCGTGGGGAGGGCCAGGAAGGCTTCCTGGAGGAAGTGCCATGGGAGCCTGATCGTGGAGACGGGGAAAGGGCTTCCAGGCAGAGAAAGGGCGGGAGCACAGGCAAGGTGGCGGTGGAAGGATGGGGCTGGTGGGCAGTGGGGGTCATGGTGGGAGGCTGGGGCTCTGGAGGGTGGATGGTTAGGATTGAAGCCAGTGTCTCCCAGTGTCCGAGAGGGGACCAGATGCCTGGGATTTTAGCCCCCTGGGGGGCTCAGGCAGGGCAAACCTTCCCTCTTTGGGGTTTTTCTCTCAGCCTTGTTGGTTCTGGGCCTGCCTGCCGGGGGCTGCCTCTATCTGCTCCATCCAGGGCCTGACCTCAGCCCTAAACTCTCCCCTTCCCCAGTTTCCTGGGCTCGATTTCCCCAAGCACAGAGTGAGAGGGCTGTCCCTTCTCTGTTGCCTCCCCTCCCCCCGCACTGGCCACGAGTCCTTCCAGGGTTGAGGGCCCCTCCGCCTCCTCCAGAGGTAGGGGTGGTTTGGGGAAAGGGAAGCCAGTTTTCAGATGGACGTGCCCAGAGAGGAGGCTGGGGGCTGGGTGGTGGTGCCCTAGCTGGGGCCTATAATTACCGTTTCCAGTCCGAACCAGATGAGGGGGCGGGTGTAGGGAGGCAGAAGCTTTGTGGTGGAGACTTCCCTCACCACGGAAAATTCTGAGGCGGTTTCCCCTGTGAGGGCCCTTGGAGCAGCCCCGCCAGGCCCATGCTGCCCACCCCAGAGCCTGGCCTTACCCAGGGCTCACTCTGGGAACCTCTTGTAGGAAAGGGCGATGCCATGACAGAGGACGCAGCCTGCTTGAGCACCCCAGTCTGCGGGGACTCGTCTTCCCCCTGTGCCCCCAGGTCACGGCCTCCCTCTCACGCCTTGAGCCCTTAGTTAGTTCATTGCAGACCAGTTCCACGGAGTGCCCCAACCTGAGCTCAGCCTCGGCGTGCTCCCACTTTCTCCACTTTCTCCAGGGCCCCACCTGGCAGGGGTTCCTCCAGCACCAGCCGCCAGGGCTTTCCCCAGGCCGGCTTTCCCACACCCCCACGCTCTCGAAGGGACTGTGGCCTCCTGAAGAGCTGGGGCCGGGTCAACATGGCTGCAGGTGCGGGCAGGAAAATGTTGTCACGGTCAGTGTCCCCTCAGCCAGGGCGCGTCCCTGGGGACTAGGGGGCTCCTTGCCCCCAAGTGGTGGCTTCTGGGGCTAAGTGAGGGGCCATCTGCATGTTACCAAGGAGCTGCAGTCCAGTGGAGTTAAGAACCCCAACTCAAAAGATGGTAGAAAAGACTGGAAAATGCCCTGTTCCCAGCAGCAGCTCCTCTCAATGCCAGAGCTCCCGCTGCTGGGACCATAGCGAGGCAGATGTAATTGGTTTGGGGCAGCCCCCGAGTCTGTAAGCCCCCTGTTTTAGGGCTTGCAGGTAGAATCTGCCTGCTTCTGGCTGCTCTGGGAAGGAGGTCCCCTACCAGGCTTTGTGCCAGATCGAGACCCCAGTTCAGACGGCTCTGGGGGAATCCTGCACTGACCATCCTGGGCAGGAGGGTGAAGCAGGTCCTGGGGGCAGGGGTCCCATACCAGGCAGGGAGGAATCCTGGGGCTAACATCCGGGCCAATGCCTCTCTTTTACTGATGAGGAAAATGAGGCCGCAGAGGCACTGAGATTGTTGGGGGCAGGGCAGGACCGGGCCCCCAGTCTGCCTCTTGGCCCTTGGTTCTTTCTGCTGCTCTAAAGTGCACGTGATCACACTTCACCTACACACACACACACACACTCACACGCGAGCGCGCGCGCAGCATGGGGGGGGCACACACAGGTGGGTGTAGAGCACATTCGCAAGCCTGGGCGGTTCCACTCAGGCTCCAGGATCCCAGGAGGGTGGGGTAAGTGCTCCTCAAGGAGCCTCTTCCTTTCCAGGCGGGAGGGTGGGGACCGCCCTGGAGTAAGGAAGAGAAGGAGGGAGGGAAGGAGGAAGCCGTCGCTCTGTGTATTGTTTCTTGTCAGGAAGACGAAGTGGCTTCTGGGAGCAAATAAGGACCCTCCGAGCTCCTTGCTCGCTCTCCGTCCCTCACGGGACCTCCTCCCTTCTCCACCCCTCTCCCCAGCCAGCGGTGGCACTTACAATGCCAAGGGACTGGACGGCACATCGAGAAGTGCCACCAGACGCCCTGCACGGTCCTATAGGGCCAGGTGCCACAGAGAGACCCCCAGACACGAGGAGCCCCCCGTGGCAAGAGGCGGCTCGTGTGTGACCGGGATTCTCAGAGACAGCTGGGCCCCCGGGGCCGACACCCAACCGGCTGTCCCCTGAGTGCCCACATGGGGGCTGAGAGGGAAGGGTATTCTCAAATTTGGGGTGCAGGGCTTTACACATTTTCCTTAAATCAAGCTTGTTAATTATGAGGCTTAAATCCTTCCCGTTGCTATTTGTAGTGTCTGACTGCTTTCGTCTATCCGTTTCTGAGACAGGGTTGGTAAACGCTTCCGCTCTGGTGGCTCAGTGATGAGATTTTCCTCACAGTTCTGTCAGTTGTCATGTTTTCTAGGCTATCTTACTTGGTGCATACAGGTTTCGAATTTATGTAGCTCTTCGATAGGCTTGTCACTCAATTATGTTATAATAAGCCTCTCAATGTCTAATGAAAAAGAAAAGGAGAGAGTCCCACCCGGACACGTACGGTCGCCCCCAGATCCTGCAGTCACCAACGTACAAAGATACACAGAGGCACGCTGCACATAGGAATACCCATCAAGGGGTGACACGAGAGACCTGCTGAGGCCCCCTCACTGTGAGTGCTGAGTCCTGGAGGCATTGGGCCAACAGGGCAGGCCTCGGACTCTCCCCTCCCCTGTTCTTCAAGACTAGGTGCTCAGCCAGGTTCTGGAAGCTTCTGTCCCCCAAGGATGGGACACCAGGGTGTCTAGGTCAAGTTGGGGCCCTGGGCCTAGGCAGCGACCTTGGTCATTCTGTCCATGGCAGCAGGGATGAGGCCCACTGTCTAGAGAGGTCAGCCCCCTATGCCCTCCCTCTCCCGCCGTCCCGGGGCCTGGGTCACACTGGTGGCGATAGACCATCTTCCACCCACTCCTCAGTCCAAGTTGGAAACAGCCAGGTCCCTTGGCTGGACCTGTAGATAGTCAGGGTCCTTGGCTGAGACGACATGGCTTTGCTGTCTCCTCCCCGGGACTCAGCCCCCTCATCCGTCACCTCACGGAGACTTGCACAGGCTGCCCCGTAAAACCCACAGAAACTAATGACTGGCCTGTGGCCTCCCAGCCAGAAAGCAAGTAAACCAGCCCCGAATCCAGAGAGCTTCCCTGGAGCCAGGCCGTACCTCCAGAGAGGGCAGAAGTTCTAGAAAATCAGCATTTTCTGCGACTTCTGTCACTCTACAGCAAGTGTCCCCTCTGAGGTCCGGGCAGCAAGAGGGGAAGGTCTCCTCACTCCGTCCTCACCAAGCTCCCAGGCCAAGGGTCTGAGGCAACCCCAGAGGAGACAGGAAGGTTACTCTCCGGCAAGAGCTGCAGGCGGTTCAGTGAGAGCCTGATGGCGCAGCCGCAGAAGCTACTTCTAGCCAGAAATGGGGGAAGCTTCTTGGAGTCGGTGGGGTCTGAACTGGGGCCTTGAGAGGGGCCTTACCTGGGTTCGATGTGAAAACTGGAGTGCTCGCTTCATTCTGATGCTTCAGATTCAATATGGGGCTTATTCTGTTGTTCAAACTTATATTCATAAAACTGTTCGTTGGTTTTTTTGTTTTGTTTTTGTTTTTGTTTTTGTTTTTTTTTGTTTTTGGAAGGGGGATTAATCAGTGGCATATAAAACTAGGCTGGGCAAAACTCCCTGGGGATGTACATTTTTTTTCTCATTACCAAGTGACCACAACTGAGATTAGCCCTATTTAAGCAATTGTTTCCAATTTAATGGGTTGTAAACAATAACATTATTTTGAATTTTTACCTGCTTTCTTTTGGACATCCACTTTCAGCAGGCCTTCAACTATCCCTTTCAGTTATGAATTATCAAGTTTTGCCAGATATCATCAGTCACATAAGTGCGTTGGTGGTCAAAGGAGCAGTGGTCAGGAGACACTAAAGCAATCAAGGGAGGCTTCCTAGTGGTGGTGGTGGTGATGGCTATTGGGAGAGCAAGTTGGTCAGCCCACGCGGTTCTGAGCTGAAGGCTCTGGGTGGTCAGGAAAGGGGGTATAATGCAGAGCTGCCAGGGCAGGTGGCCACCCTCTCTGCTTCCTGTGGGCTCAGAGAGCTGGGCATGGCCCTGGGCCCCTGACTCTGCTCGCTTTGCATGAAAACTTGTGCCTTTGGGCTGAGCAGGGGCTGGGGTACTCAGACCTGGTTAAGAACTCGGGGAGGAGAGGAGCTTGCCCAGGCCATGTCTGTGAGAGGATGGGATGGGGGAGGCTAGGAGGCAGGAGCCACTTAGAATGATGGCTCTGTTAATCAGCGTGCTGGGCCTGTTTTCCGGACGCCCGCCAGCTAGCAATTAGGCTGAGCCTGGGGAGCTGAGGAGAGTGCAGGAAGAGGCACCTTGAGCTTCCTGAAGGCTGTCAGGAGGGCAGTAGCGGGCGTGAGTGCGGATGGGCATCTCTACAAGTCGGCCCGGTCTCACGGGGCTCGCCTCCACGGCTCCCTGGCTCCTGGCCGGCCTCACTGCGGTCTCCCCAGTCCTGTGCACGGCCCTTCCCCTTCCACCTGTCCCCCAGTCCAGGAGATAAGGCGGGAAAGAACCAGAACATAGTCACAACTGTCCCCGTCCCTCCTTGCCCCTTCCCAAATGCCCTAAGACCCTCCAACCCCACTGCCTTGGAAACTCCAGCCAGTCTGGAAAGCGGGCAGGGAAAGCTATTTTACAGATGGGGAAACTGAGGATCAGCCTGGAGAAAGGCCATGGCCGTGGCACCAGCAAGAAGGAGAGTCAGAACCTGAACGCAGGGCTTCTGCCTCTACCACCCAAGCTTGGCATGGGAAGACAACCGGGCATTGCCCAGAGGCCCGGCTGGGCTGAGGGGTCACGGCTCTGGGGTCCGCCAGGAAAAGCCTAGAGCTGGGGCTGCAGCACAGGGGAGGGGATGTGAGTCACTTTCCCTGTGACCCAGGACTGCAGACAAAGGCGGGAAGAGAATTGTTCTTCTAAGATGGCCTCAGGGTGGGGCTGAGAAAACTCTGGGTGGGGGGATGGGTGGTGGAGGAGAGCCCCCCACCTAGGGTTTTATAAAATGCCCCCCGGATTTGGAGGACCACCCCCTCTCCTTTGGTCCCCAGGATTTGGACACACCAGCTCTACCTGGATGAGGCCGACTGCATGGCCACATCAGGCCCCTCTGCCAGTGGGCCTTTGCCCATGGGGCCCAGCTCCCCTGTGTGGGTGCACCAGGCCCCTGGGACCCCCACAAAGGGGAGGATGCCGGGGTTCCCTGGGGAGGGGTCTCCCTGGTGCAGCTGCAGGGGGAGGGCTCTGGTGACCTCATGGCAGCTCCCATTCCCTTCTTTTTCCATGAGTCATGTTTCTAAAAGCGGCCCAAGAGCAAGTGGCAGCCAGACGGTGGTGGCGGGGCCCATGTGGCCAGGGAGAAGGAGGGGGGCTGGTCCAGGAGGGAGGGGAACACAGGGAGGGCAGAGAAGAAACGGGAGAGACAGACAAGGTGGGGTAGGAGACAGGGCGGGGCAGCAAGGGAGACAGGCACAAGGAGAGAGACTAAAGGGAGCGGGGCTGGCTAACAGAGGAAGACCCTTCCCAGCTTTGGGAGTTTTAGACGCAGCAGGGGATGGGGTGGAATGTTCTGGAATTGTGGGGTGTGAAGCCATGTGTCCAGGTGAGCCCTCCCACATGCGAGTCTTGCCCCTTGCCTTGGGTACTCTGGTGCCCCAGGGCACCCTCGCTGGCTGGAGCTGGAGGCAGAGGCCCGGCCCCCTCCCAGGCTTCTCAGGCCTCCAGGCAGAGCGCAGAGGGTGGAGGCAGGTACCAGAGGCCGGGCTGGCAACTTGTTAAAGCTCTGGGAGGGACAAAGCTGGTGTCCACTACCCACACTGCATGCTGGGGCAGAGCCTGGGCCCCTCTGGGCCCAGCTGGGAGCTGGGGTGATGGGCTCTGAGGGCTCGGAGGTGCCTGGGCCTGGGGGGCCCCGGGACACAGTCCCCACCTCTCCTGCTCACCAAACCTTGCTGTCCTTCTTCCCAACAGCTGGCCCCTGGCGTGAACTCTGGTCAGGGCTTGGGCATCGAGATCATCGGCACCCTGCAGCTCGTGCTATGCGTGCTGGCCACCACCGATAGGAGGCGCCGGGACCTGGGGGGCTCCGGCCCTCTGGCCATCGGCCTCTCCGTGGCCCTCGGACACCTGCTGGCGGTGAGTGTGGGGCCTCCCCAGCTGGAAGTGGGGGTGGGGCGAACAGGGCCAGGCGGGGCGGCTGGGGTACCCTGTCATGGGCAGGGGCGGGGGCCAGGGTCCTACTCTGAGAGGGCAGCACAGGGACCTCTGGACCATCTTTCTGGGTCAGGTGCCCCTCCTTTTCTGGGTCTGATTGTCACCTCCCTGTTCTCTCTCTGTGTCACCTTGTCCCCCCTCCCTCTGTCTCTGCTTCTCTGGCTCTCCCCCTGCTGCCTCCCGCCCTGCCCCTCGCAGATCGACTACACAGGCTGCGGTATCAACCCCGCCCGGTCCTTCGGCTCCTCCGTGATCACACACAACTTCAAGGACCACTGGGTAAGGGGTCGCAGGGCTATCCTGGGAGGGGGCGGGAGGTTTCGGTGCCGAATGGTGGTCCCAACTCCACCCTGTGGCGTCCTCTCCCAATCACGGAGGCTCTGGGAGACCGACAGGGCCGAGGAAATCAGGAAAGTGAGGCCTGACACGGGCGTGGTGGGGTGCAGCGCCCAGCTGCGCAGTAAGGAGCCAAGCCAATCGTGGCTCTGCCCCTTTCCCATTCAGTATGACACAGGCAGGCTGCTGGCCCTCCTGGGGCCTGCATTCCCTGAGCGGCAAAGTGGGGTGTCGTGCCCCCTACTTCCAGGGACAGATGGCCTCACCACCTGTAGGCTGAGCGTAGCACAGAGTCGGCGCTCAGCGGATGGAGGTCTTCTTCCGTCCATGTGTCTGTCTCGGGCCACCGTTGATCAAGCTAGACCTTCCTGTGGCCCTTCCGACGCTGGGGAGGGTGGGGCAGGGCTGGCCCGGCCACGCCAGGCACCCTGAGCGGGAGCACAAGGAGGCCGGGAGAGGCCCACCGGCAGCGTCCTGGGGTAGTGGAATCCAGACACTAGGCTTCGACACCACCTGCCCCTAAATCCAGGCACGGGTGGGGAGGGAGCCATGCCGTGGGGCGGGGAAACGCCACGCCGCTCAGGGCAGGTGTCCCCGGAGCAGAGGAGCCCAGGGCGTCGGTGGACACCCCCTGAGCGTGCCCGCTCTCTTCCTAGATCTTCTGGGTGGGGCCGTTCATCGGGGGAGCCCTGGCTGTGCTCATCTACGACTTCATCCTGGCCCCGCGCAGCAGCGACCTCACGGACCGCGTGAAGGTGTGGACCAGCGGCCAGGTGGAGGAGTACGACCTGGACGGCGACGACATCAACTCCAGGGTGGAGATGAAGCCCAAATAGAGAGGCCCTGGCCCCGGGCACCACGTGGGGGCGGGGCAGGGGCGGGCGGAGGGCGGGGAGGGGGAAATCCTGTTGCAGACACTCCGACAAGCTGGCCAACGTCACTTCCCATAGATCCTCCAGAACTGCGTGGTCAAGCCTGGTTCGGGGCTGTTTCTATCACTTTCTTTCTCTTTCTCTGTTTCCTGGCCTCCGGCCTTCCGGGGGACCAAGATTTACCAATCGCTCACTCCCTTGAAGTCATGGAGGAAGTGAAAGAGAGGGATCCACCCTGCTAAGCTGTCCCCTCGGAGTGTGACGGAAGGTGTGCCAGGAAGTCGCCCTCATCCCAGAGGTGCTCCACGGCTAGCCTGCTGCAGGTCTCTGGGGCGCCACTGTTTTTGCTTCGTGCCTTTGGGCATGGCCATCCTTCTGGAACAGGCCCTCTGCCCCCAAGGATGCTCCGAGGGGAAAAGATCGCAGAGGGTGCACGGTAGGGGCAAGCGGCAGACCGGTTTCATTCCTGCAGTTTGGCTCGACCTCCAGCCCCACCTCCACCCCCAGACTTGCTGCACGACCTTGCGATCGTCCATATCTTAGGGCCCCTGTGACCTCATCTGTAGAGTGGCAGGGACAGGGAGAGCTCTCCGGGCTCGAGGCCTCTCTATTCTGTAAGTGTAGATACTCCGTGGGTTCTAGAAGGTATAGTATGGACCAGCACTTTTCCCACTTGCCCTGGTTCTTTCCCAAGAGGAGAGCCATCGTATATATCCTTGAACACGTGGACATACGCATACATGGTTCGGAGCAGAGACCACCAACAGGCAGCCCAGGCCATGAAAAGTCCGCGTTCCCGGGGGAGCGGGGCTGACCCTTGTGCAGCGGGGACAGGGTCGGCTGTCACGGGAAGGTGCCAGATGGAGCACGAAGGAGCAATACCCATGTGCCTTCATTGGGTCTGAGTCCACCTTGCCCACCTATCGTTGCATCATCTTAATTGTCGTGTGGTCCTCCGCTTCCTCCTGACAGTGTGGGCGCAGGTCGCGCTTATGCAAGTGTGTGTTTATTAAAGGGTAGTTGGTTATCTGAGCCCCCCGCCTGAGGCCAGGGGTCCATGATGCAGATCGGCCCACGGAGGCACGTGGCCCTTGCTGGACCCTAGCTGATGCTAAGGGGGAGTGGAGAGGAGCAGACACCCCCCCCCCTTATTGCTGAACTCCTGGTGGGAGGCATCTGGGGCAGCTGTGCGACCCCAAGCCACAGGCTGCCCTTCTCATTTACCTGGGGGGACAGTCAGCCTTGGCCTGATGATGCCGCGACCAACGCCTGCCCAGGACCGCTTCAGAGGAGAGCGTCTGCTGTGGGGGCAGCTGCCTTCACCGTCTGTCCAAGCCCATCGGGGCCAGAGCAGGTCCCCCCAGCAAGCCTGTAGCCCTGATGGTGACAAAACCCGAGTGACTCCATCTGCAGATTATCTGGAAGCAGTAGGACAACTAGGTAACCCGAAATGGTCACCGAGCCGTCATAACAACTACACACTCTCTTGTCCGTCATTCCCTAGCAGGGACTTCTAGCTCATTTCACAGATAAGGAAACTGAGGTCCAAGGTCCCACAGCTAGGTAATGACCTGGCCAGGCCTAGCAACCGAGGCCATGTCTCTGGCTACTCCCTGGACCGTGAGACTGAGCCCTCTTCCTCCCAGCTGCTGGGTTTCTGCCTGGGCGGCGGCCAGAAGCCAGGAGGGGCGGGGGGCCGTGCTGGAGGGGAGAGGGGGCAGACCCACTTCCTGCCCGGTCCTGACTGCTGCCTGCCAGACCCCGCGTCTGTCCGCTCTGCCTCTATGTCTCTTTGGAATCGGAAGTTCACTCTATGTTAAGAAAATAAAGGAAAATGACTTATAAGGTCATCTGGGCTTCCTGTGGTTTTTCCTCTTTGGACACTGTGCTCCTACGAAGGTTCTCGGGGTCGGAGAGGGACCTGATGCCCACACTGTGGACCCAGTCCAAGGCGGAGCCACCGCCTGCCCTCCTGCCGCAAGGGACCCTGGTCGCGGCGGGCGGACACAGCCTCACCCCGGAGCTCTACCTGCATGACACAGGGTCCTGCCCCCGGTAGGGGCCATTTTTGGTGACGGGGTATGAAAGACACAGCGGAAAGCGGGACTGAAGTGTGACAGCCCCATCAAGCCATCTGCCCTCCTCAGAGCATGGCCGGGGGAGCACCAGGGGCCGCTCACGTGTCCATCCCTCTGTCCCTCTGTCCAGCCACATCTGCGTTGGGTGGTGGGACCCAAGGTTTGGTCAGGAGCTCACGCATCAGTACTGAGTGAAGTTGTGCCGGGCACAGGTGACGCTCAGCTGGCCAGGAAGGGTGACCTCTGGTAGCTGAGGGGGAAAGAGCGACTTTCGCCTGGAGGCCTTGTGGGCCCCTCCTGTCCAGGTACCACACCTGGTGGGGATGTGTGTTTTCCCGAGGAGGCGTCTGCGGCTGGATTCCTGGCATGTCTGCCCAGGGTGGGAGAGAAGAGAGGTCAGAGTGGGCCGGCCGCCACCCCAAGGGTGACAGAGAGCGGATCTGCACCTGCTTTTCCATTTGTCCCCATGTGGTCTGGAGGCTGGTGTGGGCCCGGCAGGGTCTGTCCAGCCCTCCTGAACTCACAAAACCCCTTCCCACTCATGGCCTCGCTCAGCGTTGGGGACACAGCCGGTGTGGCTGTCCTTATGGACAGAAGGGGAGATAGACACCCAAAGACAAGTCTGTGTCAGGCTAAGCCTTGGATATAGGCCCCCGATACCCGCCTCCCTGCCCACCACACATACACTTAGGGCTGGTTTCTCCAAGTGGAGACCACGATGTTAGGAAACCAAGTGTCCCGTTACAGGGACGGGCCCTATTCCCGGTAGCAGGCTTGTATCTCCCAGAGGGCTAGAGTCTGGGAGGCTCTGAGAACCACCAACCTTCTAGAAATCTCATCAGGCCACAGGTGCAGCTATCATCACAGGTGTGGGCCAATCAGGGAAGGAGTATCTGGGAAGGTCCTGGGGCCCTGGAGACACAGGGGTCTGGGAGACACCTGATCCTGGTGTCTTCACCATTCCTGGGAGACACAGGGGTCCTGCCTCCCTCGGGTGGAGGCCTGGCTGATGGTAATGGAAGGGCACCTAGGCAGGGTCAGGGGCTAGGTCACCCCAGTGAAGGCTTGAGTCGGTGCTGTTGGGACAGGCTTTCTTCCGCCGGTGTCCGCAGGGTCCCCGCGAGGGGCAGCTGTGCTGCATCAGTCCTTGCAAGCCTCCCAGGCTGAGGACAGGCTGGTGTGAGTGGAAAGGGACGGCTACACTATGAGCACAGCACACAGGCTAGCCCACGGCAACCCAGGCCTGCCTGTGAGGGTGTGCCAAGGCTATCTCTCATAGTCCTTCTTGGCTCATTGCCTTATCCGGGTCCATCCTAAGGTGTGAAGCCCTCTTGGTCCCCACGATGGACCCTGGCCACCCCGACCTCAGTCCCGGCTCTTCCTTTGCCACCCCTGGCCAATGAGGACAGAGCCTTTCTTACAGGTTATTTAGTTATAACTTCCAGAACCCTAGTGCAAGAGGCAGGATGGGAAGACGTGATCTGGGAACTGGTATTTCTTGAGCACTTACTTTGTGTGAGAAACTTCCCTGGGTCGTCACATACAGTCCTTCTGATCTTTACAACACCCTTGGAAGGGAGAGATGACTGCCCCTATTTACAGGTGACACTGAAGCCCCCGAAGTTGAACTGATTGGCCCAAGGCCACAGAGCAGGTTGGTGGCAGAATTGGGATTTGAACCTGCTCTGCCGGGCTTCAAAGATTGGGCTCCTCCCACGATGCGGTGCTGGTCTTTTTTGTCATGACCTCCCAAAGTTTGGCTCTGGGCCAGCCCATCCGCCCGTCTTCCTCTGCCTGGAGGGTGTTGAGAGCCAGGAGCAGGAGGGACAATGGCAGGCTGAAGGGACTCCAGCACCAGGAGGAGTGCCGCTCACTCGGGGGCCAGCTGGACTTGGTGTCTGCTTCTGACACGTCATCACCACCTGACCCTGGGCATCTCCCCTGCCACCCCAGCCTCCCCAGAGCCCTCCAGACCGGAATGCCCCTCTCTCTGGAGGGAAATGTCTGCTAAACCTCCAGAGGTTGCCCGCTTCCACCAGAATCTATGGGAAGGGGAAGGGCAATGCCGCACCCTGAGGGAAAATGATGCTCGATGAAGAAGCCTCGGTTGCTCTTCCAGGTCTGGGGGCAAAGGCTTCGGGGTGAGGCTGCCCCAGGCGTCCTCTCGTCTTCTGGCCTGCGGGTTCAGAGCTTCAGACACCCCAACTCTCAAGGGTCAGCCCCACTCTGCTCGGCCCACGTATTGTCCAGCCTAGCACAGAGAAGAGGTTTTGTGGCAAAAATGGAGCTGGAGAGAGGCTGGGAGAGCAACCAGAGCCCTTGCCTGTTTTCTTCATCAAACTTTAACGGAGAGAGCACATTTCCTGGAAGATTCCATGACTCAGCCTCTATCCCTGGCTGCCGAGCATTCAGGTGAGCACCCACGTGAAATGCTCTGGTGGGGAGAATCTACCACACCCCCTCAGCTCGCTGCCTGCTGGGGCTCCCCCGTGGTTCTTTGGAGACTTGCACGCGGGGGTGGCTCAGCAGGCCTGGAAGGCTGTGCCCTCTGCCCTTGGCTCAGGAAGAAGGAGGATGTAATCTAGTGGCCACTGCTTCCTAGAATATTTGTCCCTTCATTAAACTCACAAGAGCAAAACCTTGTGGTTCCACAATCGCCCCGCTGGTTCTGAGACCAAGGATCTCTGGCCCGGATTGCAGGATTTTCCAAAGCCCTTCGGAAGGAACATCTTCCAGAGGCCTGTGATGAATGCTCAGGTCAACCCGAGGTCGCCTTTATGCCACACATATATACATGACTGGATCGATCGTTCTGGGTTTCTACATATGCAGGAATCCGGGATCCTCATAGACCCATAGTTCCCTTTTGGTAGTTCCCTTTCTCCTTCAGGGTCAAAGGGATTCCTCTTCCCAGACCCTGGAGGGGTGCTCAGTAGTCCTGGGAGAAGAATTGATCTCGAAGCTGCCCTGGATTGGGGTCAGTAGGAACTGATCGGACACAAGGGCCATGAAGCCTCAACGGGGCTGGTGGCCTGTAACTCTGGCTGTGACCCCAGTGTCAGTATCCATCTCAAAAACTCCTGTGGGCTCAAAGAGGGCCCGAATGAAAGGGTGTGGCTGTCTCAAGGCAGCCATTTGCCACTCGGCCCCAAGGACCATGGTGCCTTTTGGGGGAATTGATAGATGCAGAGAGGGTCCTCTCTCTTTGGGGGTTCTCAGGCCGGTCGTCAGCATCCTGAGAAGCAGAGCCAGGAGCTGGTCCGGAAAAGCACTGGCGGAACAGGGGCCCCTGTGTTGAGGTGGCCCAGCCACGTGCCGACCCATTAGGGTTTTTCCATCGCTCCTGGAGGTCACACCTTCACCAGTCAGGAGCCTCCCAAGGAGGGGGGATAGTGATTAATGTTTTATGGACGAGCTGCTGGGCATGACGCCTTGTTTTCTTTAGGTTTAGAATACAATGAAGACGATGAATGGAATTTGCTGTGAGCTCGGGGCCAGGGTGGGGCCCTTCTTAGGGGACCCACAGGCGGCCATGTTTACTGTCTTTCCCTCAGTGCTGAGAAGCGGGCCGCTCTGGAGGGAGGACAGGCTCGAAACAGTGCGGGCGAGGCTTTCGCCTGTGGGACCATCATCCCCAGCCCTCGAGTGACAGTTTGTTCCCACCAACATCTTGGGTCCTGCTGTGCAGAGAGCCACTGGTGAACTGTCCCCAGAAATGCTAATGACCTCGTTCTGCTCAGGCGACTGTATTTCATTCCACTAAAATCACATTCTCCGCATATAGGATTCTGCTCATTTTTCTGTTCTCTCCAGTGTGTTGATGGGGAACGAGGTGAGGACACAGCTGATCTTCAGCTCTATGGGTCAGTAGCGCCTCGGCACTTCTTAAATATGAAAATACTTCCATCTGTTCTGAGCTCCTCAAGTACCGCTCCCCACGGCTGGCCTCCCTGGCTACCCTGGTCCTTGTCTGGTCTCTAGTCTCTCGAGGGCCTCTCCACTAGCCAGCATTTAAAAGGTTAAGCCCGTCATCAGCAGGGGCATCAAGGATCCAATTCAGCACTGAAGACCGTGGGCAGTTCTGGGGGATTGCAGCACTTTGCTGTAATATACTTTGCACAGCACTTCTAGTTGGGAGAGAAAACATGCAATTCACATATATATAGGTCCAAGGTCTAAGTTGGAAAGTTTTATCTGTGTGTGTGTGTGTGTGTGTGTGTGTGTGTGTATGAGAGAGAGACAGAGAGAGAGAGAGTGGGAGAGAGAACTCAGTCCTGTAATGCTACTATATTTGGAGTCGTCCTCTGATCTGCCCCCAGAACCTTTGCAGCAATTCTCACTCACGGGAGAGGCAAGCCCCGGGTTTGTTAAGTACACAGCCCTCTCCCAGAGCTTGCAGCCCAGCCCACGATCCATCTATCTCCGCAACACAGGCAAAGGCTGGAGGCATGTGTTCTGCCCACAGTCACATTGTTACTAAGAGATGTCACCCCGAGGGTTTGGAGGGGAAGGGGTGGGGGGATGGGCGAGCCTGGTGGTGGGTATTGAGGAGGGCACGTATTGCATGGAGCACTGGGTGTGGTGCATGAACAATTAATCTTGTAACACCGAAAAAATAAAAGTATTTGGGAAAAAAATTAAAATATATATATATATTTACACAAGAACATAATAAATTAAAGATTCTGAAGACTCGAAAAAAAAAAAAAGAGAGAGATGTCACTGCCAGCTGCTATCCTTGGTTTGCCGAAAGCCAGCCTGCCCCCATGTAGAATATTAGCTCGAAGAGGCTGGCCTGGCTTGTACTCGTGAAGGGGGAACTGGCACGCATTATTTCTGTAAGTTACTGAGTAAGCAAATAGATCTATAATTTGGAAGGAGGAAAGGATTGTCTTTGGGGAGAAAAATGAAAGGTATGGGCGGAGGAAGGGAGGGAGAAGAGAGAGAGAGAGAGAGAGAGAGAGAGAGAGACTCTCAAAGAATTCAGTAAATGAGTCCAACCCCCTTCTCCACCCAGGTGGGAAAAAAAGCAAACCCAAAGAATTCATAAAGATGCAAAGGTTCTCAAGGATAGGAGCCCTACAGTTCATAGCAATCTTGAACATTCTAAAAGTGGCCAACGGTACCCGGCACCTCATTTAACACAAGCTTTATTTTTAAACCTGGCTTCTGTTTTTCATATAATGCAATATAAATAGATATAAGTAACTTATGTCTTTAAGGAGCTTAAGGAGCTCAAACAGAAAACCCCAACACGCTAAACCAATGATGGCAAGAAACTTAATTTTGATCACCTAAGATTAAAGGTGCAGGCTGAGGAGGACGGTGTCAGGCAAGGTGTTAATGTATTTTGATATCACTTTGGTGTGCGTGTGGTAGGGGGTTGGTGAGGCAAAGCCCGTAAAGTAGGAATCAGTAAGGCCTGAGCCCAAGTAAGGCCCGAGGAAATTGCCACAGGATCTTCTGATTGTGCAGGCTACAACTCACAACTTTTCGTTCCTTGGTTGAACTCCAGGGAAACCTCCCTTAAATGGAGCTTGAGTGTTTGAACAATACGAGGGCATTTTACTCCCGTCAGCAGAGTGGCCCCGGGCACCTGCTGGATTCCGGGCAGCCCGCCTAACGAACGGCCTGTTGGGAAAAGCAAGTTCCTGGGAGGCTGGCGGAGGCCAGGCCCCCTTCTTCTCCCTCCCCACATCAGGTCTGCTGGATTGCTTGGGTAGATGACATAGGAGGTACGGTGGTGTTTTTGTTTGTTTGTTTGGGTCAGTGAGAATTTTTTTTTTTCAGTGAGAAATGCATATAAATGAAACATTTGATAAAAATACTAGCTCCCCTCTATTTTCACACCTCGTTCTTTCTCAGCCGGCACTCCTGGGGGAGCCAGGCGCCGGGAGGGGAGTCCCATGCTGGAGAAGGTCGGTGAGGCGGAGCTGGGTTGGTGGCCCCAGGCTCGGGTCATTGACCCCAGCGGGCTCACTCGGGAGGCAGCCTCTCCCGTCGTCGCAGGGTTCCTCGGTCTCATCGGGCCACCTGGCATGGCCCGGCTGTCACGCAGGCACCTGCCACTCTGGGATAAGCATTCGTGGAAGCCACAAATGCCGCTCGCCTTCGGTGCACTCCCCTTCCTTTCTGGGTCTCAGCAAAGACATGACAAGGCAGGCATTTCCTGGTCCCCTGGATCCCTGGGCCTTTTTGTTTCCTGCCTTCCTTCACTCCTCTCTCCTGTTGGCTTCTCTGCAGACCTGAGGAGGTGTCCCTGCTCCACACCCTGTGAGAAGATTCCTGGGCTCTAGGGAGAGAACGGCTCTGTTCAATTGTTCGTGAAGTTCCGGGAGTCACTGATGCACCTGGATCGTGACGGATGGGGCTGCTAGCACCTTCCATCCGAGACGAACTCCAAGAATTTCCGCCGCTGGCCGTGACCTCCCGGGCTGGGAGGAGCAGCTGCATCTGCCTCCAGGAATGCAGGGCCTAGAGACACTAAGCCTCAAAATGCCTCCACGGGGTCTGAAGCTCTAGTTCTAGAAAATTCCCAGGGCTCCCTGCCCATTTCCCTTCTCCCTAAGTGTGAAGTCTCCTCAGGCTGCCCTTGAGATGTTCTAGAAAGGGAAAATGGAAAATCCTAGAAAGTTAGATTTGAAACAGAATTTAGCGGCCACAGGGATTTCACCAGCCGGTTCCACCCATGTGCCTGGCCAAGGCCTTGAGTGAATGGCTTGGGTAGGTTACCAGAACTTAGGTGAGTCACCTGCTCCCTGGGGTCCTCGCAGAGAACCCCATCTCCTGGAGCTGTTGACTGATTTTCAGAGGTGATGAGGTTAAGTTTGGAAACCATATCACCCTCTGGGAAGCTCATCAGGGTAATTCTAGTAGAGGCTCTGACAAGTCCTGCAATTAAAAATTCACTTATCTAAGCCAGTATTCACCAAACTTACTTGTTCAAAGAGCTATCTTTCAGAAGTAACTCATATTATTGTTCTGGGGGACTGGTTTTCTATAGAACACGTGGTAACTATTAGCCTAGGCATTATCTCTGAGGGCCCTCGGTTTTCAGATTCTCCTACTTACATCTGCAAGCTGACTTAGTTTACCAAAACGTCTCCTGAGGGCAGGCGTGAGGGACGAAGGAGGAGACAGAAGTTCTGAGTTCAGAGCCCGGGTGCTGGGGCCTCGGGGAGGAAGAAGAGGCAGACAAGAGTGTATGCATGCCTATGTGCCCGGGCGCAAGACAGAGAGGGAGTGGGGGAGGTGAGCTAGAGATGGCCAGTTATCAAGAGAGATGGAAAGCTCACGAAGGTCGAGAGTCACATAAAGAGCGAGAGAGGGAGAGAAGTGGGGACTGGGGGTGCGCTGTGTACTGTCTGGGTGATGGCTGGGGAGGGCCTTCCTCACCAGAGTGACTCTTCCTCTGGCCCATCACTGATTAATCCCCGCCTGCCTTGTCCTGCCAGCCTGGGGAGCTTGTACGAGAGCCAGGGGCAGCTGCCTGGGTGCAGCCAGAGCAAGCTTCCAGGAGAGGAGCCTCCAGAAATCATTGACTGGCCTTCCATTGTGCTGGAACCAGCTGGTGCCTGTTGCCAGGCCAAGCTCCCGGAGCAGTGGGCAAAGGTGGCACGGGCCGGGGGTGAGCCCAGCTGAACCAGATCTCATCCAGAGCCTCCAGAAACCGGCCAATCTAGGGCCGTCAGGGTGGGCTCGGCACACCGGGGGCTGCCTCCCAGCTGGAGCAGGGCAGCAGCACCTCAGATGAGACCCTCCCCCTCTCTTTGCCTCAGTTTCCCCACCCATACCACGGGGATTGCATTTGAGAGTCCTGAAAAGCCCTCCCAGGTCTAGGATTTTGCTCAAAAGCCTTGAAAGCCTTCAACAGGGAAGCCTCTCCCCACGTGTTGGCTTTGGGGTCTCATTCACGCCCCAGCTCGTATCTCTGCAGCCTTGCCCTAATGCCGCCTGGGCTCTGTGCTTGCTTAGCTCCATTGTGGAGACACCCCTAGGGACAGAGGCCTTGGGCCCATTCTCAGAAGCTCCAGGATACTTGGAGAGACTCAACATCCCCTGCGGCTGGCCAGGATTGGGTCTGTCTGCCTCTGGAGAGTGCTGGATGTGGGGGATCTCTTGCACCCACTCCTCATTTACCTGGGTCCCTGCTGTGCCCTGGGACCCCGGGCTCCCCTCCCATCATGCGTTCCCATAGCACAGCACCGGGAGGAAGGCCTGAGGTGGGGGGGGTGTCACTGTGGGAGCTCTCCGAGGCCACCAGTCCCAGCCCTCCATGATGGGCTTACACTAGCCAAGATGCAGTCCCAGTGCCCTGCCTGGAGGAGCGGGGGAGGCCTGTGGCAGCTCTCACAGGCCTAGCCCTTATTCCACACACCCTGGGGCTTATCTGGGTAGAAACACCAGGTGTGATGATGCTAGGAAGTCAGAGAACGACCAGGGGTGATAGGGAATTGACCCAATCCCCCACACCTACACCCCATCCCCATTAAAGAGCTGGGAAAACTGAAGCCAGAGAGAAGGAGGCTTCCCTAAGTCCCCTGGGGGTGCCTCCTTAGCCGGGGCTGGAGCTCTTCCTGCTGCTCCGAACCTGCTCTGGCCCTCATCTCTCGTTGCCTTTTACTGAGGCCATTTCTTATTTCGGCCTTTCCCTGGCCCTGTGGGGCAGTCCTAACCCATCTCTCTGAAGGCCTTTATAGCCCCTGGAGTCGCCCTGAGCATAGTACGTGCCCAAGGCATGGCTGCCCAGCTCCCTGCCCGGCTCCCAGCCCCCTCAGCGTGCTCACCTGTGTACCTCCACTGGGTACAGGCAGGAGGAAAACATTCCTTGAACAAAGGAGAGAGGAATGGGCCTTGCGGGCTGGACCCCATGGGGGCGGCCAGGGGCACTGTTTCCCCAGACAGCAAGCAGAGGGACCCCGGGCGGGCAGAGGATTGGGGAGAATGGGCTGGAGGGGTTGCTGGAGAGGAGGCTGGTCTGGGGCGCTGAGCAGACTCCTCAGGTGGGGGCTCTCGGTGCCTGAGAATTTCAGGATGGATGTAGGCTTTGGAGATTGGGTCAGAAGGGAGTCTGGAGCCGTCAGAGTGATCAGTGAAGAGGCAACGGGAACCCCATTTGTAAGGCCCTGCTGTGTGTTTAGCCCGGTATGGCGACTTCACGTACATTGCTTTGCTTGATACTCATCAACGATCCTCGGAGAGGTAGGGATTCGCTGTTCGTTCCCCTGAGAAATATTTCCTGAGCTCCTACTAGGGGCAAAGCACTCTTCTGGGTACCGACTATCGAACGAAACAGACAACACTTACCTTTTATGGATGAAGAAACTGAATCAGAGAGGTTAGGCACCCAATTCGAAGTTGCACAGCTAGGAAAGGGCAGAGCCAGGATTCAGAGTCACGCTCCAGGCTCAAGTTCTTTCCCTTTCCCCGTACCGTCTGGGTGGCAAAGCACAGTGGTGAGGTAGCGGGAACTTCAAACTGCCTTGCTGTGTGAGTGTGGCCAAGTGACCTCCCCATGCTGGGCCTACATTTCCTCAGTTGATGTTGAGGGGTTGGCCAAGCAGTCTGGAATTGTTCCTGGGGGGCCAGAGTGGAAATTAAATTTTAAAATGGGGACACTACCAGTTTTTGAACAAGTTCCAGGCATCAAGCCCTGAAATGTCCATGGAGGCCCCCGAAATTTCCTGAGCAGAGGGAGGGGCTCAGCTGAGGATCCCTGAACTCCGCGTGCCCTGGGCTCCTCCCAGTTCCCCAGGACCTCTGGTCCTCGGGTTATCAGGGGAAGCAGCTGAAGCCTTGGACAAACAGGGGCAGGCAGGGACACAGGGACATATGGTTTATAAATAAGGGGTCTGGGTGGGGCCCAGCTGGTCTGGGTGGGGAGGGTGAAGACCGAGTTGCAGAGAGGCCAGAAGAAGAGAGGCCTTGGGGGACATCTGGGCCCTCCTTGCCTTCTCTGCCCTCTCTCACCCAAGGGCAGGCCCCGCTCAGATCCAATAGCATCGGCACCGCCTGTACCAGCCCGCGGTGCTGCAACACTGAAGGAGGCCCCAGGAGCCGGGGACCAGAGCTGCTTCCTCCGCGTGTCTTCCAGGCACGGCCCTGCTGTGAGCGGGTCACGTTCATTGAGATCATGACCTGAGCCGAAGGCAGTCGCTTAACCAACTGAGCCACCCGGGCCACCCCCCCCCCCAATTAAACTTTTAATTACAGAAAAAATAACACAGTTACACAATAATATATGCCGCTTGGTGGAGTGGTTTAGACCATGGGCTTTGAAATCAGACGGTCCGGGTCAGAATCTGGGGTTTCATATCTCCAACAAATCACCGGGGCCCGTTTCCTCATCTGTAAAAAGGGGAAGCACCCCATAGAGCTGTGAGCTTTAACCAAGCTCACACGTGTGATATGCTTTATTAAAGGGTCTGCGCATAGTAAGCTCTAGGGAAATAGTAATATTATAGAGGTAAATTATAAAGTTTAATAATATAGTAGACACTGACGAATCCGTCACTTACTCCAGTAATATGGCATATATGACTTATTAATCTATTGTTTTAAAACTTCTCCTTAGGGGGCGCCTGGGTGGCTCAGTCGTTAAGCGTCTGCCTTTGGCTGGGGTCATAATCCCAGGGTCCTAGGATCAAGCCCCACATCAAGCTCCCTGCTGGGCAGGAAGTCTGCTTCTCCCTCTCCCACTCCCTCTGCTTGTGTTCTTGCTCTCTCTCTCTCTGTGTCAAATAAATAAATGAATGGAATCTTTAAAAAAAAATATAAAGGGGCGCCTGGGTGGCTCAGTGGGTTAAAGCTTCTGGCTTCGGCTCAGGTCATGTCAGGGTCCTGGGATGGAGCCCCGCATTGGGCTCTCTGCTCAATGGGGAGCCTGCTTCCCCCTCTCTCTGTGCCTGCCTCTCTGCCTACTTGTGATCTCTCTCTGTCAAATAAATAAATAAAATATTAAATATATATATACGTATATATATAATAAAGCTTCTCTTTTTGAGTTTTATAACAGTGGTAGCATGCTGTAGATAATTTTCTGGGATGTTCCCTCTATCTTTGCTTCTGAAGCTCATCCCTGCTGTTGGTGTGGCAGGAGTTCATTTCTTGTGGGGAACTTGCCACTATTGGTTTCTCCCAGCCTCTCGCCTCCTTCTGACCCCCGGCCACACTGCTGGAAGGCAGAGCTCCATTCAGCTCGGATTCCCAAGCTCTGGCCTCTGACCCCCATCCCTGCGGCCCTCCCCACTTACCCCTCCTCAGCCCCCAGCCCTGGCGTCCCGGTTTTGTCCCCCACCACATCCAGAACCACATTTCACAGGCACTGCCCCCTCTCCCGATGCTCTGGGAGGAGAGAGTGGCTGGCCAGGTAGCACCCCAGTTTGCTTCTGACTGGCTATGTGGCCCGGGGTGGGTCTCCCACCCTCTTTGGACCTCAGTCTCCCCACCTGTGAGGAAGTCCTTCCTCTGCCTGGAGGTGGTGTTTTGCCTTGTCCAGAAAGTTCGGGGAGTGGGTGCGAGTTGGGGCAATGTGTGGGGGGGGGCAACCTGGCTCTGCCCAGTCACTGGGGAGAGAACTCGATGGACGCCCTTCTCCAGGATGCTCTCACAGAGAATGGGGGCCCTGCTCCCAGCACCTTCAT
Source organism: Nasua narica (assembly GCA_028533885.1). Lineage (NCBI taxonomy): Eukaryota > Metazoa > Chordata > Mammalia > Carnivora > Procyonidae > Nasua > Nasua narica. Next base: position 52,416,699 of record CM052806.1, read on the forward strand.
GTGCGTCATGACCTCTTCAACCCCCAAATAAGCCACCGAAAATTTGAATCCGAATCTTACGGTGATTTATAGTATGTTACTTGGGGCATGGGCAGCACCTGGGGCTGGAAACTGGGAGACCTAAATCCCAGTCCCAGCTCAGAGAACATCTTCCGGGGCAACCTCGGGCACCTCAGTTTCCCCTTCTGAAAAACAAGGACAATTATCTGTGCTGGGTGCGTGCCAGGGACAGCTGGGCCTGGTATCCTCCCCAGGCAGACCCTCTCGTCAGGGCTGGCTAGAGAGAGGCGGTCTGAGGAGAAGGAGGGCAAAGTCTGTAGTGAAGTTTAAAGTTTACAAAGAAATGAGTTATCCATGCACGAATCAAAGCACCTTCTTTGGTTGGAGGAAAACAAAGTGTCACATTGTTCTCATGTTGCCTGGCTGAAGGCCAGAGCTCCTCCCGCACCCCTGCCGGTCCACACCTCACCCTGCCTCACTCCGCCCTACCCCCCACTTAGTAGGTGCTCCTTCGGGGTCATAATTTCTGTTCGGCAGAAAAATCACTTTGAGAATGTGAGAGTGACCTAAAAGTCCTATAACAGAAACCGACTTACTGTTCAGAGCCCAAAGAATCTAAGCATCATTATTAGTGCCCGCCCCCCCGCCCCCAAGAATTCTCAGCCCTGGTTGTCTTCCTGACCTGACCAGAGATGGAGACCTGACCCAGCCCCCAAACAGCTCTGACCTTGACCCCTGATCTGAGCCTCACCCTCGGTCTAACCCAGACCCCAAACAATCGCCGGCTGAGCCCCGACTCCGGCCCCATGCAGAGCTGGGTCATGGCCCTGCGTGAGAGTCTGAGGGCTCCGGGCAGCCCGAGTCCCTGCAGAGCTCCGGTTAGGTGAAGTCCCCTCTCAGAGGGCTGAGGATGGGGCTTCTGTCTATAGGGCTCCCTTCTGAGGCCCCAGGACCCCAGCTTCTGTGCTCCATTGTTTCTGTCCCTGAGGGAAGGGCAGAGTCCGGGAACAGGGAAAGGGGCTAAAACTCAGGCAGGAGAGGGCTCGCTCTGGCCTTGCTCTGGTACCCTCTGCCCCTAGCCCACCTCAGAAGGGAGATCAGGGCCAAATATCCAAAAATAGTTGGTCCCTGAGACCCAACCACCAGCTACAAGACCCCAGCCTCAGCGACCGGCACGTCCAGACCACCCTGAAACTTTCCAGCCTGGCCCGGCCAGCCAGCGTCAAAAGAGGCCGTGGTTGCTCAGTATCACCAGCAGAGGGCACCAGACGGCAGCGACGGAGCCGCCTCTGTGGCTCTGTATCTGGGCCCTGCACCTTGGGCCAGAGGGGCTCTCAGAGAAGACCCCACCTGCCCCTGCCCTCAAGGAGCCCACCTGCTTGTGGGGCAGGCCGACCCACTAGGTGATAGAAAAAAATGTAACACTAGCTACTGTGACTTTTTAAATTTAGTTTTAATTGTATAAGTACTGCTCCCCGAAATTCTCGTAAACACTGGGATATTGGAGTTACAGCCAATGTTCCCTTTGACCTCTCCCCACATTCCATCCCTATGAACCTATGAACATTCGGATTCAAGTCTTTGTGTGAACATTTGTTTTTGTTTCTCTTGGATACATACTTAGAAGATTATTGGTTCATATAAGTGTATGTTTAACTTTATATGCAACTGCCAGATTCTTTTGTAGACAGGCTGTACCATTTTGCATTCCTGCCTGCGATGTCTGGGAGCCCCAGGCGCCCCATATCCTTGCCCAAACTCATACTGTCCGTTTCCTGACCTGTTAGGCTAGTGGGTGTGTAGTGCAGCCCATCATGAACTGTGTATTCCTATAACGGCTAACGTCGTCGAGTATTTTGAAAGTGTTTGTGTGTCATTCACGTTGACTGTTCAGATCCTAACCGTTCTTTGAAAATCAGGTGGTTTTCTACTAAGTGGTGGGAATTCTCTGCACACCCTAGGTGCCAGTTCTTTATAAGATATATCATTTTAGAATTATTTTCTCTTGTTTAGTGCCTTGCCTTTGCATTTTTTTTTAAATTTAAGATTTTATTTATTTATTTGAGAGAGCGAGAGAGAGCACGAGCCGGGGGGGAAGGGATAGAGGGAGAGGGAGAAGCAGACTCTCTGCCGAGCAAGGAGCCAAATGGGGGACTCGATCGATTCCAGGACTCTGGGATCATGACCTGAGCCAAAGGCAGATGCTTAGCCAACTGAGCCACCCAGGTGCCCTCCCTTTGCATTTTCTTGATTTAACTATGTCTCTTTTTAACTTTATATTAAAAAAATAATTTTAGGCATACAGGAAAATGGCAAAAGTAGTACAGAGAGTTCCTCTAATTTTAACGTATAGCTGTGGTGCAATTATTGACAATAAGAAATTAACATTAATACAATACCACCACTAAACTACAGATATTATGCAGATTCCACTGATGTCCTTTTTCCGTTCCAGGATCCAATACAGGATGACATTTGGCCCTGTCATTGGACTGAGCTAGAAAATATGTAAACATATACTCACCCATGTATATGCATAGATACATGTATGTATGTATCTACCCCTCTACATGCCTACCTCCGTTCCTATCTCTATGTATCCATTTCTTCAAGGCAAACATCACTTTATCCTAATATCTGTGACTCCAGGTCTGTGGAGCACTGTGTATTCATTCTGGCATTTTTTCTTCACTTATTTATAACTTCTCTGGCTTTCATTAACTACAATATCTTTATGTAGATTTTATTATCTACAATATAGTTGCTTATTTATTCCACCCTACTGTACATGCAATATATTTTCAGGATTGCTGACTCATACCTTTGTGAAAAACAAATTTACCAAATACAGTACAAAATTTGTGTACAGTTCTTTTTATCTTTAGCCCCACAGTATTCATGCAAAACCACTTAGGTCAACTCCCTTTTAGTTTCCCACTCCCTAGAGTGTGATTCTGTCGTATATTTGCAACAGAGTTAGATTCCTTTGTCACAATCTGCATGACATCTTGAACATCTCTGGTGTTCAACAGCCCCTGGTTGATTTTTTAAGTAGACTCCATGCCTACATGGGGCTCGAACTCACGACGCTGAGATTAAGACCTGAGCTGAGATCAAGAGTCAGATGCTTAAATGATTAAACCACCCAGACATCCCCATCCTGGTTGATTTAAAAAAAATATTTGCATATAGTAAAATTCACTCCTTGAGATGTACAGTTCTATGAGTTCTGACACACTTGGAATCATGTATCTCCCATCATACCAGACAGTTCCTTGATCCCTCCCAAGTCTCTTATGCTGCCCCTCTGTAGTCAGACTCCTCTCTCACCCCCAACCCTTGGGGATTATGGATCTGCTTTCTGGCTCTGTAGTTTCTCTCCCTAGTATGTCATGTAAATGGAATAATAGAGTGTGTAGCCTTTTAGGTTTGGATTCTTCCATTCACCCATTAAAGTAGATTTAAGATTCATCCATATGGTTGCATGAACCAATAGGCTGTCCCATTTTATTGATGAGTAATGTCCCATTGTGTGAATATACTATAGTTTGCTTACCAACATCTGTTGAAGGACATCTGGGTCTTCTCCAGTTTTGGGTGATTATGAATAAAGTACTACCCTCATTTGTGTACAGGAGGACAAAGTATCCAACTCACTTGGATAAATACCTAGAGTGGGATTGGTGCTAAGTGTATACTTAACTTTGAAGGAAAACTGCTGAGCTATTTTTCAAAGTGGTTGTACTATTTACATTTTCACTGGCAATATGCAGAAGTTGTTCCGTGTCTTTGTTCTGTGTCTTTGTCTGCCCTTAGTTTTGCCAGTTTTTAAAAAAATTTTAACCATCCTAATACATATGTAGTTTGTGGTTTCTATTGTTTACCTTTTAACCTATCTGGGCTTTATATTTAAAATGAATTTTTTTTTTAGATTTTTATTTATTTATTTGACAGAAAGAGAGAATGAGCACAAGCAGGGGGAGCAGAAGGCAGAGGGAGAAGCAGGCTCCCTGCTGAGCAGGGATCCCAATGTGGGACTCGATCCCAGGACGCTGGGATCATGACCTGAGGTAAAGGTAGATGCTTAACTGACTGAGCCACCCAGGTGACCCTAAAATGGGTTTTATGGGGCACCTGGATGGCTCAGTCGGTTGAGCATCCAACTCTTGATCTCAGGGTCTTGAGTTCAGGCCTCACACTGTATTTCATGCTGGGTGTGGAGCCTACTTAACAACAAAATAAAATGAGTTTCTTGCAGGTAGCATGTAGCTGGGTCTTCATTTTTCTTTCAATCTGATGATCTCTTTTATTGGGGTGATCTGTTCATTTACATTTAATTTATTTATTCATGTTGTTAGATTTACCTCTACGGTTCTGCTATATTCTCTTTATTTGTCCTATCTGCATTTTGTTTCATTTTTCTTCCTTTCCTTTCTTTTTTCTTTTTCTTTTTTTCTTTTTTTTTTTGATTAACCAGTTTTTATATGATCGATTTTGTCTCTGGTATTGGCTGATTTGTCTCTTAGTTTTGTTTGATGCAGAAGCTCAAGAATTTCCAATGTATGTCTTTAACTTACTACAGTCTACCCTCAAACTATATTATACTGCTTCACACAGCATAGAAACTGTACAAATACACACTTCGGTTTTCTCCTATTTTCATTTTCGCTCGTTTTTTTACTTTTTACTTCTCTATGTGCCACAGATCCCACACTGTATTACTATTGCTTTTGCTTTAACTAATCGATTATTTTTTTCATTTTAAAAACTGTGGCAAAATATACACGACATAAAACTCACCCTTTTAGCCGAAATGGGGTACATTTCAGTGGCTTAAGTCTTGAAGTATTAGGTATTCACAATGTTGTGCAACTTTGATGAACTTTTCATCACCCCAAACAGAAACTCTGTACCCATTAAGTAACAACTCCTCTTTTCCCCCATTGCCTCAGACCCGGTAACCTCCATTGTACTACCTGCGTCCACACATCTGACTACTCTAGATCTCTCGTCCAAGTGGGATTGTGCAGTCTTTGGCTTCCTTCACTTAGCAGAGTATGTTCAAGGATCTTCCATATCGGACCATAAGTCGCAGCTTCATCCCCTCGTATGGCTGAGTCATATTCCCTTGTAGGTACGTGCCGCATCGTGTTTATCCATTCATCTGTCGATGGACACTGGGGCTGTCTCCACCTTCGTCTATGGTGAATAACTCCCCTATGAACCTTGGTCTATAAGGATTGTTGAAGTTCCTGCTTTCAGTTCTTCTGTATATATACCTAGGAGTAAAGTTGTTTAACCTTTTCTTAAAAATTGTTTAACCTTTTGACAAACTGCTAAACTGTCTCCCACAGCAGATGGACCATTTCGCATTCCCACTTCATCAATGGTATTGTTTTCTGTTATTTAAAATAATAGCCATCCTGGTGGGTGTGAAGTTATGAGCCACTGTGGTTTTGATTTGCATTTCCCAAATGATAAATAGTGCTGAGCTTCTTTTTATGGGTTTGTCACGTTCGAAACCTATCTATTCAAGTCCCTTGCCCATTTTCAAATGGGGTTGTTTATTTTTTTGTCGTTGTTGGGTTGTAAGAGCTTTTATATTTTTTGAATATTAATTCTTCATCAGATAGATGACTGGGAGATATTTTCTCCTGTTCTGGGTTTGTTTTCATTCTTTTGGTGGTGCCCTTTGCTGCACAAAAGTTTTCACTTTTAGTGACATCTAATTTATCTACTTTTCTTTTGTCCCTTGTGCTTTTAGTGTCATATTTAAGAAATCATTGTGAAATCCAAGTTAATGAAGATTTTCCCTTCTATCTTCCACTAAGAGTTTTATACTCTTTGCTCTTGAATTTAGGTCCTTATCTATTGGAGTTAATTTTTGCATATGGTATGGATAAGGGTCCAACTTCACATTTTGCATGTGGATATCTAGTTTTCTCAGCAGCATTTGTAGAAAAGATTGTCCTTTCCCCATTGAATGGTCTTGGCAGCTTTGCCAAAATCAATAGACCCTACATGGGTGGGGTTATTCCTGGGCTCTCTCTTCTATTCCATTGATTTATACGTGTATATTTTTTGCCAGCACCATATTGTTTTGATTACCATAACTTTGCAGTAAGTATTGAAATTAGGAAGTACAAGGTTTCTAATATCCCCCCCCAATATTGTTTTGACTTCTCAGGGTCCCCTGAAATTCGATACAAATTTTAATCTAGATTTTTCTATTTCTGAAAAAAAATGCCACTGGGATTTTTATAAGGATTTCATTGAATCTGTGTATTACTTCAGGCAGTATTTTCATCTTAACAAATTAAATCTTCCACTCCATGAATGGAGACATAGTTTCCTTTCTTTATTTTTTATTTTTTTTCGTTAATTTTTTTTTTTTTTTTGGACAGAGAGAGATCACAAGTAGGCAGAGAGGCAGGCAGAGAGAAAGAGAGGAGGAAGCAGGCTCCCTGCTGAGCAGAGAGCCCAATGTGGGGCTCGATCCCAGGACCCTGAGATCATGACCTGAGCTGAAGGCAGAGGCTTTAACCCACTGAGCCACCCAGGCACCCCTAGTTTCCTTTCTTTAGATATTTAATTTCTTTCAGTAATGTTTTGTAGTTTGGGGTTTTATTTTGTTGTTGTTTTGTGTTCTTTTTTTCTTTTTGTAAAAGTTAAATTTATTCCAAAGCATCTTATTCTTTTTGATGCTATTGTAAATGGGTGGAATGGTTTTCTTAATTTTCTTTTCAGATTAATTTTTAGTGTAAAAAAAAGATAGGTTTTTGCATGTCAATTTTGTATCCTGCAATTTCGTTGCATTTGTTTATTAACCTTAATAGTTTGCATGTGTGTGTGTGTGTGTGTGTGTGTGTGTGTGTGTGTGTTCTTTAGGGTTTTCTGCAAAAAAGATAATCTGTGAACAGATAATTTTATTTTTTCCTTTCCAGTTTGGGTGCCTTTTATTTCTTTTCTCACCTCATTATTCTGGCTAGAACTTCTACTTCTACATTGAATAGAAGTGGTGAAAGCAGACATCTGTCTTGTTCCTCATCTCAGGGAAAAAGCTCTCCGTCTTCATCACTGAGCATGATGTTCACTGTGGGTTTTTCATTTATGGCTTTTATCATGTTCGGGACGTGCCGTACTACTCTTACCATGTTAAGTGTTTGTGTCTTGAAAGTGTGTTCAAATATTTCAAATGCTTTGTCTGCGTCAATTGAGATGCTCATGTGTGCTTTTTTTCTTCACCTATTAAAACCCACAATTTTGTATATTTTGTTTGGATTTCCTGTCATTAAGGCAGGAAGAGAGAGAATCAGTCTCTGCTACTCTGTCTTGGCTGGAAGTAGAAGTTCCATAAATACATTTAAAAAAATCTCTCGGGGCGCCTGGGTGGCTCAGTTGGTTAAGCGACTGCCTTCAGCTCGGGTCATGATCCCGGAGTCCCGGGATCGAGTCCCATATCGGACTCCCGGCTCTGCGGGAAGTCTGCTTCTCCCTCTGACCTTCTCCCCTCTCATTCTCAGTCTCTCTCTCTCTCTAATAAATAAATTTAAAAAATCTTAAAAAAAAATCTCTCTGTGTTAATACAAATCAATTTAGTTCATCCCATATAGTGGTATTTTAATAGTATTTAATGGTACGCTCTACAGTATTCCACTGTATGACCTTATCACATTTTATTTAGCTATTAAACGATCCTTGGACTTTTGGGTTGTTTTCTGATTTTACTACATAATACTTCCCTCTGGGGCAAATGTTCAGAAAGGGAGCTTCCGGCTTTTGTGTATGTTCATGTATATACATTGAAAAGATCATATTGAATTGCTTTTCAAAGTGGGTGTACCAATGTTCACGCCCACCTGCAAAGTAGAAAAGTATCATTTCCCCATGTTAGTTTCCAAGTGTCAGATTTTTAGATATCAGAATTTTAGGCAATGTGATAGTGAAAAAGGGTAGCCCATTATTATTTTCATTTTCATTTTCTTGAGCATTAGTGATATTAATTTAATTAATATTATTAATTAAATTAATTAATTAAGCATTAATTAATATTAATGATATTAATTAATTAAGCACCCCCTCATCTGTTTATAGGCCATGCATTTTACTTATTTTCTGACTTGCCTGCTTATATCTTTGCTCACTTTTCTTTTGGGTTGTTTTTCTCTCTATTGTTGATTTGTAGATATTTAAAAAAAACAGTTTTGATTTTTAAAAAAATTATGATATTGTTTGTCATTATTGGTCACAAATATTTCTTTAGGTCTGTAGCTTGCTTATAGTTTTATCTGTGGTGTCTTTTCTTGAGCATACTTTTTTTTAATGTAGATGTGGTCGAACTTATTAATTTTTTCTTCATGGCTTTTATTTTTTACATAAAGGAAGTTTCTGTTCTTTTGAGGTGATAAAAACAAATTTCCCTTCTGGAAAAAAAAACCTTACTATTTTTTTTTTTTTTGGTAATGAGGGCTTTGAACCTTGTAGAAGTTATATTTCGTAAATGTGAGCTACAGAGCTAACCTTATTTTTTCCATTTAAAGAATTAATTGTTCTAACCGTGTTGGCTGATAGTCCTTCCTTATTATGTGCTACCATTTTTGATTGTCCACTGTGAGCTAGGCTCCCTGGGAAGTAATTTGTATGCCTTTTCTTGTCCACTTAACCCTGACAAGCTGGAAAGCTGAGGCTCAAAAAAGTTACCTAACGTGCAAGGTCACACAGTTGGCCAACAGTGGAGGCAGAATTTAAACCTGACTCAATACAGAGGCAGTTGAGAGGGGTGTTCAGTGACCCCGGTCTATTTGGGAAGACCATGGGCCTGGAGAATCCTTGGATCAGGGCTTCTCAACCTTAGTTCCACTGACCTTTTAAACCAGATAATTCTACATATGGTTGCGAGTGCGGCAGTTCTAAAACTGCACCTTTCAACAGCGTCTCTGATTTCAACCCCTTATGCAGCCCCCCCTCCCCGCCTTAGCTCCTTGCCCCGCCCCTTGCCACCCTTGACCCCTGGCTGGGGTACTGAAAACTGTCTCCAGGCATCGCCTAATCGATCCCTGGGGGATGAAATTGCTCCCTGTGAAGAGTCACTAATTTAGATCATTATTATTAAGTGTCTATCAATTATTAACCATCATTCATGCTAATGACATTGACACTAATTACCAAGGGATTAATTGTGCTATGTATCCTTGTGCTGTTGCTCCTTCGTAGCTGATGGATGGAAGGTTCCAGCTTTCCCTTTAAACCACACCTTCTCAGTGCTCTGCTGTCCTGTGAGTCCTGCCTTGGCCTGCCCCTCCAGGAGCACCCAAAGACGAGGAGGAGCTGTGTGGGTGCCCCGCCCCCTGCCCCGTCTGCACTGTTTTCACGCACGATGCCCAGGAAAACCTTTGAGAAGGGGGTCTGGGGCTTGGGGTGGTTCATGTTTTCTCTTCAAAATATTTTTCTTCAACGCTGTGGGCGATGAATACAAATGGAAAAATAAATCCCTGCTGAGGTAAGATGACTCCTCACTCTCCGTGAGGCGGGGCTGCAGAGCCTTCATCATTCATGATTCCGGTCGGGCTGTAAACATGCCTGCTGTCACCTGCGTCCGGCGCCGTGGGCTCTGGGACCGCAGACCTGCGCACAGACGTCAGGGCTGGCCAGGGACGCAGGGCCCTGGAAGATACCGCGTGCTTCCAAATCCCCAGAGGCTGTGTGACATCCGGTGGGACTTAGAACACCGTCTTCAGCTTGGCCAACTGGGATTCCCTATTTTAAGGCCTAAAACTATAATAAAAATGACTAGGTATCGAATATTTGAAATCATTGGAGCAGCTGTGGTAGGGCCTCTGCTGATAGGACACTTTTTGGCCGGCCCACGCAGGGGCCTGGCGACCTCACTTCTTTTTCTAAGGTTATCCCTACTCTGCAACCCCCACGGACACCCGGGCCCCATCCCTGCTGTATCCCCATAGCCCTGAGCCCATCCTGCAGCCCCGTGCATGAGGCTCGGGACACCAACCAAACTGGGGTCTCCCTGATGGTGGGTCCAGGTCTTCTTCTCTGTGTCTCCTTCATCTGGGGGGGCTCTCCCCACTGTGGGCCAGCAGAAGGCTGGGCTCAGAGAAGGAAATGGTAAAGGATGTTGACCGGCCAGGGCAAGAAGTGTCCTGTGGCCGTCACGTCTCTGGGCCCTTGCTGTCAGGACAGGCGCACAGGAGACTTACGGACACGGCAGAAGGGGGAGGGAATGGGGGCATGGAGGGCCCCTGCAGGGCCAGGGCTGAGTTGGGCACGGTGTCCTGCAATCCTGTGAATATTTAGCTGGTTGTGTCCCCTTTGCCGGCTTCTGCCTATGCAAACAGCCACTGGAGGAGGCAGAAGCCGGGGACAGCGGAGGTGGCAGCAGCAGCAGGGGACCGTGGGGAGGGAAGAGGGCCGGGGCTCACAACGAGGACGAGAACGCCAACTGAGGGAGCCACCTCGGAGCCCCACCATGGACAGCTGGGTGTGGGGTGCCTGCCTCCTCTGTTTGCTGAGCCCATTGCCAATTGTGAGTAGCCAACACAGAGCCTCCTGCCTCTCCTCTGGGGCTCCCGATCTGGGAGCCACAGGGCTATACAGGGGGCGTCTAGCCGGAGCCTGGTGGGGTCTCCACTGCCTCTTCCCCAGCAGAGGAGGCCATGGCCTCGGGCTCAGAGAAATCCTGACCCCACCGCCCACCCCCGCAGCTGCTTGGCTCTGGCTAGCTCTGCTAGGAAAACTGGCTGCACTGACTTAGCCTCCTTGTTGCTTCCCTCCAAGGCCAGCCTGGGCCGCCGGGGGCCCACAGAGACTCTGTCTGCCCCAAACAGACTCCCAATCAGGGAGGCAGTTAGGGCCTCTCTGTCTCATGTCCCGCAAGTCTTCTCTGAGCTACAGGTCCCTAATTCTTCCACAAAATCTCCAGGCCCCCATCCCCCGCATCCCAGGAGCCGCACTCTCAAGTTGCTGCCTCTTAAGAGGGTGTGGCCAGGGACCGGGTGGGCCTGCGCAGGAAGTGGAGAACAGCTGCTCCCCTCCGGCGCTTGGGGGACTGCTCCTCTCTCGGTGCCGGCGGCAGGAGCTTTCTCAGCAAATCGATGTGCTGGAGAGAGGGGTGCCGGACAGGGGCCCTCCCTGAACGTGCTGCGATCTCCCAGCATGTTTTCCAGGACACAGGGACCAGGACAGGACGTACAAGGTACTGGGTGGGAAGCTCAGCACTCGTGGACTGAGGACTCCTTCCTCCGCTGGCTTGTGTGTGCGCGCATGCGCGTGGCCGCCCGGCCCCCGAGCACCGCGCCATACCTGCCCCCAGGTGCACAGGCTTTGCGCGGGAATCGCGGCCCCGGGGAAACTAGTTGTGTGGCCTGGGCAAGTTCCCCACCCTTCCTGAGCCCCACTTGTCTCTTTTGGATAAAGGAGATCATATTGGCTCGCTGGGGCTGTTGTGCATTGAGTGCGATCTGATTTGTCAGGGGCTGGGCATAGGATGCAAAATAGGTAACTTTTTTTTCTTTTTTTTTTCATAATTGTAGCAGAGTTGACCCTTTTCAGGTTTTAGGTGTACCACACAGCGATATGCCAAGTTCATATTTGGAGCTCCCATGCTATTACAACACCATCGACTTTATTCCCTGGGCTGTACCTTTCCTCCCTGTGCCTATTCATTCCACACCTGGAAGCCTGTAGCTCCCACTCTCCTACACCTGATTTGCTCACACCCCCCCAACTTTTTTTGCCATACAGGTAACTTCTATTGCCTTCCCTTCTACAGTGAGGGAGCCTTCTTCCTCACATCTGTGTGCACCCCACGGTAACCATGTGTGCTCTCTCTCATGTCCCCCCCAACTCCCAGCCTCCCCCCGACCCCCCTACACTGCCTCCCCTCTGCCTCCTCACATCTCCTTATCTGCCTCTGACATTCCTGCCTCCCTCTTGGAAGGACCTCCTGTCCACCCAGATAATCCAGGATAATCTCCCCATCAGAAGATCGTTACCTTAATCCCAGCTGCAAAATCCCTTTGGCCCTGCCAGAGAGTGTATTTCAGTTTTCAGGGATTAGGACAAAGACATTGTGTGTATGAGGGGCATAGTCCCACCTACCAAGGTACTTTGTGAAGGATTGTATCCAGGGAGCAGGAGTGCAGACGAGGGGAAGGAGAGCTGGGACGGAGGAAAGGCCCCACATAGATGAACTGTGGGCTCAGCCAGCTCCAGGAGATCTTCGGAAGACTTGTGTTCAAGGTGTCTCAGAACTTATTCCCAAGAGATGAAATTGGGAAGCATCTGTCCAAACGTCCATCTTTCTTTCCTCCCTCCCTCCCTCCCTCCCTCCCTCCCTTCCTTCCTCCCTTCCTCCTTTCCCTTCTTCCTTCTTTCTTCCTTCTTCCCTTCCTCCTTTCCCTTCTTCCTTCTTTCTTCCTTCTTCCCTTCCTCCTTTCCCTTCTTCCTTCCTTCCTCCTTTCCCTCCTTCCTTCCTTCTTCCTCTCCTTCCTCCACCAAGTGCCCTTGCCAGTACCGTGAGCCAGGCCCTGTGCTTAGGAGCAGGGGTGCAGAAACACATCGGGCTTTGTCTCTCTTCTAAGGTCTTTGGGACCAGAGAGCCCAGAAGGAGCCGCCGATCGGCTTGGCCTGTCCTCTTACCTCCTTCCCGCAGGTATCCGGCCACGTGCACCCAGAGTGCGACTTCATTGCCCAGCTGAGAGAGGATGAGAGGTCGTGTCTGCAAGCAGCAGAAAGGAGGCCCAACACCACCCTGGGTACAGCTCTGGGGAGGGAGGGAGGGACTTCTGGATTCCTTTGTCTCCTTCAGCCTCATCCCTCCCAGTGCCGGAGGGGCCTGGCCCCCGAGTCCGCTCTGCTCCCTTTTCTCTCCGCAGGCTGCCCGACGACGTGGGATGGGCTGCTGTGCTGGCCGCCGGCAGCCTCTGGCGAGTGGGTGACGCTCTCTTGCCCCGATTTCTTCTCTCACTTCAGCTCAGAGCCAGGTGAGGGGTTCCGGGTGTACTGGGGAGCGGGGAGGGGGCTGGTTTCAGCTGGTGATGCCAGAATATGCCAGGCGCCTCCCTGGCTTTGGGGGCAGTAGATCTGGATTTGAACCCCGACTTCCCGTCTTCCCAAATGTCCTTGGTCAAGTCGCTCAACCTCCTGACCCTCAGTTTCCTGACCTGTGACCTGGGGAACACAAGAACAGTAACCTCAGAGGGGGTGAGGATTGGGGAGGAGAGCACGGAAGTGCTGGACCAGGGCCTGACCCCAGAGGAATGTTCTGTGGTGTTAGCAGGTGTTAGCAGGAGGGGTGGAGGGAGCAGAGCCTGTCTGACTGTTCCGTGCTACCCGCTACCCAGTGGGGGTTGTGCGGAAGGGCTGCTCCTGGAACCCGGGCCCCTGGAGAGAAAGCCAACCGCTCTCTGCCACTGGGAGGGGCTGTCTGCCGACCCTGCCGGGACCACTGGATGGTCCACGACTGCCCACCCATCCTGGGGAGAGAGAAGGAGCCATAACCCGTTCTCTGTTCCCACCTCTGCATGCCTCCCAGGCGCTGTGAAGAGGGATTGCACTATCACGGGCTGGTCTGAGCCCTTCCCACCTTACCCCGTGGCCTGCCCTGTGCCCCTAGAGCTGCTGACGGAGGAGGTAAGAGGTTCCTTGGAGGAAGGGAGGAGGAAGAGTCACCATGGACATTCGTAGGGGTGGTAGACTGCACAATGGAGGGGCTACCATTTCCACTGTAGCTAGCAGAAGAAATTTCCAGAAGATGGCAGTATCTAGAAGAGAGAGGGTCCTGGTCTTTTGCTAATTGCTCAAAGGTGATGCATGAGCCATGGTGCTGGGAAAGAGGGGAGGCAGGGGGTGGAGTGGGAGGTATGCTGGCTGCTTTCTCCTTGGCGTGCCTTCTCTGTGCTCAGGCCCGCAGAGCAGGAGCTTTGAGAGGTTCCAGGGAAACAGAGGCTCCTAGTGGTCCTGGGCACGCTCCTTCCCTTCTCGGGTCCTCAGTCCATGGAGTCGTGTATGCGCCCCACATTTCCGAGTTGAGCAGGGCCTCTGCAAGGTGCTTCGGTACCCACAGTCCCATACCTCTTCCCCCTCAGCCCTGCAAGGCAAGGCATGAGTCTGACCATTTTTCAGATGAGAAGACAGACGCAGGTGGTGATTGCCTGCATCCCTCAGGGCTCCCCGATCCCCCCCTCAGGCTATACCCTCCATCTCCATCTCAGGGTGGCCGTGGGGGTGTCCAGGCTGGACTTTGGATCCAAATGCTTGGTCATAGAAAGAACTTTTCCCTGTGGCTCTCGCTGGCTCTCCCCTTACTTTGGGGGACATTTTGTGTCCAAGACGGTGAGGAAGTGGGATGTCAATAAACAAGTCCCATTTGCTCATGAGCTTTTCTCATTCCTCAATGAAAGAAGAACATACCATGAATGAACGAAGCTGTAGTTTCTCTGCTGCCTGTCCCACCCCAGTAACCGTGAGGGTCAACCATCTCACTCCCCGGTCCCTCCCTCCAGCAGGTCAGGTGCAAGACAGGCCATAAACAAACACTTGCCCCGGTTCCCACGGGTGCTCCTGCCCCTACATGGGGAGCTCTGGGGTAGAACTGAGAGCCTTCGCCTGCTCGGTCATCAAGTCTCCCCTTCCCGAAAAGTGCAGCCGCTGAGACTTTGTCTGTCTCTACCCTGCCAGAAATCCTACTTCTCCACGGTGAAGATCATCTACACCCTGGGCCATAGCGTCTCCGTCGTGGCCCTCTTTGTGGCCATTGCCATCCTGCTTGCTCTCAGGTTTGCAGTCCTCTTTGCCTGCTCAAGAACCTTCGCTGCCTCCCCATTGCCCACGGCACTAAACCTGATTCCTTGCCTGGGTATCCAGGAGGTTCCCGGATCTAGGCACCATGGCCATTCCTGGCTTTTCCTTTCCTCTCCCCGGCGTGTTTCCCTGCCACCCCTCGCACTCCAGGACTCACTGCCGTCTCTACACATTTGCTCACGTGGAGCTTACTCCGTTTGCTTGGAATGCCCAGTTGCTTTGTTCTTGATGTATTTATATCTGTCAAAATTCAAAGCCCAACTCCCATCTGTTTCAAGAAGCCTTTGTGCCTCCTCCCCCAAAACCCTTCTTAACTATTCCAACCCTTTGATCGTTGCCCCTCTTGAGGGTCCCCAACATCAGAGTCTGAGCCCCCAAACGTGGCTTGTGCTGTTGTCTGTCTCGTGGGGCTGTGCCTCATCTCTCTGAGCATCTCGGGGGCTCCCCTGGGCGGTATCCTGCCCTTTCTGCTTCTGTCCCCCGGCTCGGAGCCCCTGAAGGCAGGGACTGGCCCTCTCTGTCCTCTCACCCGTGCTGAGCCTGGGGCAGCAGTCGATCCGCTGTCTTGCACGACTGCTCCAAGTGCGGCCCGGTCTGACTCAAGTCAGTTCAGTTTGCCTCCCACCACGCTCACCCTCCTCCCTCCCCGCTCCTCCAGGAGGCTCCACTGTCCCCGGAACTACATCCACACCCAGCTGTTTGTCACCTTTATCCTCAAGGCGGGCGCCGTGTTCCTGAAGGACGCCACCCTCTTCCACGGGGAGAACACAGACCACTGCAGCTTCTCCACTGTAACAGCTGGAGGGCCCCGGGCTGGCGGGGGAGGAAGGCTGCCAGAGAAATGTAGATGTGGCCCCCAACTCCCACCCCGCCAGCCCCCCCCCCCTTCCTGTGGGCTGACCCTGGGGCTCTACAATTGCCAGTGACAGAGCAGGAAACACCCGCCCCTCCCCAGAGTCAGGTCCTAAATCCCCGTGCCCTTTCTTGGACCATGGGGCCGATTCATGTCATGCCCCATATTCCACGGTCCCCTTCCCGTTTCTTATTCCGTACTCCGACCTAGTCCACATTTCACCCCAGCAGTCTCTGCATTTTCTACCTCCCCGCACGTGCCAGCCCGTCTGCGGCTGGGTGTGGGTCTGCGCGGGGTGAGGCATTGCTGGGTCCCTCCCTCAAGAAGCACCCAAGGAGCCTAGGGGACAGAATGCACCAGATTAGGGGACCACCGGGTGGGGGAGGGGGTGTTGAGAACTGGGCTTCAGGGAGGAGGTGGCTTTGGAGCTGGGGTGGGGGAGGGGAAGGAAGGACACGATAAATGGAGGGACTGGGGTGAATAGACTTTCACAGACAGGAAAACATGAAGCATGTCCAAGAACCAGAGGAGTCAAAGGGGGACAGGAAGGTGGGAGAAGCAGAGGAGAATGAAAATACAAGGCGGCGGGGGGGTGGTTAGGGTGGAGGCTCACACTCCCCAGGCAGACTAACTGTGCTGGAAATGGACAGATGCACAGAGGGACAAACCAACAATGACCTTAATGAACGAAAGAAACAAAGAAAGAAATAATAATATTGATACATATTGAGCACTTCTAGGGCGGCATTGCTCTCAATGCTGTATTGCATGTATTGCCACCTTTTATTTCCTGTGTATATGTCCATTGTAGTCCCATTTCTACATGCGTGGGCCTGGGCCAAGCTCAGGCCACCTGAGCTCAGGGGGGTCATGCTCCCCGCCCTCCCGACAGATGAGCGAGTCACGTGCTGAATGAGCGAAGGCAGCCTGGGGACCCATATGTTTGCAGGAATGAACAGGGTTCCGTACCCACGGCTCTGGGGGTGGACGTGGGGTCAGGAAAGACTGACCGAAAGAGCAAATAGTAGCCATCCCTGCGCAGCGTTTCCATCTCGTCCTCATGCTGAGGCCGTGCGGTGGGGATTGGGAGTACTTCCTTTGACAGATGAGAGGCCAGGTCCGGGGAGGTTGCCCAGCCAATGCAAGCTAGATGTGAACCCCGAGCCCAAGTCTGTGTGCTTAACTGCCGCGTTACACTACCACGGCCCCTCTGCGGTAGCCCGCGGGGAGGGGCTGGCGTGGGTGGGGGCCCCAGTGGGTGTCCAGCTCCGAAGAAGCCACGCCCCGGCCCCCAGGTTCTGTGCAAGGTCTCCGTGGCCACCTCCCATTTCGCCACCATGACCAACTTCAGCTGGCTCTTGGTAGAAGCTGTGTACCTGACCTGCCTCTTGGCCTCCAAGTCGCCGAGCACAAGGAGAGCCTTCTGGTGGCTGGTGCTTGCCGGCTGGGGTGAGCGCCCAGGCTGGGAGGGCACCGTGGGGCTAGGGGAGGGGTGGGAACGCGCAGGGAGCTCACCCGGAGGTCCCTTCCGCTCGCTGAGGATGACACAAGGCCCAGAGGGGGGAAGGGACAGCAGTCGATAGTCCTACGGCTTCCCGGTCCCACCTTCCTGGTGGCCCGTGTGGCCAGCAGTGGCGGCAGCAAGGTAGGCGCAGGTCTCTGAGCCAAGGACGCAGAGCCCTTACTGTGTCTCCTCTGTACCCCCACAGGGCTTCCCCTGCTCTTCACTGGCACGTGGGTGTGTTGCAAGGTGGTCTTCGAGGATGTGGCGTGAGTCTGGGGGGTCACCTCATCCCGTGGTGCTGGGTCCCCCTGGGGTATGGGCTGGGCCATCAGGCAGTGTGGCAGTCCTCCAAGTTGGGGAGAGGAGGAGGACACTCTGGTTCTGCCTTCAGGGGACACCCAGGCTTGGGTGCAAGATGGGAAGGGGCAGGACCCGGGGTGGGAGGGAGACCCAGGTGCACAGGGTGCTGGGCTCGGGGAGAGGTGGGATGTGGGGACACGGTAAATAGGGGCCTCTTAGAACAGGGGAGTTTCTTGGGGCAGCAAGAAGCAGGTAGGTGGAGAGAGAGAGGGTCAGCCCAGCATGGATTGACACACCCCTTTGGAAAGTGGCCAAACTAGCTGGGAGAGGAGATAAGGCTGGGCAGACATTTTTGGTGCTCTCTCCAGTCAGTCCCGGCTTGTCCTCTCCCTAGGTGCTGGGACCTGGATGACAGCTCCCCTTATTGGTGGATCATCAAAGGGCCCATCGTCCTCTCTGTTGGGGTCAGTCCCTGGGGCCACACCCTCTGCTTTCTTCTCCCTGGGTCGGCGGAGGGGGCTGTAGGACGGGAAACATGACTCTGGGCTGGGCGTCAGGCTGCCTGCGTTCTTCAGCCTGGCCCTACCTGCCTGTCTGGGCGGCCCTCTCTGGACCTCAGTGTCCGTGAAGCTAGGGGGCCGTCTCCACCGCGCTCAGGCTCCTTCTTGCGCAGAGCTGGGATGAGCTCGGTGCCGACTGTAGGTCACGTCCCACTGCAGTGAGGCCGGTGTGGGGGAGCGGGTGGGGGGTGCTAGCGGAGCCCACTGCCCGCTCCCACGCTGCAAACTGGGCAACCTGGGCTGGTTTGCGTGGCCTCGGGGACCGTGTGCAGCCCCCGATGCTATCGAAAGTGGGAGCCGCCCACTTTGTGTCAGAGTAGACCCGGGGAGGTGATGGAGGCAGGGTGACAAGGCCTGACCCCCTCCCTTTATTCCGGGACTGGAGAGGGAGGGGGACCCGGGATGCAATTCTAGATTAATGACCCGTACATCCTTCCACCTGCACATCCCTGTGTCTCAAGGATTTGGGGTTTCTAATCCTCAAAGAGGCCCCACCAGGCCCCCCCCCCCCCGACTCTTGCCTTTCACCTTCCCGCACCTCTATTTCCAGGTGAACTTTGGGCTTTTTCTCAATATTATCCGCGTCCTACTGAGGAAGCTGGAGCCGGCTCAGGGCAGCCTGCACACCGAGTCTCAGTATTGGTACTGCGTGTGCACACGCGTGTGCACTTGGGGACCCTGCGGACATAAGCGGAGCGGGAGTCAGTGTGGTTCCGTTTCATTCACTGGCCGGGACCATGCTCCTCCCTAAGCTTCCAGAGAGAGAACAGATCTGGTCCCTGCCCTCTAGGAGATTATAGTATGGGCTGGATGGAGGCTCCAATACCCCGCTACCATGCCAAATGGACTGATGAGCGCTCAGGTCCATTTGTGTGGGATCCCGGGGAAGGAGAACTTTTCTAGATGGGGTGATGGGAGTGAGGTATGGTTAGGGAAGACTTCCTGGAGGAGGTGGTCTTTGAACTAGACTTTGATGTGTAGATGTGGAATACGTGGAGCATTTGGCAGCGAGAACAGCAAGACCCATGGCCCCGAAGCAAGGGAGCCCTGCATTGTACCCGGCCGTGTTTGGGGAGGCCGGTGTTCTCCGGGGTACCCAGTGCAGAGTCTATACGGGGAACCGATGGGAAGTGGGAGCGATCAGGAGGCACGTGGGAGTTTCTCATTCCAGCCTTGGGTGCCTAGGGCTCATCTTCTCCTGCAGGCGTCTCTCTAAATCAACGCTTCTCCTTATCCCGCTGTTTGGAATTCACTATGTCATCTTCAACTTTCTGCCCGACAGTGTGGGCCTGAGTGTCCGCCTCCCCCTGGAGTTGGGACTCGGCTCATTCCAGGTGAGGACCCCCTTAGGGACTCTTCCCACCGAGTCCTTGGGCAGGAGGGAGGCGCTGCTGCCACGGGTTTGGTTGAGTTCGTGGTAGGTTGAGGGTTACTAGGCTTGGTTATTCTTTCTTTCATCCATCTATCTTTCTATTCATTCGACTTCCCTGAACCCATTTTCCCATCCATTTCCCCATCATCCATCCATCTATCCATCCATCCATCCTTCCATCCATGCAGCCACCTACCCATTTACCCATGTGTCTATCACTCACTTGTTCATCCATCCACCCATCCATTCATCATCCACCCATCTGTCTATCCAACATTTCCTGAGCACCTATTATGTGCCAGGATCTGTGCTCAATACTGGGGGATGCAGAAATAGGAAAATCAGAGAAATAGGATCAACGGTATAGCCTTAGCAGGCTTTCTATGATGACTACATGAGACAACGTACCTTGTATGTAGTAAGAGATGAACGTACCTCCTTCCCTTTCTCCAAAGACCTGGCCCAGGCCACAGCCTGGGGGTGGGTGGAGGAAAAGGTAGTAGAAGGATTGTGCACATCTTGTGGCCAGGCCATTGTATTCTGATGTGGTCCTTTCTCTTTGGCCCCACAGGGCTTCATCGTTGCCATCCTGTATTGCTTCCTCAACCAAGAGGTATATAACTCTTCAGGCTATCCTTAGTCATTGAGTCTCCCCTCCCACTAGACCTAAGGCCACTCATCTTCTTCCCAGACCCTGTAAATCCCAGCTCAAACCAAACCTTGACTCCTGTGATCGTTTGGGAAGCTTAGTCTGTCCTGAACTTCTAGATCAAGCTGAACCTGATTACTTCATGTTAATGTCCTTTATCCATCCCTCCTCTGGGCTGGACCAAACATACTATCCATTCAGGACCAGGGATGATCTAAAGGGATCCCCCAATTCTGTGTTCCTAAAACCAGACAGAAGGGAGAGTGGAAGAGGGAATAAGCCAGCTCTGGGAGAGATCGAGAAAACAGAGACTGTGGAACTGAAAGTCAGGGGCAGACATAAAGGGAACTAGGAAAATAGAGTCAGGTGCAGCAACAAGGAGGATGATGGAGAACAGACCCAGGGACCCTGAGAGAAAGCACCTGGAAGAGAGGGACTGATGAAAAGAAGAGACCAACCAGACAACACACCCATGACTAAATCGATGGTGCCAATATGCTTGTAGAAATATGGAAAGATGGCAGAGAGAGGAAAAGGAAAACATCCCACCCAGGAGGCACCTTGCCTCTGTCCCTTAGGACAGACTAGCTTTATGGGAGAGGCAGGAGAGTTTAGTTCAGCGCCCTGGACTCCAGGCCCTGCGGCTGTGTGCACGGCAGGGTGACGGGCTCCCTCCGGTGGCCCGGATTTGCCGTGGGGTCTGATCCGCTGGAGACCTGGGTGCACATGCCCTCTGCCAGCTGTGGAATGGGGCTCCCCCCTCTCCTGCCACCTCTGTCCCTGACTGGCTCCCACCCCGCTGACTCTTTACTCCCACCGCAGTCTCCCTGAGCCTCACACAGCCTCATCGGGTGTCTGGGAGCTGACACAGGACCTCAGAATCTGTAGTGGCTCTTGAGTCCTGTGAACATCGATGGGATGAGGAGCAGCCCTGGCTATGGCTGGAGGGACCTGGGAAAGAGCCTTCCATGGAGAGCCCTGAAGGGATCCGTCCTGAGAAATCATATTGGAGACCCGATAGTTACATATCTCTGGTGATGGGGAGCTTACTACTCATAAATAGCTCTTCTGTTGTTAAGCACCTATGGGGAAGCTCGCTTTATGTTGAACGGAAATCTGTCTCCCTTTTATCTTTCACTACAGCCCAAGTTCAGCTCTGTCAGAGGAGGGTAATAGCCTCTCAGCTCCCTTTGACCCCAACAGCCCCTTGGAGATGTGACAGTTCAGATTTCCCTGCAAACCCCCTCCCCCCCACAACCCCAACACAGCTGTTTTTCTTTCAGGAGTGCCAGTCCCCTCACCTCAGGTCCTTAGACAGGGTTCCATCTTTTCTCCCTTTAGGTCATAGCCTCTGGACAGATTCCCAGTGGCCATCATTAAGTGGGTGGGGCAGGACTGAATCCCAAGGCAGGGTTCAGGAAGCCACTCAGGGAGGACAGTGGGGTTAGCTGGCCAGAAACAGAAGAAAACACCCATAGAAAATGTCTTTAACTGGACTCACACAAAGGCAGTGCTAAAAGTTAGAGAAAAGAGCTAAAGGGAACGGCCAGGAATGCTCACAGGAAGGAGGAAGTAGTATCTTTCGGAGATAATCCTTAGTGATGGCTCTGGCCAATCTTGGCTTCTCCTCTCCCAGGAGTCCATGTCTCTGTTTCTCCTGCATGGTCTCTCCCTAGACCCTCAGTCCCCCTGGGGTGGAGTTCAGTAGCAGCACTGAGACCTTCCTAACATCCTCCCCCTTGCCCCTGGAGGTGAAGACCGAGATCTCACGGAGGTGGCACGGCCATGACCCTGAGCTTCTGCCAGCCCGGAGGGCCCACACCAAGTGGACGATGCCTTCTCGCTCCGGGGTGAAGGTGTTGACATCTGTCTGCTAGGCTGGCCACATCACACGACTGGATCCCACACCTGAACTTGGGCAGCTACCATGGGCCCACCGCCCTCTGCAGGAGCAAGAGGGACAGGCGCCCTGGAGAGCCCTCAGGCCACGCCTCCGCCCCAGCCGCGGCCACGCCTCCGCCCCAGCCGCTGCCGCGCCCTGTGAGGGGCAACCCTTTCACCCTGTCCTGCCCCTGTCCTGCCCCTGACCCTCGGTCCCCGTGTGTCTACCTCCGACCTCCCTGGTCGCTCTGTCTCTCTTCTCCTGTTCCTCCTCCTGGAGTCTGGGCCAGAGCCTAAGGCCAGAGGAGCCAATAAACTTGTCGGCGAGTAGATACTGAGTCTGGGTGAACACCTGTGCCGCCACAGGGGCGGGACGTCCAGCCTTGATTTGGATCCCTGGAGCAGAAGCGCCTGTATCGCTCCCCTGTCCGGTCCGTCTCCATCATTAGTCTGCGCAAGAGGCCTCTTGTTTAATTTATCCTTAAAACGTGTTCTCTCTTGTCTCTATCTTCAGTCCCATCATTCTCCTCCCACAGGCAAACATCCCCGTGGGTTTCATGCGAATATTTGCGTTTCTGTGTGTTCTTGCAAAATACATAGTATTTTGTGTGTGTCTGCACTTTTGAGTTGCATAAATTTTGTCGGTTATATGCTTCATCCTGCTTCTAACATTTTCCCCTCAGCGCTGTGCTTTGAAGACATCCACTCATTGTTGCCTTGCGCTCCTCTGGTCCCTTGTTTTGACTGCCATATGGTGCCACATGGTGTCATCGCCCACGTCTGACCTGTCCCATCTCCCCCTCTCTCCCACGGGTGAATATTCACACACTTGTCCCCTCATGCACCTGCACAAGCGAGCCTTTCTCCGGGACACAGCCCCGGGAGCCAAAGTGCCAGGACATCACAGCTGTCTTTTCTTCTGGGATCAGGAACCGCCAGATTGTGCTCCAGAATGCTTGCAGAACCTGCACTCCCACCGGCAGCTCCGCCAACACTTGGCATTACCCAGCTTTTTAATGTTTGCAAGTCAAATGGGTGTAAAGTAATATCTTGTTTCAATTTACATTTCTCTGATAACTAATGAATGTGAGCCTCTCTTCCCGTGCCTGTTAGCCTTTTGGGTTTGTTCTTCTGGAAACCCACTTGGGTCCCTTTCCCTATTTTCCTCTGTCGTGGAGATGTCTTAATTCTAAGTCTTTCCCTCATGTTCTCTCCATTGTGTGCCTTCCTGTGCTACTGCCTGCTGCCCCCTACTTGGCGGAGGGTCCCCGAGGTAACGCATCATCATGGTCAGCCCTTCCCCCACTCTATTCCTTGGTGGCAGGGAAGAGACTGAGACCTGGGTGCTGCCCCTGGGAATGTGTTGGTAGACTGATGGGACATTTGAGTGCAGAGAACAGGGAGATGCATGACCTCATCCTGCAGGTCAGGATGAAATCGCTCCCATACTTGGTCAGCCCACAGCCGATCTGTGGTGCAAAAACTCAGCTCCATTCCCCAGCCTCCAGGAAACCTTCCAGTCTTCCTTGCCATTCTTGCTCTGATGCACACCCTCCTCCCTCCGAGGCGTGATGGTTCCAGGGCAAGGAGACCCAGCCAGACGAAGCCCAGAGTCACATCGTTGGCCACGATGCCCGACTACCCAGCACCTGCTTGGTCAGACAAATGTCAAGGTGTGACTCCAGTCTAAGAACTTTCCTTTAGCCTCAGATCATAAAAGCCATCATATTCATTGCAGGGCATTGAGAGATGTAGCCAGGATTAAAACAGAAATAAAAATCAGCCATAAAAATCAGCCATAATCTCATTACCCAAAGATAGTCACTGTTGATATTTTGGTATGTCTCCTGAAAGATTTTTTTTTTCCTCTGCATTTCCAAACCATCTTGAGATCATACTATATTTATAAATTTGTATTTTTTATACTTAAAACAAACATACACTGTGTAAAAATGGCCAGTAAGCACATGAAAAGATGCTGACTGTCGTTAGTCTTTGGGAAACAGTGAATCCAAACCACAATGAGATATTGATTCGGCCCACTAGGATGGCTGAAATGAAAAAATAGAGAGCAACAGACGTTGGCCAGGTTGTGGAGAAAATTGGAATTCTTCTACGTTGCTGATGGGGATGTAAAGTGGTACAGTTGGTTTAGCAGAAGGTCTGATAGTCCCTCAAAAAGTCCCCCGTTGGGTTGCCACACGACCCAGAAAATCCACTCCGGGGCGCATAGGCAAGAACATGGAAAACCTCTAACTGTACAAAAAGTGACACCTGAGTACTACATTCCAGCAGCGGCATGCCTTGTTGTCCAAAGACGGAAACCCAAGCGTCCGTCAGCTGGCGAATGGATAAACAAAATGACGTAGATCCACACAATGGAATATTTTTCTATAATAAAAGGGAACGAAGTCTGGACACGTGCTGCGTGGATGGACCCTAAAACATGGTGCTCCGTGAAAGAAGCTAGGCACAGAAGGCCACATATGGCAGGATTCCGTTTATGTGAAATGTCCAGAATAGGCAAATCTGTAGAGACAGAAAGTAGGTTTGAGGTTTTCAGGGGCTGGGAGAGGGGAAAATGAGGACTGACTGCTGATGGCTTCGGGGTTTCTTTCAGGGATGATGATAAAATGTTCTAGAATTCACTAGAAACCACTGAATTGGACAGTTGGAAAGGGTGACATTTATCATAACATGCGAATTAGTATTATTACTATTATCTCTCGATAAAGTTACTTAATAAGAGTCCATAGATGGTTGCTATAGAACACTTGTAAGACTTATTTCTGCCACATAATTTGGGAGACCTATTGAATATTCTTTGTTTAGCCAGTAATTACTTGACAGATCTATTGGTGCAAGTTGCTCCCAATTTTAAAAACTCAGTAGTTGTGATGGCAAACTTCCCGGCAGACAACTTCACATACATCTCAAAAAGAGGAAATTTTCAGAACACACTCCTAGACCTAGAATGTTTGACGCCGTGCAATGCACAGGAGAAGTCTTTTAATTCCTCCTGGCAAGCTGTCTCCCTGAATGGCTGGCCCCATGCATTCTGGCAAAAGCAGGGTGCGTGTGATGGTTTCTCGGCCTCATCATATCATCAACAGCTCTGTCAGCCCTAGGGTCAAATGGTGGGCTCTTGGAGTTTCGCTGGCGTTAGCCGTTCATGTTAAGGGTTAGTTCATGGTTAGTGTGAGTGGTTAACTAAGCAGGTAGCCGTCGTAGTTACTTCGTGGGGGTAGCCGTGGTGGAAGCAGAAATTCGTTCCCTGAATTGTCCATCCCTTTGCTAGAAGCTTCATTTGTGGCTGGAAGTCTATGCCTTGTTCCCTTCCGGTTTCAACTGGAACTTCGAATTCCTGCTACTTTTCTAGTCTCTTCCACCACGGGACCTACACTGGCACTACAGTGATGGTTCCAATGGTGCCTTGGCCCATTCCTTGACTGACCAACCTTTCTATTCTTGGGGCTCAGCATGCACGTCTGTGGCAGGAAGAAGGGGGTTATCAGGTGACTTCTGAGGGCTCAGAAGGGACATTGAATGAGGGGAGTTGAGAAGAGCAATGTTTGACTTGGCCACCAGGTGGCGGAATAACTGCAGCCGGGAACCCTGGCTGGGCTGAAGGCGGTGCCGGTGCCAGTAAGGGGACTGACCACTGGAACAGGGCGGGGGAGTCCCAGGGCCTGGGCCTGGGGCGCAGTGAGCCTATGGGGCTGCTGGAAGGAGGTGCTTCTGCTCTGGCCAGCAAAGGATGGCTCCGGTTTTGAGGTAGACGAAACTGGGAAGAAGAGGGAGTACTGGAGAGACAGGAGAACTGGGGTGCGTTGGAGACTCCGTGCAGAGTTCAGAAGGGGGCTGCCCCAGGCCCCTGGTTTCGTCTGGGCTGGGAGGGCAGGATTTGCCATCACCCACACCGGTCTTCCTTCCAGCGAGCTGCTCCTCGGGCCCTGAAAGGAGTTTCCGAAAGGGAAGGAAGAAATTTGACTTCTCTGCCATCGTGGTCAGCCTGCGCTCCTTCACGCCGTGGGGCAGAGGCAGGCGTAAAAATGAGGGGCCCGTTCCTTGTCAACGGGGAGCCCCCAGGAATGTCGGGGTGATCCCCAGGGGTGAGCCCTAACCTAGATGTAGAGACTCAAACTCTGGGCTGTGGGAGCTCAGAGGACAGAGTGTGGGTGAGGGCGGAGCGAGCAGTCAAGGAAGGCCTCCTGGGGGAGGGGACTTGGGTCGGTTGTGTAGACCTTAGAACCTCACCAGGCCAAGTGCCACCATCTGCTGGGGAGGAAGCAAGAGTGTGGCTGATTTCAGCTCGGGGGGCAATGCTTGGAGGAAGGATCTGGCAGGACAGGAATATGGGCATCAGACCCAGGCTTGGCATCCCCAGGGATGTTCGTGGGCCTTCCTATCAGGGCTCCGGGCCCTGCTGGGCTGCCTGTTCACTTGGTAAGGATTTCCAAAGTAGTAGCTTAGGCAGCAGACACTTTGCTAGAGCCTAGAAGTAGGGGCAAACAACTCCCGAACATTCCTACACAGGTGGCTTTGGGTCTGGTTAGAGCAGATAGGACCGAGGACACTATTGCAAACAACAGGACCACTCGGGCTGGGTTACACAGAAACAGGGTGTATTCAGGGACACGAGGAGCTCACTTGTCTCCAGGAGTGCAGCCGTTAGCAGCGCCCTGCCCACACCAGGGGATCAGTGTGATGAATTCCCACAGCAGCTCGCACCAGTAATACGGTGGACAGAATGCCAGACACACACTCATGGCTGTTCTGAAAAGCCGAACTCCTCCATTGCCCTGCTTGCTAAAAACTTGATTCCACCTGGCGTAGGCTTCCTCTGCTTTTTCTCTCCCAGAGCTAAGTCTACAGACGAGGTCCTGACCCTACCCACCAGCGGCATGTGGGGTGGCTGGGACAGCCAGTTTTGACTTCTGCCTTTGGAGAGGGCCCACAGACCGTGGCGAGCTCCTCAGACATAGGAAGGGCGTTCAGAATATGCTGGCTAGCCGCAAACTTGACAGATGTTCAGTTCTGGGAGGCGATCGGGCCACTCCAACAATTGCATAATAATGGCGGCAGGTGTGCCGGGAGAAATAAAAGACCATAAGAACAAATACCGGAAGGACCAAATCTAGTCTGGGAATGTTAAAAAGAAATGTTTTCTGGGGAAGTGACATCTAAGTGGAAATTAAAATCACGCATATGAGTTGGCCAGAGGAAGAAATGGATTAAAAATTCCCTTTCTAGGGGCTCCTGGGTGGCTCAGTGGGTTAAAGCCTCTGCCTTTGGCTCGGTCATGATCTCGGGGTCCTGGGATTGAGCCCCGCATCGGGCCCTCTGCTCGGCAGGGAGCCTGCTTCTCCCTCTATGCCTGGCTCTCTCCCTTCTTGTGATCTCTCTCCTCTCTGTCAAATAAATAAATAAAATCTTTAAAAAAAAAATTCCCTTTCTAGGTAGAGGAAACGGAATGTGCAAAGGCCCTGAGGTAGGAAGGAGTGTGGTATTTGGGGGGAACTGAAAGTTAGCCACAGGAATATAGTGAGAAAAGGACCTGAGATGGGGCAGGTGGGCAGTATCCAGCTCACATGGAGTCAGGAAAGCCATGTTAAGGAGGTTCCATTCCAAGAGCTGTTGGAAGTATGTGATATAGTGCAAGACTTGTGGCCAGGGAAAGGGGTGTCGGCTGGTGGTAGCATTCACCATGAAGGCAAGGGTGTCTGCTGGGATTGGGGTGGTAAAGGAATGGGGGGGTCTTGAGAATAAAGAAGGTTGGAAATAGCAGTGGCAGGAGGGGGCAGAACCCGTTGGTGAGAAAGACATGAAAATGTCAGGCAGTGCTGATGGCCTGGTTCCCGCCCGATAGTGAGAATTTGGGGTGACATCACTTTTCCTGGGGGCACTAGCTGGCAGAGAGTCTTCTGGGGTTTTGCCCAAAAGACGTCACCGTATTTGCAGACAAGGGTCTGTGCTGGGGACCGGTGGGTTGGGGTGCGGAAGGGGCAGCAGTCTGGGTGAGGTGTTGAGGGAGAGATCTGGTAGGGCGGGCGAGTGCGTGTGGCTGCCGGTGCGGTTTCTAGCCATGGACGGGCCCCCGCTGGAGTGGACGGCAAGGTTGCTGGGAGTCTGGGAGAAGGGCCCTGGAGGGAATGACAGGAGGGGCTGCATTCTACGGGTATGGGGGTCCCCCAGCATGAAGGCCGGTGATGACAGAGGGGACCCAGGCGGGGTGGGCTGACGCGGAGCTGGGAGCCTGAGGCAGGCTGGGTAGACATCCAAGACAAGGCTGTAGGTGCAGCAGGGCCCCCCGGGGCAGGTGGCAGGGCTCACAAAAGACCCAGGCACTTGGCCCCATCTTCCAGAAGCCTGATGTGTCCAGCCGGCAGTCCCACAATGGCCTCACCCTCCCAACTTTGGGACTTCAGGTCCAGGCCCTGGAACTTTTAGGAATAAAGCTGTCTGCCCAGGTAGAGCCAGAGTTGGGAAACCAAGAAATCACAAACCACCGGTGATGTTTGGGACTTTGGTTTTTGGGCATCTGTCTGTCTGTCTCTGTGTGCTGTGTGCCTCTTTTGGGTGGCCACCTCTCCTCCAGAGCGCTCCCACTCTGGGTCTGTGCCTCCTCCCCCCACCCCATTTCCTTCGCTCTGTCGGTCTCTAGCTCTCTGGCTCTCTCGTTCTCTGGCTCTCTCTCTGTCCCTGTTGGTCTCTTTCCCTCTGTTTCCACCTCCCTGTGTCTTTCTCTCTCTTGACGGAGCCCCAAGCTGCAGGAAGCGGCGGAGCAGCGCACGGGGCAGCTGGCCTGCGTCTGTGATCCTGGCTCTCGGGGCCCCGGGGCTGGCCGGACGTGGCTGGAGCCCTCGCTTCCATCCAGATGGCCAGCTGCCTGCATCTGTCAGAGTTCTTTTTTTTTTTTTTTTTTAAGATTTTATTTATTTATTTGACAGAGAGAGAGAGATCACAAGCAGGCAGAGAGAGAGGAGGAAGCAGGCTCCCTGCTGAGCAGAGAGCCCGATGAGGGGCTCGATCCCAGGACCCTGAGATCAGGGCCTGAGCTGAAGGCAGAGGCTTAACCCAGTGAGCCACCCAGGCGCCCTGTGTCAGAATTCTTCTCTGCTCCCCTCTGCCCAGCCCCCACAACTGCTTTTCTCTTCCCTCCAGACCATTCTAACCCCTGCGTGCCTTCCAGAGCCCAAGTGCTGTGCGTGCGTGCGTGCGTGTGTGTGTGTGTGTGTGTGTGTACACGGGGATCCGGGGGGAGGACAGGTGGGATGACACAAGCCAAGTTCATGGACCCTCCCTGCGGGCGCCCTCCGGAGCAGGTCAGGCTCCTTGGGCTGCCGGGTTCCTCTGCCTCAGAAGCATGGCAGCCTGGTGCACATTCCCATGGTTACGGGGCTGGGAAGGGCCGGCCGCGGTGGCATCACCATGGCACTGGCGTGGCCCCCAGCTCTGCTGGGCGTGGTGCCGGCGCAGAGCGGGTCTGCGTTCCTGCTGGGCAGACCGCCCCCACCCCGCCTCCCTGGGCAGCCTGTGGCCTGTGGAGTCAGGTGGAAGGCAAACAGTCCCCAAGGCAGCCTCTGGAAGGCCGAGGGCCTGCTCAGCCTCTCAACCCAGTGGCTGAGGCCCTGGGGGGGTGGACGGCCGTGGGAACGAAAGCCTTGTGCACCAGCTGGCTCAGCGCAGACCCTTGCCCCCAGGCCAACCCTTGACTGTGCAGCCCAGATCCTTTCTGCAGCCCCTTCCTCAGTCTGAACTGGGGCCCTCACCAAACACAGCCTCAGCCCTCCACCTGGGCCCTGCCGTAATCTTGATCGTGACGCTGACCCCAGCTTTAGTTGTCTGCACATGGTTACGGGGCTGGGAAGAGCTGGCCGCGGTGCCCTGGGCATCCAACAGAAAGGAGAGAAGGTTCTGGAGAACTAAGCCCTGCTTTTGGGGGCAGCTACACTTGCTGAGAACAGAGGGGAGAGGGACTCTGGCCGGCAGCAGCAGGTTCAAAGGTCAGAGGTCAGTTCGGGGGGGTCAGAACAATCAGAGGAGGCCTCCTCTGTTGGGCCCAAAAGGATGAGTAGGACTAGAAGAGAAAACAGATCCTGGGAGGAGGGGCAGCTGACATGGAGGTGGGGAGACCCAGAGCATATGACGCGTTTGCTCAAATTCGATCTTTCAGAAAGAGGACAGGGCTGCGTGTGCAGAGGTTTCTTGGGATTAGTGGTGAGTGGCTGGAGCGCGGGAGTGTCCTGGGCAGAGTCCAGTGAAATCTCTTTAAAGGGAGCCTTGCCGCGGCCCTGGCACAGCCTTGGTGGGGAGATCTTCATGCGGGCCGCCGGGGAGACTCACGTGCCTGTGCCCCCTTCCTCCCAACCCCCCAAGCCCGGGCCCGGCGGCCTCCTCGGCCACTCTGTGTGGGTGTCTTGGGCGTCTCCCACTTGGCAGGTGGCAGGTCAGCTCCTTCTGCAGGTGTCCTAACTCTGGAAGCATCGGCCTCCTCTGCCTGGCTTCCCACCTACCCCTCCCCCGCATTCCCAGTAGTAATTCCTGACTCTCTGTTAGGAGGTTCAGAAGCCTCTTCCCAAGGTGACAAGGAAGTTCCTTTCCACCCCCTCCCCGGCTGCCCTGCCCCGGCCGTGCCCACCTTCTCTCAGTCCCCAGGAGCCCCGGGACTGTGCTCAGATCGGCACACTGCCACTTTCCCTGGCATTGCCCATGGCTGCTGCCTTCCACTTAGTCCCTACTCAGCATCAGTGTCACCTCCTCCAAGAGGCCTGGCCTGACCACCTGGTGACATCGCTCACTGTCACATTGCGTGTCCTTGTTTTATTTTCTTCATGGCGCTCGGTACTAATTGCAGCCGACTCTCCGTATTTGTGGGACTTGGGTTCCAGAAAGACA
>CM052806.1:52448032-52485482 GCA_028533885.1 Nasua narica
GAGCATTTTCCCCTCAGGTACCCACACGGCTAGTCCTTTATCTTAGACTGAATGGCACTCTGCAATCCCAGTGGCAGCCCACGGCGTGCCTTCTGCCCACTTCCTTGCTTTACAGCCTTCTCTAAAGGACTAAAATACAGCATGACTTACTTAGAATGTAAGCTTAGAATGTAAACTTAGAATGTAAGCTCCCCGAGGGTGGGGTTTTTTGTTTCTTTTGTTCAACAGGGCTTAATACAGAGCAGGCATTAGAAAGATGTTTTTAGAAATGAATCAAAATAGAATTGACATGTGTCAAGAGGTCCAGAATTCTGATTTCTCCCGTGACTTCCCTCAAGCTTCCATATCAAATTCTTAGAAATCAAAAAGTCATTAACGAACTCTTTCTTTGACATCCCCACTTGGCTCTAGACCTTTCCTTGGGCAGGATCCAGCTCTGCTTTGGGGCCTGGCTCCACCACGGCCCTCCTGGGTGCCAGGCCCTGTGCTAGTCCTGGTAAATACAGATGCTCTCCTGCAGCCCACCGGCTATAGGGACAGGCAACAATGATAGCCGTGTGATGGGGAGGCTGGGGGTATCCACAGGAAGGGAGAGAGAACAGCCTGCAGAGAGCTGCCTGGGTGTCAGAGCGGTGCGTGTTGGGGGGGGTCACTTAACATTTTAGAGCCTATTTTCTCATGGTGGGTCAACTTGCAGATCAGATAGCACCGTGGAGTGGGAGGCACTCCAGCACTGAAAGCTAAAGGTCTCTTCATGGCGGAAAGGCAGGGCAGAGAATAGTAAACCCATTCTACAGATTTTGCCACCTTGAGCTTTTTCCCGTGTGTTGCTTCTTCCTTCTTTCCTACATTTCAGTCACATTGGGGGTTCCTGCAGCCTGACCCCTCTGTCTGCTTCTCTTGCCTCCTTCCTATGCCCATCTCGGCAAAGCCCAGACTTATCCTTGGCCTATTAGGACACTGGGACTCAGAGAGGGAGAGTGACTTCCCCAAGGCCACACAGCACATCAGAGTTTGGACAGGGGCTGGGACCCAGCCTCACGCCCTCCTACTCCCAGACCTGTGTTCTTGGGATCCCCCGCCTCTAGTCTGGGTTTTCCTGGAGGACGCCACGGCCAGTGACACTGCTGAGCCTTCACTGATTTCTCCAGCACCCCTGGGGCCACCAAACTCGAGGCCGAGGGCCTGTTGGAGCTAGCTGGAGGCGTGGGATTCAGGGCAAAGCCAGTTCTCACTGAGGCCTTTGTGTGCCTCCTCCAAGGCTCCTCACTGCTCTCTTTCTCCCCTCCTCTCTCTAGAGAGCATTCTTTTGGGGCAGACTCACCGAAGCCTCAAGAACATGGATCTTTGAGGCTAGAGGAGCCGTCATGAAATTCAAGATCACACCTCTTCCTGCCAGAATACGGAGAAGGAAACTGAGGGCCAGGGAAGGCAAAAGGACCACCCAGGTCGAGTCTGAGAATATCTGCTCTCTCAGGACCTCAGGTGTGTTACCTCTGGGCAGCATCCTGCACTTCTGGTGCCTGGCTAAACTTGCATGCCTCGAATGACAGGATATTCACTACTGTTGTGTGCTTTCTCTTGGTCTTTCTCCATTTTTGTTCTTCTGACCTCTCCACTCAGGCTTTAGAGGTCAAGTTTCCTGCTTCTGACCCTTTCTTGTCTTCCCAACGGATGCTCCTAAGGACCCTCACATGCTTCTTGTCTAACCACGTTTAAAGAGGGGACTGCCTCCTGCTACCGCTTGTCTACTCTACTCTGCATACTAGCTGCCTGAGACAAGGTTTGCTCATCCTTTTCACTCCTTTGTTGAACGATCTTCCTTGAACATATGTCCTAATATGTGCCAGGTGCTGTTCCAGACGCTGATGAAACACTAATGAAAAAGCAAAGCTATCAGTCCAAAAAAAAAAAAAAAATACCGAAAAAGGGCCTGAACAGTCCCTGACTTAGTCCTTTCCTCCCCATTATAGAGCCTCATGCAACTGTGTGACTAATGAACAGAAGGGCAGACTGTTAGGGCCATAAAGAGACAGATGTACAAAAAAGTGCTCATCATGGAAGGGCAATGAGGCACATGGAAACTGGACAGAACCACGGGCCCCCGTGATCAGCTGTGGTTCCTCTGCCAGGAAATTGCGAGGCTGCTCTTTGACCCTCTTCTGGACTTGGAGGCTGAAGGTCCCTTGGGAACATCTGGAACATCTGGAGCATCTGCTAGCTGTCCTCTCCCACTGAGGGAGCCTGGGCCAGGGTTGGGGGGCGGGGAAGGACAAGCAAGTCCAGTGAGAGGCCTTGAAGGCCTCTTTCTGCGTCCAAATCCCTAAACAGCTCTTTCAGAGCTGGGCGGCCTGGCGCCTCCCCAGCCCATCACAAGACCTTCTCATCCTGCCTGCCGCCCCTGGCCTCTCGGAGTGGGCCAAGTCCTCTCAGTGCATGGCCTGTGCAGAGCCTCGGGGCGATGTCCACTCTCCTGTGGGGGCCCCAGGCTAAGGGGCAGGGGCAGGGCTGCGTGCTGGGCCCGTGGGAGCAGTGCTGTGGGAGGTCAAAGGCTGCAGCCGGGACAGGAGCGGTCGGGGACTGGGGGCGGTTGAGGTGCTGATGAGACAACGGGTGACGGATGCCACAGTCTGAGCTGGATCCAGACGTCCTCCGCTCCTGCTATGGGGGTTGAAATTGGAGGAGGTGTGGCGGGAGTTAGGGAATTGTGTCCCCCCCAGAATTCACACGTCCAAGCCCTAACACCCAGTACCCCAGAACGTGACTGTGTTTGGAGACAGGGCCTTTAAAGAGGTAATTACCTTAAAATGAGGTCCTTAGGGTGGCCCCAATTCAAATGACTAATGTCCTTATAAGAGGAGGAACTTAGGACCCAGAGGGGTTGGTTCGGAGGGAAGACCACGTGAAGACACAGGGCGGAGAAGACCATCAGCCATGGGCAAACCAAGGAGAGAGGCCTCAGGAGAAACCAGTCCTGCCCATACCTTGCTCTTGGACTTCCAGCCGCCAGGCCTGTGAAGAAACAACTCCTGCTGTTTAAGCCCTCCCCTGACCTGTGGTGTTTGTTACCGCAGCCCCAGCAACCTAACGCAGGAGGGAAGCTATTAGAATATGGCAATATGGCGCTGCCTTTGTCTTAAGTTAGGGCGCTTCCGGTTCCCATGGAGGCCCCATGGTCCAGATGCTCTGGCCCGGAAGAGGCATGTACACCTTTGGGTCGTACTCCTGGTTTGTTTGCCTATGGATTAGGGTCAAAACTGGGGCAGCTGGAGAAGCTGGTGTTCATCATACACATAGAGCCTAGAGGTGAGTTATAATGGCCTTTAAGCATGTAGGAGAAGAGCAGGCTTGCTCTTGGCTCCCCCAGCCCCAGGTGAGCCCAGGACTGGCCCTGCAGTGGGCCGACGGGCAGCGAGCATGCATACTTTTTGTACACTGGTGTTGGGGTCAGGGGCTCTCGGGAGAGCCTTGTTCCATATCTCATTCTGCAGTGGCTGTTTTCCTTCCTGAGGCCTCAGTTTTACTTCCTGCGATGGGGAGAACGGGCTGAGACCCCCAGTTCACACTCAGGACTGTTTGAGGAGTCTGGGGGAGAAAGACGGGCCTTCTCTTGAACTCACCAGCCGATTTCTGTCTTCCCTTGAAATAGTGCCAGCACACTTGGACTCTTCCCAGAGAGACTTGAGGGAAGAGGAAGGAAGAACTTGCTGTTGGCGAGAAAGGAGCAAGGCAGCCGGAAGGGACCCAGCTGGTTGAGTCTTTCTTGCTGGAGGCCGACACAAACAGGACGGGGCTGGGCGGCGTGTCTCTGGGGTCCTGTCTGCAACGGGAGACATGACGCCCACCTCCAGTTTGCCGACGGGAAGGATCTGCCCTGACTCCCAGCCAAGGACGTGGGCTCCCTTTGTCAGGACTGCGGCACTGGGCCCGCAAAGGTAGGCGGGGGCCGGACACGTGATATCTGTAGGCTGTGCGGGAATTTGCCACCACACCAACACCTGGCAAACCTAGGGTGCCTTCCTGCGTTTCACATTTAATAAATATGAAAGCAACTCAGTGTGAAATTGGAAAAGTAAAAAGGGAAAGGGACAATGATTTGACTTGCATCTTTGCTGTGCCCCCAACCTCCTGCACCTGGGGACGTGGGGCCCCCTGCCTCTCTGGGCTACATTTCAGGGAAGGAAGCTGGCTCAGGGCAGACTGATTTGTGTGTGTTTACGGGTTGGACAGGAGGGGAGGGAAGACAAGAGGCCACTGGGTGGCTGCAGCAGCTCCGGGGAAGGGAGGTAGAGGCTTCAACTAGACAAGGAGCCGGGGGTTGGCAGGAAAGGGAGGGGTGAGTAGGGGACACTGGGGAGGCTAATTCTCAGGAGGGGGTGTGGTGGCTGGCTGGCTGTGGGGACCCCTTTTCCCCTCATCTACCACACCTGGCCAAGGGCTTCGTCTTCATGGAATGTTCTGGGAAAGGCTACTCTTCCTGGTCTTTGGTCCTATGGGGTGGGGGCGGGGGGGTCAGGCGCATCTCAGGAACCCAGCCCTCCTTACTCCCCCCTCCCTCCCACCAAGGAAGGCCCTGTCACCAGGAGAGGGATGACCCTCCCGTGTCCGAGTCCTCATTTCACTTGCAGCTGGGCGCTAATCCAATTGCTGGCTCTAACCTAATTCCCCATTGATGCTTGAGTCCTTTGCCTGCCGATATTAAAACTCTTTTCATTTAATTGTGCAGAAGATAGATCCTCCTCAGCCGTCAGGTGGTAAATATAGAAGAGCTGATGTGTAGCTCTCATTTCTTCCCTGGCAGGCCTCCCGCAGCTCTGAGTAATTGGGGACCGAGATGTTCTGGAAGGAGGGGGCCAGGAAGGAGGGAGAAGGGAGGCAGGCCGAAGGGCTGGGACTTAGTCATGCTCAGGGGGTCACAGATCCAAGGGAGCCGGGTCTGTGCTCCCGACATGGTCCATTTCTACAGGGCCAGTCACTTCTCTGAATCTCTCATGTTGTCTGGTGACTGGCATCCTGAGATGTTGTGAGAGGACCTAGAGTTTCTGAACCAAGGGCAACCCAGGGGGAAGGGTGCTGTCCCACCATCGAGTAAGGGAGATCATGGGATCCCCCGTTGTTGGGACATGGAGGAGTGGTCCTAATAAGCCCCCTTGGCCTTGCTCATCACAGAAGGCTGCTTCAGTCTCTAGAGTCTCCCACAAGCACCACAGAGTCATGGATTGGAGGCACCATCTTGAGGTGAATGTCTGTAGCCCCCCCTGTTTGCTGACTGTACCCGGTCTCCCAGCAAGGCAGTGAAGGTTTGGTGACAGAGTGCAGGCCTCTTGATTTCCAGACTTGCGTGGAACAAGGCGGGCAAGGTGTGTTCCCGTGTTGGGGAAGGGTAGTGGCATCCCAGTGAGACCCCAGGAGCCATTAGAATCAGTTAGGCTCAAGGTCGTCTCCCATCCCCTCAGCAGAGGCCACTAGAAGTCACTCCTGCCCATCTATGCCACAACCCCACCCTCAACACCCACAGCGAAAAGCAGGATAGATGTAGAGACCACGTAGCCCAGCCCAGGTCAAGGGCAGGACCCCGGCCTGTCACTGACCTTGCACTTGGCCACAAGGAGGCAGGAAGCATTTTAGGAAGAACCTCTAGTCCCCAGACACTGATCTCTTGCAACCCAGCCCCAGCTGTGGTTTCCCACAGCTTCTGAGTTTCTCTTGGGCTCTGGAGGACACGATATTCAGTCCATTTCCGGGGGGGGGGGGCTACTTCTTCCTCTTGGCCCCCTGCTTAGCTCCTCGCACCTCAGAGCTCCTGTGCCTGACCATTGGTGGGTCTGAGCTCTGCAGACTGGCCCTGCTTTCCTGTAGGAGGCTTTGTTGTGCCTTAGCTCCCAGAACTCCTCCACTCCACCACCCCTCGCCACTGGCTGGTGGGAACCTCAGAGGGCTCTTCTCTCCTCTCTTTTCCTTCCTGTCTTAGAGCAAGGCATACCTCCAGCATGTTTCGAGGTCTCCTCTCTCCTGGACACACGGGTGATGCTTGGAGCGCCATCCCTTCCTGGCCCGGCCACCCCAGACGCTCTCTCTGAGTCCACCCAGCTGCTCCCCAAGGCCTGCTCCTCCTCTTCCCCCCGCAGCCCCCACCCCTGCTGAGCCAGGAGATCCCTGGGCTAGGGGAGGGCAATCTTGGGGCTTAGGATAGCGGCTAAATCCCCTGACCAGGGGGTCCTGAGGAAGGTGCCAGCGTAGCTTCCGAGACCCCAGCCCAGCACCCCATCACTGTCCTTACCTTCGGAATTTGGAGCCAACCCTGCTGGCCTGCTGACCTGCAGATCCCCCTCCTCCACGGCACCCCACGGGACGTGTGCCTGCTGGGAACACGGGCCCAGATGGTCCAGTCACGGAGTCCCTGCGTATCAGGGCAGGAACGGCACAGCTGCCCGACTCCTCCGCTCAGAGGAGGAAATCGAGGCCCAGAGATAGCAGGCGGGGGTGGGTGGGCGGGGAGAGGTTTGCCCAGGCTCGTGCTCTGACTCCATCCTGAGACCCTGGCTTCCTGGCTCCAGACTGGGCTCTAGATATTTCTGTTACTAGAGTCAGAGCGACAGGGTGCTTCCAAGCAGGGGGCCGGGATGGCAGGGTGTCAATTCCAGCTTCCCCCCTGCCAGCTGTGTGACCTCCAGGCAGTCACACGGCCTCTCTGGGCATCAGTTTCCTTATCGGTGAAACGGGGATGACAAGGGTGTCTGGCTCATGCGGTGGAAGGGGCGTGCGCTGAGATAAGCCGCCCGAAGCCCAGCGTAGCATCTGGCACGTGGCGAGGGATCATTAGCTCTCAGGCAATGTTCAGCTCCACCGCACTGCAAATGTCCCTAAGACCAGAGTGAACCATAATGAGCCTTAGCTATTTAAGCAACGAGCAGGCGTTCGATTTACTCCCTCAGAAAATTGAAGGGTTCTGCGTCAGGGGACTGTTTCGATGGCTTTTCCAGAAAGTGAAGGTTTCACGGATGTCATTTTTCCCTTCACGGAAGTTTCCCAGCACACAGCAGGGGTACCAGAGCCGTTCCACTCGTCCCGAGGCTGCCCTCAGGAAGCGGAGGGAGCCAGCAAAGTCAGGATGCTGCCAGGTCTTTTCTGGAAGCTCTACGGATACCCAGGACTGCCCTGGGCTACAGCCCACCTTCACCTGAGCAGTGTGGCCCGAGCCCTGCCTCTGTGCAGCCATGATACCCCACAGCTCAGGCCCTGGTGGGGCAGAAGGGGCAATGCTGACGCTCCCCAGGGCCAGAACGAGGGTGAGGAGATTGAGGCACTCACCTGGAGGGCACAATTGAAGCGGCACCCCAAAATCAGTAATTGAGATCCATCATGTTTTAATTTCTTACCTCCTATGACCCCATTCTCAAGAAGCTATTGGACAATGCACAGCGCCGAAACAGGGGAACAAACCCAGGAAAGGAGAGAAAGAAGATTCCAGAAATGAGGACTTGAACACAGGAAGTACAGCGAAGGCATGTCTCAGCATGAAGATGAGGAGTGCCCTAAGAGGATTAACAACTGAGTCTCGGGTCCAGGGAGCAACATGTCCAGATTCAAACAAGAGGATGGAGGAAAAATGAACCCGAGGTGTTCGATTGAATGGAAACTACTATTGATGGGTGAGTGGCAGAGATGGTGAACACTTAGAATGAATTAACAATACATACTAGACATCAGGCAAATAAAAAAGGAGTTGTCAACTTCAGGAAAAAAGAATGCAGTTAAATAAAAAAAATGTATTTTGTACATTTGTATAATGTACAAAAAGAATGCAGTTATAATGTACAACTGGGCTCAGTCGTGCTTTCGCTCAGTGGAAAATTGGAAGTTACCCTATTGGGTGGATGGAAGGAAAGGAATCGATCGATTCCTTTTGGATCGATGGGAGATTTAAGTCCTTATTTACCAAGGCAGGAAGTCAGGAGCTAGTGCCCCACATTAAAATACCAAGAAATACTGTGGACGCATATAGTGTTGAAAAATGGAGCTAAATACTGGACGACACACCCAAAAGGATTTTAAAGGTGATTAGAACCTAGAGGTGATGCTGACCTTGGGGAAGGCAGAGAAGAGATTGTGCCGTTTCTTCTAAACTTCAAGCACAATTTCACTTTAATTATGTGGTATTGTTTTTGAGTTCCCCAAGCATAATAAAAAACAATTCAGTCCTTATATCTCTACAACCCAGCTCGTCATGTAGTAGGTTCTCAAGTGTGTGCTTGTGGAATAAATAGAGGGAGAGAGCCCAGAGCTGAAGGGGTTTCAAGGGTTTCCTGGAAGGGGAAGGAGGGCCGAACTGGGCTGGAGTCTGCAGAGGATTTAGATAAGCAGAGAGAGAGGGACCCCAGTCACCTCGAGAGAAGCACAGAGTCCTGAAAGACGGAGCAAGTTAGTTTCTCACATTGCTTAGTCATTCTGAGTTTCCGAATGCTAAAGGAAAGCCCATGGAGAAAGCCCCAACTGAGAAGGAGGGGGAAAAGCCAAATTTCAGTGTCCCTGGCAGATGGGGCATTCTCCGTCTGTGTGCACCCAATCATTCCACGGCGGCCGGCAGGCATCCCTTCCCTTCCCCTCTGCAGCCCTCAGACCTACCCTTGTTACTTCCTTCAGAGCAGGAGTGTTCCACATCCACACACAGAACGACCTGCAGAACTGTCCCCAAAGATCCCCTCTGTCTGGACCCATTTCGTGGAGACCCTGACCCTGGGCTAGGAAGGGAGCCTCAATTCCACACTGGGACTAGGGTGAGGTCAACTAGGCACTCACTCTCAGGGTCCCGCAGGGCCAGTGGCAGATCCTGCAGGGTTTAAAAGTGTGATGTTTTGTTCATCACAGATTTTTTTTTTAATTAAAAAAAATGTATTGAGATATAACCGACACATAACATTGTATTAGTTTTAGGTATCCAACATAATGATTTGCTGTAAGTAGAAATGGTTACAACTAGCTTGGTTAAAATTAATTTTAATATTTTCAGATATTCTGGAATCTCAGAGTAGAGGGGAAACAGCTGAGAGATGTTACGGAAGTGGAATCCATAGGAGGAATATTTTTGCTGAAATTATTATTTTTTTTGTTTGTTGCTTACTGAGTTTTCATGTACCTGCCATGATTCTTCCTGAAGTCTCCAAAAAAACCTAACACTGATCTCAATTGACCAATCTCTTCAGAGAACCTGTACATACAAATCATGTCCCTTCCCCAGCTGTCCTTCTAGAACTGTCTTTCCCCATCTGCCTGAGGAGTTCCCTCTCTTTCTCCTTAGTTGATTCCACTGTGTTCTGGACCCAGAGCCTTCCTATTTCTTGGCTAACTTCCTTGTTTTGGTGTAGCCCATTCTCCAGGAATTTCCTAAGAATTGTACAAAGGAGGTAAATTTTGTGAATTCTTGCATGTCTGAATATGTATTTATTCTACATATTCTGAATATGTATTTTTTTTTAAAAGAACCTATGTTTTACTTACATGATGGATAGTTTGGCAAGGTATGGAATTCTAGCTTGGAAATACATTTACCTCAAAAATTTCAAAATCTCTAAAGATTTTTGATTGCTCAGTTGTTTTCTATTTTCCAGTTTTGTTATTGAGAAGTCTGAAGCCATTCTAAGTTTTTATCGTTTAGATATGACCTATTCTCCCAGTTTCTCATTTTCAGGTTTTTTTCTTTGTCTCTGATGCTCTGGATTTCATGATAATGTGCTTTTGTATGGATCGTTTATGATTCATTGCTGCTAAATGCTTATGAGAACTTTCTAAGTAGAGACTCACATCCTTCAGTTATAGAAAATCTTCTTGTTTCATTTCTTTGAAAAATTTATCTCTTCTATTCTCTCTGTTTGCACTTTCCAGAACCCCTATTAGTGGGACATTAGACCTTACAATTTGAACCTCTAATTTCTTAACTTTCCTCTCTTATTTTCTAATTTACCATTTTGTTCTATTTTCCAAGAGAAGTTTTCAACTTATTCTTTCAGCGCTTCAATTGATTTTTAAATTTCAGCTATAATATTTTTTTTTACTTTCCAAGTTCTTTTGCTTATTCTTTGAATATTGTTTTCACTTACACACAACACCCTGTGCTCATCATAACAAGTGCCCTCCTTAATACCTATCACCTGTTTAACCCAGCCCCACTCCTCTGCCCACCTCCCCTCCAGTAATCCTCAGTTTGTTCTTTATAGTTAAGAGTCTGTTTTTCTAGTTTGCCTCTCTCTTCCCCCCATGCCATGTTCATCTGCTCTGTTTCTTAAATTCCACATATGAGTGAAATCATATGGTATTTGTCTTTCTCTGACTTATTTCATTTAACATAGTGCTCCTTAGCTCCATCCATGTAGTAAATGGCAAGATTTCATTCATTTTTATGCCTGAGTAATATTCCAGTGTGTGTGTGTGTGTGTGTGTGTGTGTGTGTGTACACCACATCTTCTTTATCTGTTCATTAGTTGATGGACAACTGGGCTCTTTCCATAATTTTGCCATTGTTGATAATGCTGCAATAAATATCAAATATACCCACTTTGAATCAGTATTTTTGTATCCTTTGGGTAAATACCTAGTAGTGCAATTGCTGGGTTGTAGGGTAGCTCTATTTTTAACTTTTTGAGGCACCTCCATACTGTTTTCCACAGTGGCTGCACGAGTTTGCATTCCCACCAACAGTGCAAGAGGGTTCCCCTTTCTCAGTATTCTCACCAACACCTCTTGTTTCCTGTGTTGTTAATTTTAGCCATTCTGACAAGTGTGAAGTGGTATGTCATCATGGTTTTGATTTATATTTCTCTGATGATGACTGATGTTGAGCATCTTTTCATGTGTCTGTTAGCCATCTGGATGTCTTCTTTGGAAAAATGTCTATTCATGTCTTCTACCCATTTCTTAACTGGATTATTTGTTTTTTGGGTGTTGAGTTTGATAAATTCTTTATAGGTTTTGAATACTAACCCTTTATCAGATACATCATAATATCCTCTCCCATTCTGAAGATTACCTTTTAGTTTTGAGGATTGCTTCCTCCTGCGCAGAAGCATCTTATCTTGATGAAGTCCCAATAGGTCATTTTTGCTTTTGTTTCCCTTGCCTCTAGAAATGTGTCTAGTAAGAAGTTGCTGTGGCCAAGGTCAAAGAGGTTTCTGCTTGTGCCCTTTTCTAGGATTTTCTGTCTCACATTTAGGTCTCTTATTCATTTTGAATTTATTTTTGTGTATGGTGAAAGAAAGTGGTCCAGTTTCATTCTTTTGCATGTTGTTGTCCAGTTTTTCCAATACCACTTGTTGAAAAGACGGTCTTTTTTCCATCGGATATGATTTCCTGCTTTGTGGAAGATTAGTTGACCATATACTTGTGGGTCTATTTCTGTTCCATTGACCTATGTGTCTGTTTTGGTGCCAGTACCACACTGTTTTGATTACTACCGCTTTGTAATATAACGGAGCCATCCATACACCCCCGTACCAAATATATAAAGAAGAGTTACTACTATTCTTCTCAAACTATTCAAAAAAATAGAAATGGAAAGAAAACTTCCAAACTCATTCTTTTTTTTTTTAAGATTTTATTTATTTATTTGACAGAGAGAGATCACAAGTAGGCAGAGAGGCAGACAGAGAGAGGGGGGGAAGCAGGCTCCCCACTGAGCAGAGAGCCCGATGTGGGGCTCGATCCCAGGACCCGAGGTCATGACCTGAGTCAAAGGCAGAGGCCTTAACCCACTGAGCTACCCAGGTGCCCCTCCAAACTCATTCTATGAGGCCAGCATGACCCCGATGCCAAAACCAGACAGACACCACTGAAAAAGAGAATTACAGGTCAATATCCCTGATGAACAAGGATGCAAACATTCTCAACAAAATATTAGCTAATCGAATCCAACAGTACATTAAGAGAATCATTCACCATGATCCAGTGGGATTTATTCCTGGGTTGCAAGTGTGGTTCAATAGTCACAAATCAATCAATGTGATACCCCACATTAATAAAAGAAAGGATAAGAACCATGTGATCCTCTCAACAGATGCAGAAAAAGCATTTGACAAAGTACAAAGTATAACATCCATACGTGATATTCTTTGGATATTTCTTTAAAAAATAGAATTCTGTTCATTTCCCCCCTCCCTAGGTATATAATACATTTTATTAATTTTGAGGATATTTTTTAGCTATATTTTTAGTTTTTCCCTCCCTACTTGTCTCTGTTTCATGTAAGCTGCTTTCCCTGTCTGCCGAACCCCTCTCTTGCTTCCCCCTCCCTGTCTCATGGCTTTCACGTCAGAGGCCTTTCTAAAATGTCTAGGGACCCTCAGCAGCAGTTCTTACTTAAGAAGCACCAACAGTCTGACAGCAAGCTCTGTGTGCATAGACACGGCTTGTCCCAGGAGGTGACCAGGTGGCGAGCCTAAATGCCACCATCCTTCGGTCTTTCTTCTTGAGCTGGGTAGTTTCTGCCCCTGAGAGGAGATCTCTGAGTTCTACTGGGGGTCTTTAGCCTTCTGCGGGGGAACAGCAGGCGAAGCTCCACGATTCTGTATTCAGTCCCCACTTACTTACGGTGCCTTGTCCCCACCCTCCGCCTCACAGTCCCAGTGTCACCAAAGTTTCGTGTCTCTGGAGAGGAAGCTCTCCCTTCTCAGCCTGGTGGGAAGGGAACTTGCACGGGAATGGGGAGCGTGGCTCTAACCATCTTCACGCTGCTCCTTCCGCTTCCAGCCTCACTCCTGCTCTCGGAGGGATCGGCAGCTCTCCTTCTAGACTCTTTCCAGGCATCAAGACAGACCCGGCTTGCTGCTTGCTGCTTCTCCTCCATGGGCACTTCGGTTTTTGCTTTCTTAGCTCTGCCAAAGCACTTACTACTCCTCTGTTCACGCTCCCTCTTGCAGCATTTCGTTGGGTCTTATCACCTCTTCTCTGGTTGTCTTTTTCTGTCATTTCCGTCGGGCTTTGCGGGAGTGGGGGCAACCCACGGGGCTTACTTGTGCGGGCACTGTGACAGGGCTGTGCCACCTCCGGGCACATCTGCGTGCTGCAGGGGGGTGTGTGTGTCCCTGCTTCTCCTCTCCAGCCCAGCTCTCTCCCCAGAGTCCAGACCCCTGCATTCAGCTGTGTCCTGGCACTGGTCCCCAGGCCCCTCACACGCAGCGTACCTCCGGCTGAACTCATCATTGCTCCCTCCACACTTGCTCTTCCTCCTGTGTCCTGCAGGAGGCAGTGCTCCCACCATTCACCTGCACTGGGGGGACCCGGTCCTGCGGCTGGCCTCGGAGAGAGTCACCCGTCACGCACGGTCACTTCCACCTTCTGATCAGCTCGTGAGGCATTCCCATCGCTCTGTGCCCACCGTGACCAGTCTAGGCCATGTATCACTTCTCAGCTGGACAGCAACAGCCCTTGGCTGCTGTCCTTTTCGCTGCTTGGGCTCAGACACCTCTCTCAATCTGATCATGCCCAGGGCTTCTCACTGCCCTTCGGATAACCTAACCCTGTCACTTGGCCTGTGAGTTTTGCTCTCTGTCCCCAGACAACTTCTGCAGCCCCATCCCCTGCTTT
Organism: Nasua narica; assembly: GCA_028533885.1. Classification (NCBI taxonomy): domain Eukaryota; kingdom Metazoa; phylum Chordata; class Mammalia; order Carnivora; family Procyonidae; genus Nasua; species Nasua narica. Next base: position 52,461,608 of record CM052806.1, read on the forward strand.
TAACTCTGAGGACTATATTCCACGTTTAGCATGATATGTCTTCTCCCTGCCAGGCCTTGGAGTTTGGCCTATCTGTTTCCCTTGCTCCTTCCTCTGCCCTTTCTGGCTTCTGTCTTCCCCCTGCCTCTTCCCCTTTCTCTGATCTCTTATTTATCAAGCATCGGCTTAAATGTTACTGCCCCCAGGGAGCCTTCCATGACTGCACCCCATGTCCCCTCACCAAGATTGATGAGGTGCCCCTACTCTTGTACTTGTTACATTATTAATGAATCAATCCACGAGCCAGTGAAGTCTGCCATGGTGAGAGAGGGGGTCTGTCTTCGGTCTGAGGAGGAGATCTGTGTCAGGTATTTTCAGGAGCTTAGTGAGAAACCCCTGAAGGAGTGCATGTAAATCACTCTGTGCTTGCCTCAGTGGCACCCAGGTCTGGGGGGGAGTGGTTTTGGCCAAAGAAGGTGGCTCAGAAAGCCCTCATCCCTCCCTAGGGAGTGGGGGCTTTCCTTCCTCTGCGGTTTCTCTGGACCACGGTGCTGCCCTCATTGCAGCTGGAGTAGAGACCTGAGGGGGGCTGGAAGCAGATCCAAGCCTGGGTGCTCGGGGGGGCTGAGTCACTGCATGCTGGCTCCTCTTCAGGGAGCAGCTCCTGAGGCAGGATGACGGCTGGGGAGGGGGGGCCACTTCAGGGGAATCAGAGTCACCGCTTCCTGCCTCCTTTCTCCTGTCCCTCGCCACCTTTAAACTAAACTAAACATCAGCCCCCGCCGCCCCCGCCGCCCCCTGCGTCTCCCAGCCCACCCTCCTCTCTCTAACCCCACCACCGGCCTGCCCTAGATCAGTCTTCATCTCCTCTGGCCTGGTGTCCTATGGGGACCAGATCTTATTTGTCCCCAACACTGGGCACACTGCCTGCTCTGGTGGGCATGATGCAGGAGCCTGGGATGGTCAAGGGCAGAGACGCTGGAGCTGCCTGGGCTGCCAGGGCTGCCTGGGCTGGAAACCCTCGGAGACCTTCATGGCTCGCAGTCTCACTTCTGTCATCTATAGATTGTATGTGAAAACAACACTAGCTCATCATACTGTTGTAAGATGAAAGCAGGCGACATGTGTAGAGTACTTGGAACAGTGCCTGGCGAGCATAAGCCTTGCAAAAGTGAAGCTCATTACCGCTGAGTAGTGCTCGGGGAAGTGTGTGGTGTAGAACTGTGTCAGGGATGCCGGGGAATGGGCTGTCCTCTGCTCTCTGGCCCACCGTGGCCTCCTTGCTGGTCTCCCTGCCTCCCGGCAGACCCCGTCCCCTCTGCCCTTGTACTGTGGGACCGGCCGGCCCAGGGCTCCGCCTGCTTCTCCGCCTCTGCCAGAAACACGCAGGCGCAGGCGCACACACTCACCCCCGCCTTTGGGTCCCTGTGCGCCTTCAGACTTTTGCTCATAACGCTCTCTGCCTCCAAGCTGCTGCTCCTGCAGCCCCAGGAAGTCCTCACGTGGCCTTGGGCTGTTCTCACCTCCGGGAAACCTCTTCTGCTCAGCCAACTCAAACTCGGGTATGAGTGTGCCCACCTCGCACTTCCCCACCTTGTTCCTCCCACCGGCACCTTCCCGAGGAGCCGTCCGTCCTCGCAGAGGCTGCGTGTTATCGTAGTTGCTTGCCTGTGAGTCTCCTCCCCCCTGGCATCAGGGGTGGGCAGAAACCCCTGGGGTACCGGGGCTGTGGGATCCCACAGGCAGAAGCAGCTCTTTTGCCTGCCCCCAGGGGGTGGGGTGTTGGCTGTCTTCAGGGGTTAGGGGTCAGGACCATGCCTGCCTCTGCTCACCACCTCCACAGCCCTATCCTTCGAGCCCTTTCTTCCTTCCACGCCCCAGTGTCGGGCGCCTGGAGGTCAGAAGTGCAGGGGAGCTGTCCTGCCCTGTCAAGCTCCCAGGCTTATGGAACATCACAAAGCCGGGCTCTCCACCGTAGTCCCGGCCAAGCCCCCTCGGAACCCGGAACCCGCAGGCCGAGGCGCGGGGCGGGGAAGAGTTCGCTAAAGGGCGCGTTGTGAGCTGCGGGTAGGGCTCCTACCAGACCGCGAGGCTCTTGTGCTCATACGTACAAATACCAGGTCTGTAAGGCTGGCCTCTGCCCTCCTCCCCTTCCCGCCGATCCCCGCCCCTCCTCACTCCGCACATCTTCAAGGCCCCTTCTGGGGCCAACCGCTGCTTCCTAGCCTGGTCCGTCTTAAAGGGATGGCACCGAGGGCACGATGTCCTTAGCCTCCAGTGGTGACCATCCCCATGGCCCCACGTGCTGTGGGAGAGCACCGTTGGGTTAGCATGGCTGCTCGAAGACGCTCCCCAGTGCCCAGCCTGGGCGTACAGCCCCATCAGTCATGTACTCCTCAGGGTCCACGAGAGCCTGACTGCCTCCCAAGTTGGCGTTTAACAGTGGGGGTTAAGGACGGATTCAGGGCACCAGAGAGGGAAAGGCCTTTGTCTGAAGTCCCACAGCGCGGGCCAGGCAGAGATAGGGAGCCTGGCCTCCTTGGGAGCAGACTTCCCAGAGCTACAGCTGGTCCTCTGGGCACCCGCGCTGCCCCCTCTGTCCTCTGCCCCAGAATGGAGGCGGCCTGCATGGGTGCTGCGGAGAAGCTGTGGGACAGATGGAGGTGGCGAGCAGGTATGCGGATGATAAGGGAAGATGAAACGTCCCTTCAGACCCTTACCCCGCCCCACTCTGCCTCTGGGCAGCTGAAGGTCCCCCATTCCCAGGCATATACTTTTTTCGGGGGGGGCTGTAGGAGAAGAGTAAGGTAGGGAACCACGTGCTTTCCTTCCCCTGTTGCGGATGCCTGCCCATTATCTCCTTTCCTTCTAGCAGAGGGTGGAGCTTTTGTTGTTTTTGTGGCGGTTTTGGCTTAGAGGGTGAACTCTAGTTGTCATGGCAACTCCAGCAGAGGGAAGCAGGGAGAGGGCTTGAGTGGGGTGAATTTATCCCACTGTCAGCTGATTCTCTATGTAGGGATGTGCCGGCAACAGAGACTGAGGGTCCAGAGGAAGGCCCTGGCCTAGGAGGGCCCTGTGAGGCCCCCCCCCCCCGACCCCATCCCCTGGCTGACCCGGCTCCAAGCTGGCTTCAGCTCCAAGCTGGCTTCACCTCCCTTTTCCTACTGAGGGAGACACCGGCCTCCCCCTGCTGCCACGTCAAGTTCTGGGTCTAGGAAGGATGTCTTAGTATGGGTGAAGCATGGTGAGGGAGAGCCCCCCTCCGCAGAGAAATGTCTGGTGACTGGGGGGCCCTTGTGCTGACTCCTTGGTCCTCCTGGGGCGGAGGGTGACACAGGGCTGGGGAGCCCTTTGGGTGGCCTAAGACACAAACGCCTTGGGTTGGGGGGCCCCATAAGAGCACGGGGCCGGGCCTGTGATGGTTGATCACTTTTCCAAGGCAGTAGTCTCCCTTTGCTGTTGGTTCTTGCAACACGGGTCCCTCTAGTTCCATCTTCCACTTTGACAGTGACAGAGAAATAGTTTCCTACCAAAACAACAGCACATGGCCAGTGCTAAAAGGCAGCTGGCATTAGGCATGGGGGCGATGGGGAGTGGTAGGGATTGTGGCCAAATGGAGAGCTTTTTTTCTGCATCATGGGCACTGTGCCTACTCACTCTAGTTGACTGTTGCCATGTGGACAAGCTGGCTCACTAGCTCAGGAGAAGCCAGAAATCCTGATTCCGGAAAATGTCCTGAATTTTACCTTTCTCCTCACTGCAGTCCTGTGCCCACCTAGATGTAGGACTTCTCAAGCTCAAGACAAGGGGACCGCTACTATCGCCTAAATAGTTAAAACGAACCAAGCCTTTAGAAATGATCTCCGGGGCCTCATCCTGGGCCCGTTAGGGACACTGGGACCCAGAGAGGGCTGGGACCTGTCTAGCCAAGGACACTGTGTGGGTTTGGGGCAGGGCTGCAGCTGGAGATACCCAGGGTGGATAAACAGAAGGACAAGCCAAGCCTGCGTGGGCTGCTGAGCCCCATGGCGAGCACCTTCCCTGTCAAGGTCAGATGGGACTGAGAGGACCTGGGAAGTATAAAAACAAACAGAGCCTGTGTCTACTGAAAAACATCATTTATTTTTGTATCCCAGAGCCCCTTGAAAAATGCATTGTTGGGGAACTTGTCTCCTGGTTTAGGGGATGAGAACTTGGGCAGATCCTATGTCTTTTCTCCTCACTCTTAGGCTACAGAGAAGATGTTAATTATAACTCTGAAATTGATTTAACAGCCTCAACTGGACCATTCCCAGGAGCTGGATCTGTGTCAGATGCCTTATACCGGCCCCTTGCCTGCTGTGTTAAAGACCTCGTTCAAGACTCTCTCTAGGTCTTAGTTATCCTCCTCTGTAGAATACAGAGGTTACATACTTTTGAATAAGGCTGTCTTCCTGCTGCCCCTCTTTCACCTGGCTCCCTTCTGGGCCTCAAGCAGAAGAGCAAAGCCTCTCCCCAGCTGCTCTAGGATTCTGAGTTCATGTCCTCATCAGAGACTTTAGGGCCGCTGCTGCCTGCCGGGGCGCCCCCCAGGCTCTAAAGTCCCCCATGCCCTTCTGTGTACTGGGAGAGAGGTCAGAATGTCCCCCTCCTGCCTTTATGATCCTCCTTCTTCCCCAGCACCATGTGAGGGTGGGGACGGCCTGAGGGATGTGACACACGGAGGGTCCCTGGTCTTTCTCCTCCTCCTTGTCTTCCATCCCCTGACCCCTGGCTCTCACCCAGCACAAGGCCCTGCTGATGGGGAACTGACCATAGAGGAAGGTGAGGACCCCAAAGGCCAAATCAGTGCTGGATGTGGGGTGCAGGGGAGGAGCGAAAGAGCCCACATGGAATGTTCTGCGGCTCTTGCGAGAGGAAGAATTTGCTATGAGATGACGGGACTGGGTGTAGGCCTCTCACTGGGAAGAGGCTCAAGTTCTGGGGACCTTGTGCTTCCTTTCTTCCCTAATCAAAGCTCTGGGGAGGCAGGCCCCTGACATCTGGCTGGCTTGGGGACAGGGCTGTAGGGCAGGGCTGAGACTTCGTAAGGTGATGCGTTCATTACCAACAGTTCCTGCCCCTCCTTAGGCCTCGGCGCCTATGTCCTTCAGGTTGGGAAGTCACTCTGATTTTCAGGTGAGATGGGGCAGGTCAGGTTAACTGAGAAACGCCTAGGAATGGGCCCCTAACACTTTTGTCCTAAGTCCCAGAGAAGAGCCCCATTGCCTAGGCTCGGGCAGGCCTCCCTGCTAATACCCCGGGCACAGCCCTTCACATACTGTGGGGAGATGATCACTGTGCCCACCCCCTTCTTTGAGGCCAGGGCTTGGGGTGTGCTCTGTTCACCTCTGGACCTCTGCCCTGTGCCTCATACCTGGCACGGAGGAAGCATCTGACCAGTGTTTGCTGAGTGAATGACTGAGTGCATCCAGGAAGAAGGGGTTATGGGAAGAGGGGAGGAGAGAGAGAAGGAGTGGGACTATTGGAGGAAAGTCTGGGTGTGGCTGCCGATTCTGGCTGCTGGGATCATTTTTGCCTCTTAGCAGGAAATGCGGGGGCGCATTTGAGATAATGACCTTCTGCCCGCTTACTCGTGGGGTAGGAGGCGGCCCGCCGCTGGCCTGCCCGCTTTCTGCCTCGGCGGCCAGTGAGCTGCGTAGCCCCACACTCCTCCCATCCTGCCCTGTCTGGGCCCAGGAGCGGCTTTGGGGATGTAGGGGCAGGCAGGCACAAAGATCTGGAGAGAGCCAGAGGCAGGAGCAGGTGGAAGAGGATGAGGGGGAAAGAAGTGGGGATGGAGACACGCGGAAGGAAAGAGATCAAAGGACAGAAGCAGGGATGGAGAATGTGAGCGGGTTCTTGGCCTGACAAAGGAGAATTCACCTGTTTGCGGCCTGGTTCCTGACTCTGGCCCAGCTCCTCTGGAAATGGGTGGAGCCCCCGGGGGCTCCAGCCCCACTCCCGGGGCATGGCTGAACAGGGCCAGCCAGGCTCTCTCCTTCGGTCCTTAGGTTCAGGGGATTTGGTAGTGGAGGAGAACGGCACTGTGCCAGCCGCTCACTAAATGTCTCTATGGGCCAGTTCCCTAAATGTTCTCTGCCTCAGTTTGCCCCTCTGTAAACTGGGGATAATAATCAGACCATTTCATGAAAGTGTTAGGAGCTTTGAGTGAGATAATCCAAGAGGAGGCCTGAGCCTGGGACATCACACGATCTCCAGAAATACGTGGTTATTGTTCCTTGGGGTTCTGTGAGTGGATGTGGCGAGAAACCTACCCGGAACTTCTGCACCCCTGTGTTTTTACCCACTGAAAGGGGGGCAGCGATGATCCTGGCTCAGACAACCTGCCAAGGATGGAGAGAGAATCCAAGCCGGTATTAGACAAGAACAGCAACAGTTTGCAAATGACTGGCCCCTTCCTTGGCTTTTAGCAACATTTCTAATTTCCGTCTAATCCTTTGAAGATGTTAATGCCCGCTATGAAGGGACGGACGCAGGGGGAGGACTGGTGTTTTGCCCAGGGTCACGTGGGCCTGCCGATGCCAGGGAGGGCTTCTCCTGCTCTGGGCTCTGGGGAGGGGGTTAGGGGTGTCGAGGGGTGGGGACGAGAGGAGGAAGCACTCCTGCTTTATCCCTGCCATTATTTGTCCCATATACTGCTGATTCTGAACAGCAGATGCCAAAGCTTAATGCCTCAATCTCTGTCTGAGGAGAAAATTGGACTCAAATGGCCTAGAGCTTTCAGCCTACAGTTCAGGAGAAGGGGGGCCAATGAGCTGCACAGTGGGCCGCGAGGAAGAGAGTGGCTTCTGCCTCTGAGGGTGTCCTCACTGTCAGGACCTCAGGAAGCGGCCACCCCGGGCCAGTGGATGCCTGGGGACGGGGTAAATGTCAGGCGTCAGGGTCCTAGCCCGGGCCTCCCTGCTGCAAGATGGGGGCTCCTAAACCCCTCCCCCACAAAAAGACAGGGTACAAAACTCATCCAGGACCACTGGGTCCCAAGGTTTTTCCCCCAAGAAAAATGAAAATAAAGGTAAGAGTGGAGGGCATGAGTGGTCCCTCCAGATACTGACAGAGGCCCTGCTTTGTGCTCCCTCCCCTGCATCCAGGTCTTCATTTGCTTGGCCTACTGGAAAGACTGGGGTAGAAGACCTGGCTCCTGCCTTCGGGAAGCCCCTGGCTTGTGGGGGCACCAGACTCAGCCCAGGTCAGCCAGAGAAGAGCCCAGGTCGAGGTGAGAGCTCTGGCTGGAGCGTAAGCTCAACCAGCCTGGGCAAGGAAGTTCAGGAAAGGGAGGTCGTTGGGGGTTGAGGCAGCTGGGAGGGTCCTGTAAGCAGGCGGATTGGGCTGGTTCTTTGGGATTTGGACATGGGGATTGAGGAAGAAGAGCCCTCGGGGAGGTGGTGTTTTGCCCTGGCCGGGGCAGAGTTAGCAATGAACGATGACGAGATGGGGGAGGTGAAGGAGAACTCTTACATACTTGGATCAGGGAAGGGTGGTGAGGAAAGAGAAAATCTAGACCTGGAAGCCAGTTGCAGAGAGAGTTGGGCTGGGGGTGTCAGACATGGTGCAGTGGGAAATAGGGAGCCACTGAGGATTCTAGAGCAAGGGAATGGTTTGGTGGGATTAGCAGGTGGCAAAACTCACTCTTTCCTTGGCTAGAGAGTGGGTGAGAGTAGAAGCTTGGTGATCAGTTGGAAGAATATTGTAACTGGTAAAAAGCAGGGATGCCCTGGTTTGGGCAATTCTCTGTGGTTGGAAAGGAGGGACTAAATACCTTTGTGATATAGATGTGGGATAGACTGGGGTGGGTTAGATAGGGATGGGATTAGACAGAAAAGGCTAATTTCTACCTAGGTTTCTGGTTTCCGCACTTAGGGGGATGGAGTGCCATTTACAAAGACTGAGAACATAATGGTGAACTTGACTTTGGGCTGGCTGACTACTAAGCCTCTGTGAGGCATCAGTGCAGAGACAGTCCACAGTGTGGATGATTGGATAGATAGGAGCAGGGCACAAAGGAGGGATGGGGGCCCAAATGGGGGATGGCAGATAGATGGGGGGTAGAGTATGGTGCTCAGCAGAGTCCGTGGGGAACATCTCGACCCCCTCCCACAGACATTGTGCTATGACCCCGTTCTAAGTGTTGCCTGAGAGTTTCTGCTAAGAATGAGAAGAGGGTCAGAACCCAAACCTGGGAACCCCCATCATTTACGGGGAGGCAGAGGAGGAATGGCAATGGGTCGAGGAAGCCGAGGGGCATGGCCACAGGTGTCTGGTGTCGCAGAGGGGAATGTGGCGAGGCAAGAGGCTAGCAGGAGGTCATGGGGCTTCTGGAGTCACAGCATGGGGTCAACCAATGGAAAAGCTCAGAGCCCAGAAGTGAAGTCAGGTCTGCCGTTGCTGGTACCATCGGATAGGTTGGGCTCTTCACGCTCTCTCAGAAGCAATGTGGGGGTGTGCTACTCTGGGCCCCCAAAGCCCCAAGGAGGCCCCCCATCTTGTGCTCACAGGGTGGAGGAGCTCACCATTTGGCATCTCCACCCTCTCCCAGCCCTTTTGTTGTATGTCTTGACAGTCTGTCCTCTTGGCCTTCCTACCCCCTCTCCTGTCTTCCTCCCAAAGCTGGAGCCAGAGGTCTAGACCATTCCAGGCCCTAGTGCGTTACCACTTCCTATACCCCGCTCCCAGGACCCAGGACTCCCTTTCCAGGGGTGCAGGAGTGCCATGCGATGGAACCTGAATTGTATGCAGCTATTAGATCTATTGTATGAATAACCCATGGCGGGGCTTGGGGGTTAGATGCTGGGGGATGCTCAGGCTAGGATCAGACTATGAAGTGACAAAGTACACCAGCAAGTTGGCCAGAGGGACGCTTCAGGGAGCGTGTATTGGCTATCTGCCCCCCTCGCCCCCCCTCCCCCGCTGCAGTGATCTAAGATCAGCGCCCACAGCCATGCCCATGACTGGGAGGCCTGGACGTCGGCGAGCTGATAGCCCAGACACTGAAGTCTACACGGGGGGCACCGGGTGGCCTGGCCGTGGCTGAGTCATCCCTGAAGCTGTTGTGGCTGGAACATCCAGTCCCTGCTGGTGGACAGGAGCTTATCTGGGCCACCTGCCTGCCTGTCTGATGGGATCTCTGCGAGGAGACAGTATTCTCAGCACTTGCCGGCAGCGTGGAGGTTCTGCAGAGCTGGGCTGAGGAGGGGTCAAGAAAGGTCCTGAAGTCTATGGCTCTGCACCAATGCGGGTCCTGCCCTCAGGAAGCCTCTGGCTGTTGGCGGGGAGGCATCAAGTCTTGGGGTCCTGAGGCACCCAATAAGCACCTGTCTAGAGAGATAAGGAACCCTAGCTTCTGTCTTTAGCAACCGCTGCCAGATGTGAGCCCCTACACTATAGCCCCCTGACAACAGCCCCTGTATCTCACCCACTGGGCTCAAATGTGCCTTGAGATCAGGAGTGCCCAGCTAATGCCCAGAACAGAAGCTTGGTTTGGGTAGGTGGGCCAGCAACATAGGGGGAAGGAGAGAACTTTCAATATGAAGGACTTTTAGAGAATGTCTCGTCCGGTGTGGGATTTCAAACATTTTTAGCAGAAGCTCCATGACTAAAATACATGACAGTAGTCCCTGTGATTGCAGTGGGGCCTCCCATCCTTGAAGCCCACCCCCAGCAGCCACTGCAGTGTCCTTGATTAACCCCTAGTCGCGCAGGTAGCACAGTTTGAAAAACTGCCGGCCAGCTTCACTTTCTGCATGATGTTCTCGGAGTACTTGTTTTACAGATGGGAACACCGAGGCTTCAGAAGGAGGAGCGGCTTGCGTAAAGTTGTTTGTGGCAGAGCTAGGGGGAGAGGGGCAGGGATCCAGATTCCCGCGTCCCGGCCTGGGGCCTCCCAGCTGCCTGATAGAAGTCCCTCTTCTCAGGCTGCTGATTGGATTCCAACAGCTCTGTTTTAAAGAATCATTGTATTGTCCTCACTGTGCATCTCCATATACTCTAAGCCACCTTACACCTGCTTTGGAAGCCAGCAGAGTAAGTGTCCTAAATGCACATGTAAAAGAGTTATGCTTCCTTTGGTTCAACTCTGCTTTCTGCTTCCCTATGGGAAGAGAGAAAATAGGGTCAATGTGGCCGCCGGCCGCCCTTGAGCAGCTCAAGGTCAGGGTGGGGGGATAGGGGAGAGAGGACTCTGGCCCCTCTCAGGTGCTGCAGGCAGGCCGGGGGTGAGAGCTGGCACCCTGCCCTGTGCCACTGGGTGGGGGGTACACAGCCTGGTAGATTCGCCCAGGGCGCCCTCCTGGCTAGCAGCAGGGCAGAGGCGCATGATTTCCTCTGGCTCTGGCCTGCAGGCTGCTAAGAATATGGACTTGATCTCTTGATAGCTGTGACGGGAGGCTAGCTTTGCTATCCTGTGTCTGCCTCGGTTTCCTCACCTGCAATGTGGAGATTGTAAATTACAAACCTCCAAGAGTTAGAAACACAGCGTTGCCCCTGGCATAGGGTCAGTGTCCTTGAGTAGTGAGCCAGGGATAATGAGGATATCGTGGCCGGGTCGAAACGGGCTTCGGTGGAGCGTCTACCCTGCGAGTGGGGGCTGTGGTAGGAGCTCTCCCACGAGCAGCACCTCTTGCCTGAGGCTCGGTCACTGGAGCTCTGCTCGATAGGGACAGCCTGTTGCAGGGGACACGACCCCTGGCCTGGGAGCATGAGGCTTGGAACTCAGGTCCTTGCTCTGCCACCGAGGACCTGGGGCCAGATCTGTGTCTGCTCTGAGCCTCTATTTCTGCATCGGTGAAGGAGGGAACGTTACCCCGACCACACCGTGGTGCTGAGAGTTAGATCAGATGGGCGTGTGCAGTTGTTATCACTTGACATCGCAGGTCGGAGGCATTCAGAGGAAGTTAGTACTCTGCCCCCGCCAACAAGAGGATAGCAGGGGCGCCCTGGGTAACGTACCACACGAGGATCCTGCTAGAGTCGGGGAAGACGGTGGGAGCAGCAGCAGGCGGCTAACACAGACGGAAGCAGGTAGAGAAGCCAGGTTGGGACAGAGGAAATGTGCATTTTCATTCAGCTCGGCGCATTTCCCGGGTGTCCGCGGTGTCTGGCCCCTGGGCTGGGTCCCGGGCAGACAGGTAGACACGGTGACATAAACCCCGCTCGCAGGAGCTCCCAGGCTGTGTGGGGAGCAGGGTGAAGACGTAGGCTCAGATGAACCCTCCGCCGGGGGGAAGTACCAAGACCGGCCTGCGGGCTGAGGGCCCTTGAAGTTGGGGAGGGTTAGGGTTGGGTTGGGTTTTGTTTGGCTGGCAAGAAGTTCAAGTGGAAGAAGGTCCCAGGTGGAGGGCACCCACAGGCCGGTGCTGCGGCAGGAATCATAGGCAAGCGGGTCTGGAACCCTGGTACACCCCTGCCTCCCGCCCCATTCAGGCAGACACAGAACCCCCGACCCCCAGAGGGGTCAGCCAGTCTTGAAGCCCAGAATTATTTCCACGGTTCCTACATAACCCAAAACGGTATGACCAAGAGTCTGCTTTTGCAGTATTGACCAAAGCTCTAGGACTACACAGGGGACTGCTGGTTGAAAGGTCACCGCAGGCCCCGAGAGGGTCCAGTGAAGCCCGAGGGGAGCCTGGGCAGGGTCAGCCTGGGCCTGGCAGGCTTCTCTGAGGAGGTGACGTTGGCGGAAGGCTGCCTGCGTGTCAGGAGAAAGCCAGGCGAAGAAAGCTACACGCGCTCATTCACTTGTATTGCGCATCAGAGTGGGGAGTTTTCCTCAGATTACTTCTCGCTAATAAGACAGGCCTCTTCTCAGGCACGGCTGCTGACATGTTTTGTTTTCCCCAGATGCGGATAATCAGGCTGTTTGGTAGTCAGGCTGACAGCTCAGGCTGGGGGCCGGGCGGGGGGCGGGGGGCGGGAGGCCCCGGGCTGCAGGCAGCTCTGGGGGGAGCAGCCTCGGCCTGCCCGCCTGGCTGCCTGGGGGACAACCCCAGCAGGAGGGGATTTCCATCTGTGCCACAGAGGAGAGGGCTGTGGGGCAATTTAGCTCAGTTACGGGAACCCCAGGAGCCCACCTGGCTGTCTCCCCACTTAATTCACGCCTGATGTCAGTGCTGAAAAGCATCCAGCCGCCCCCTTATTCCACAAGAGGAGACCAGTCAGGAGCTGTGCTCGGCGCTGCCTCCCCTTCTCTGGGAAGACGTCCACGGCTTCCCCATCCCACAGCCCTGACAGGCCCAACCTCAGACTCCCCGCCAGATCTGCGCACTTCACGCACTCACGATCCGGGGCCTGGGGGAGGCACCCGCCCGCCTCGGGGTCTCTGTGGCCGGGCCCTTGGTAAGCTCTTGGGCTCCAGGGTCAGCACCCAGGGCCTTGTCCAGCTCAGCGTCTCTAAGCACTTGGCCAGAAAGCTTGGGAACGGAACACAGCAGGGCTGAGGAATGGGTACAACACCCATATCCACCTTGAGGATCGTGGGTGCCCCACCCCATGGGTCTCTGGAGGCCTGAGGGGGGGCCCCGACCTGCTCCACCCAGCTTCAAGCTTCCCCGCCTTCCAGGCTCCCCTCCCCTCCTGGGTAGCCTTTCTGGGTGACTTGCACTCTTTCCCTGCTCAACACACACTTTGATTTCCTCCTGCGTGGAAGGAAGGGGGTGGAACACCCCAGCTCCAAGACCCCACTGCCCCCCCCTCCGCACCCCTTTTCTGGCTTCCCAGCCAGGTCCCAGCCAGTGCCCAGCTCTGGTCCCAGGGTTTGCTTGTTTGCTTCCGGTGCAACAAGGCTGGGAGATTTCCTCGGACTCTGTGGCTGCCAGTTCCAGGTGTAGTAGTGACCTTCCCAGAGCCTGAGGTCTTTCCAGAGGCGCCTGGGGGAGACCCAGCCCTGGAGACAAGATGCCCCCTGGCTGTGTGTGCCTGGGTTGCAGCTCCCGGGCCCTAGCTCTGTCCTTCATTCCTTGCTACTGATGCTCCAAGTGTCAATGAGTCACGGCACCTCAGTTTTCCCCATCTGCCTCGTGGGTGGCTAGAAGACCCCAGCAAGGCCAGCTGGGTAGCTCGGTGGGTTAAGTGACTGCCTTCAGCTCAGGTCATGATCCTGGAGTCCCAGGATCGAGTCCCACATCGGGCTTCCTGCTCTGTGGGGAACCTGCTTCTCTCTCTGCCTCTCCCCTCTCATGCTCTCTCTCTCTCTCTCTCTGTCTCAATTAAATGAAATAAATCTTTAAAAAAAAAAAAACCACCCCAGCAAGATGCATACAAGGTGGTGGCCCCCAGGAGAGGCACCTCTGGAACCACTAGCCATCTGGCCCTCGGTAGCCTTGTGGAGCAGCTTTCCTCCTCCGTGGTCTCCCAGGCAACGCCGAGCGCCTGCCAAGCTCGCCGCCGAGGCCTGGCTCCTGCGCACATCTTTAGTGCCACGCGGAGATGGCTGATGGCAGGAGTGGGGGCAAAGCCCTGCCTCCCCAGCTGTCACAGGGAGCAAATCAGATAAGGGCTGATGGGGTCGGGAGGAGGGAGCGCTGGAGCCAGGGGTCCTGGGAAAGAAGCCCAGAGGCCCTGGCTGCGCCCCCCCCCCGCCCCACCTCACCCCCTTAGTGCTGCCCTCTCAGTGACCCCTGCTTTCAGAACACTCCATGTGGAATCTCACCGCCCTGGACCTCAGTTTCTCTGCATAGTAAAGGCACAGGGGTGACCTCTAGCCCTCCAGACCCTGACGGCCCGAGACAAGGGCCCAGGCAAGATGTCAGAGGTCCGTGGAATGGGCCTTGAACAGTCTTTGGGAGGGTGCACCTCCCGAGGGCATTTATTAGGTGAAGTGTCCAGGATCGTTTGCTCCCAGATCTTCAAACCACCCTTTGCTCTTCGCTCTGTGCCCCAGCTGCAGAGCCTTCTCGGGGCTGGCTTTGCTCCGTCAGCCTCTCTGTCTGCTGCTCCCAGGCTTTGTAGGCTCTGGTGGGTGGGCCATTCCACCCTAAATTACAGTCACTCGCGCATTAAGGCCCTTAGTGCATCCCGCCTGTGTCCTGAGAGATGAGGAAGCTGGAGCTGGCCCTGGGAGGGGGGCCGAGGGGATGTGCCGAGAGGAGAGATCCTGGGCATTGCTGCTTGCGTATGTAAAGAGCTGAGATGCAGGGGTGCTGGGGGAAAGGGGAGCTGTCCTGCCTCCAAGATATTCCCAGGTCTGGAGGGAAGACCCAGGTGTTCCCCATCCAGGCTGGGTCCCCACATGCCCCCCAGGCCTGGGGCACCAGAAGGGACCATTGCAATGGTGGGGAGTTCCACCGAGACTGGGCTGTTGGCCGCATCATGTGGCCACATCGACAAGCATGCCGTCACCACCTGTGACCCTCCTTTGTGAACTGGAAAGACACCCCACCCCGTCTGGGCAGACATGGCCCCACAGTGCATGGATTTCAGTCCCTCGCCTCCTTCGCAGACTGCATGGGGCCGACTTCACTTGCCGTCCATTGAGGCCTGCCAAGCAGCAATCAGAGAGGCGGCCACTCTGACCGGCGCACTGGAGTCAAGGGAGGTGGCTGGCTGGCACGGTGGGTAGGGGACGCTTTGGTGCCTCGGAGCTGAGGCTGGACGCCAGGCCAGAAAGGGCGTGGATGCCTTCAACAAGCGCTAATTGAGAACACCTCCTTGACGCCCGGCGCTGCTCTGGGTGTTGGGATCCTCAAGACGGACAAGGTTTCTGCGGCCCTGGAGCTTATGTTTTGCAGGGGAGAGACAGTCAAGAGTCACCTAAGAAAAATCAGGGGGCATGCAGAGGCTTCCATGATGCAGAGGGATGGTGAGCGAAGGGCCATGATAAATGGGGCTGGTGGATACATCCTGCAGGCCCCACAGAGCCTTCAGCTGAGACCTGAGTGGGAAGCAATCATCAGAGTCAAGGTCAAGGGAAAAGCATGGCAAGTAGAGGGAACAGCTGCCAAGGCCCCACGGAGGGAAGGAATTTGGCCTGTTCAGAAAGTGCAAGGAGGCTGGGAAGATGGGAGCATTGTGGGAGCTGAGGAGAATGGAGGAGAAGCACTTAGCGGACAGGCCAGAGCTGGGGACCCTGCCAACCACGGTGAGGAGTTTGGACTTTGTCCTCAGTGCAGTGAGAAGCCAGGAGAGGAGTCTAAACAGAGGACACTCAAGGACAGTGATTTTCAACAGGAGTCCCCTGCCCCGTCCAGGATATTTGACAGTTCTGACTGGACATAGAGGTGGGTGCCACTGGAACCCAGTGGGGGAAGCCAGGGACGCTGCTAGATGTTTTACCGTCTGGAGAACAGCCCCGAAACAAAGAATGATCTGGTCCAAAATATCGGTGGTGGGCGGGACTGTGAAACCCTAGTTTCGATGTTGGCGTTCCCCAGGGCTGCTGCTCTTTTTGAGTAACCCAAGGTCACACTGTACTCACATCTAGTTCTTTCTATGTATACTCTGGGTTCAAATTCGGTTTCCAGCACTTGCCCAAAATGTCAGTGGTGCAGAGGTTAAGAAACTCTGCTGCAGAGGAAGAATGGAAGCATGGAGACTGCTTAGACCTGTGCCGGCCAATGCAGCGGCCACTGGCCTGAGGGGGCTTCTGGACATTCAAACGTGACTAGTCCCCATCCAGATGTGTAGCGAGTGTAAACCGCACACCACACTCCAGACTCGGGAGAATATCAATGATGTTAAATATTTGTATTTTATATTGACTGCAGGTTAAGATTGTTAATAGTTGTGATCCATTAGGTGAGATAAAATGTTTCATTAAAATGAACTCCGCTTGCTTCTTCTCATTTTTTTTAAAAAATATTTTATTTGTTTATTTGACCAAGAGAGAGAGATCACAAGCAGGCAGAGAGGCAGGCAGAGAGAGAAGAGGGAGCAGGCTCCCCACTGAGCAGAGAGCCCGATGTGGGGCTCGATCCCAGGACCCTGAGATCATGACCTGAGCCGAAGGCAGAGGCTTTAACCCATTGAGCCACCCAGGCGCCCCTCATTTTTTTTTTTTTTAAATGTGGCTACTAGAAACATTTAAGTCACCCAGACGGCTTTTCATTTGTAGCTCACATTATGCTCCCGTTGGATGGGGCTGAGGTGGGCGGCGACAAGGTTGATCAGATAGCTTCCTACGTGCTGAGTACTGTTCTTCCTCTATACACATCACTTGACTTCATTTCCACAACAGCTTCATGAGGGAGATATTGTCTCCCTTTAATGTGAGGAAGCTGTGGCCCAGAGAGGTTAAGTAACTTGCCCAAGGCCACACAGGGAGTAAGGGCAGAGCTGGCTCTGGAACCTGGGTGCTTAACCAGGCCCCAGGAAGGTGATGGCTGGGTTATGGTGGAAAGGATAGAGTTGGACGGAAGTGGGTTGATTCAGGAACCCCCACGGGCTCCACAGGACTCCCTGGTGGATGGGCACGGGGAAGCGGGAAGGGAAAGAATCCAGAATGCTCACGAGGCTTTGCTTTGAACGGCAGGTGGAGGGTGATGCCAGATGAGGAAGCCCAAGTGTTTCGTGCTGGTCCTGCCAAGTTCAAGACGACGGTAGACCTCCAACCAGAGACGTCAACAAGGTAGTGGGGTTTGCAGAGGGGCCTGTGGGGTGGAGATAGACACTTGGGGGTCAGTAGCAGGTCGAATTTAAGGACACGGGGGTGATTTTACCTCCCACGGAGAGTACAGATGTTGAAGAGAAGGTTGCTCAGGATGGAGCCCTGGAGCACACCGACATTTAGAGTGGGAGCCATGGAGAAGGAAGCTGAAGGGAAGGCTGAGAGAGAGAGAAGTCGGTGGCCCAATGGCACAAAAGGAAAACAAGGCAGGAGACGATGTCTTAGGGAGGAGGGTGGGGCCAGGTTTTAAGCTCATTGGACAGCCTGGGAGCTTCTGGTTGGTTGGAACCAGATGGCAGGAGAACTCACTGACCCAAGGAAGGACGTCTGGGCTGGAGCCTCGCAGGCTGCCCAGATGCATGCCCAGTCCCTAGAACTAGGCATCCCTGGTTCCCAAAAGATGGGGGAGGGGCCGCATCAAGCAGCCCCAGCTAAGGTGAGAGGAAGGCCCAGAGATGTGGGCGGCTTATTTCATTTGATAGTCAGGAAGTCCTTCCCTAGGTCTGACTGTAATCCTAAGGGCCTCAAAGTGAGCCTGCAGTTCTTTATAGCTACGCGGAGCAGACCCCCTCATGCACATCCTTCCTATGGCTGAAGACAGAAAATGCTTCTCCCTCCCCACCCTTCCCCCCAAACCCAGCAGCCCCATCTTCCCCAGGCTATTCCTTCTTCCTTCGCCTAGAGGAGAAGTTTCTTGCAACAGCCCAGAAATTCGGCTCGGGGCGTGGACCGTTCAGGACGCACAGGGAGGGATGCATAGAGACTCTGGTCTGAGCTTCTCGGGTCCTGCCTCGCTCTAGCAGCTTCCAGCTGGCCCCCATCCCTAACCTCCACTGTTTCTCTCAGCTGATTAGAAAGATCTCTGTCTCCAGGAATCTGTTCTCAACAGCACTTGTTTCTGGCTTGGCAGCTTGCTCTCTGCCACCTGGCTCCCGACTGCAGCCCAAGCCGGCTTCTGTTCTCAGTCTGTTCGCTCTTGGCCGTTCGGGGTACTCCCGCCCCTCGGCCGGGCCAGGTCTCGGCTCTCCTACCACGTCCTCCGAGCTGTCATCCCAGCGCGCCCGCCCCTGCGTGTCCCCCATCGCTAATCTCTCCGTCAGCAGCTTCTCTTCAACCGCGCTGCCCACAGAACCAAGTGCTTTGTCGATGAAAAAGCCCTTTGGGGGCAAACACAGGAAATTAAAGCCTCAGAGCGCAGTAAGAAAATCCATTCTTTTTCATGGATTTATGCAATCCGATTGTGTTAGCTTCTCCGGCGTGGCTAGGGTACCATGGTGCTGCTCAAACTCGCAGGGGTGCCTGGCGGGGCAGGGGCGGGGGGCGACGTCAACGAGGAGGGCCTCTGTCTGCGATGCCGCCGACCACAGTTCCTTCCTTTGGGGCTGCGAGGCCGGCCGCTAGGCTACCGGGCTGTCCCTGGCAGGAGGGAGCCTTCAGGGCCCTGTCAGAAACTAACACCTAGAGCGGATTTGTTGACAGCTAGCTGAGAAGCTCTCGTCCCGCCAAAGGAGAAGTTGGCAAGGCCAGCTGAGCGTTGTGACCCTGAGTGTAATGTGGGAAGGGGACTGGCTAATTCAGGGACAGGGGGGATCCATGGTCTACGCCCCATGGCTGCATAGCTCAGTCTCAAAATGAGGGGGGTTGGATTGACAGTGTTTAAAGTCCCTTCTGGCTACATTTATGCCACAAACGTTAGTAGAGCTCTGTGTGCCAGAATTTTCTGAAGTCTCAAGTACTAGTGTCCAGAGACCCAGATGCTCTATCCCCCTGATCTCCCTAGGCCACCACTGAGACCAGGCTCAGCCTGCAGCCCCGCGAGCAAGCTCGCTGGTTGGGATCTTTGGAAGCCATCCTGCCACTGAGGGCCTCGGGAATGCTGCTCTCTGGCGGGCGTCTTCTCCTCTGAGAACCCCGAGGTTCCATTGAGGGCACTTCGACACCGTGGCTGGGCTCTGCAGCACTGAGCCACTGGGGAGGCAGGCTAGGTGCCGGGGGGAGAAAGGCGGGGGGTGCCCTGGAGGGAAGTGGCAGAGCACAAGAAGACATGGCCTCAATTTGGGGCGCTAACTGAAAGTGAAGGACTACAAGGAGAAGGTGGGGAAGAGCAGGGCTTCGGGGTAGGATACGGGGAGAACTCCTTCAAATACTCGGGCCCTGCCAACGTGTCCCAGTGCGGGGGCTGTGGGCTGAGGTTGCAGCCAGGCCTGGGAAAACCCTCCAACTCAGCGCTCTGGGAGGCGGCCGCTTGCCAGGCCTTGGGAGAGCGCCTCCCGCAGGGCAGACCCGGCAAGAACAGCAGTCCCCGAGGGGGGCGGGAGGATCTGTTAGCCTCAGGGCGGGGGCTCAGCATTGGATTACCCAAGTCTGCCCTGTCTTCTAGTCCCAGCCAGGGGCTCTCGGGTTCCATCCATTTATCTATCCACCCATCCAAGAAACATGTTATGGTAGGCTTTCCTTTGCTGCCTTGCCCTGACCCCGTTGCCACTAACGTCTTGCCCTGGGGTTCCCCTTCTACCCGTAGGCCGTGGACATTATTCCCTGGCCCTGTGTCTGATCTTTCGCCTCTGCTCCTGGCCCGAGTAACCCCAGGCAGAGTAACTGATTTCCCACTTTGTAGACGGTCACGAGAGGTACCGGTTCTCAAAGCGCTTTCCCTCTGACAGCCCGTGCCACGGGCAGAGACCTCACCCTTGCAAAGCATTGGCCGCCCTCACCCTCTACACCTGCAATGCACTGAAGCTTTACTGGATTAAACTTGAAGGAAGAAAGGGAAGCAGTACACACTGAACACATCCTCTAGGTCAGGCACTTTCCGTACTAGCTCACAACCGTCTGAATTTGGTAAAATCCCGCCAACAGCACAAGTAGCTAATATTTATTCTTAACTACTGCTCTGTTCTAGGTTTTATGCTAAGTAATGAAGACGCCGGCCCAGAAAGGATAAGAGCGTCTTCACAACTCACCCAGGGTCACGTAACCAGAGTATGGCAGTGTGGACATTCAAGCCAGATCTGGCGGACCCCTGCCACCTTCTGCCTTGACCTCCCCAAATTGGTCCTGTGCTATGCAGACCCAGTGGAGGGAAGAAAATGATTGTTCTCGAGGAAATGCTGGGGCTAGGGCCCTTGTCCGGGGAGCCTTCCTGTGCCCTCCCATTCCCACCGACCTCTGCCTTATAGACTGTGGGCTCCTCCTGACCGAAATGCATGTTCTTCTGTAAGGGATTTATGGGTCTCTTTTCTCTGCCTCCCTCCCTGGCTTTTCCTTGCACCTGACCTGAATAAGAGAGCTCGGGCAGGTAAAATGTGCTTCGTAAATTCTTATAGTTGCATTAATGACCACCTAGGTACTCACCAAAAAACTTAGCACGTTGCTAGCATTGAGTAGGGGATAGTTCTCCTGTTTTACAGATGAGCAGTTTGAGGCCCAGAGAAACCAAATGGGTAGAAAGAGAGGAAGTAGCTGATGTCCCGAGGGTTCTCTCGTGTGTGTGCACACGCTCCCCGTGCAGGCCTGACGCTTGCAGAGAGGGCACCCAGCTGCAGGGACAGCGGCTGGAGTTGTCCTGGGCAGGGGGGCGCCCTCCCAGGAGGGAAGGGGGAACCCCTCGGTAGCAGGCTCTGGCCAGCGCAGCTTCCTACGTGACTAATGAATGAGTGACATGCAGGGAGCCCTGGGAGGGAGGGGAAGAAGCAGGGAAAAGAACCAGTTTTGTTGCTCCAAAGCCCCGTCACTCCGTCACTCCGTCACTCCGGAGAGGACCGTCATGGTATTTCCTGTTTGACTCCCCTTACAGCGCTCCATGCGATGGCTGTGGTGGGGCAGCTGCTCTCTCCTCTCCACCTGCCCTGGAGGCACGGGGCGGCCTGCCCGGTGATTCGCTTCCCATCCTCACTCCTTCCTCAGGCATCTGTCTCATCCATTCCTGTGGTTTCAGTTACGCCATGGCCATGCCATTGCTTCCTGCACCCCACCCTGCACTGCGAGGATCCCCTGGGGGGCTTTTACCCCATGCGGATGCCCACCCTGTCCCAGACCGCCTAAATCAGAGTGTCGGGGATGGGCCAGGCTGTCCGAATTGGTCGCCCCTTCTTGTGCAGTCAGGGTTGGAAGCCACCCTCTCTGGTCACACTTTCTTCCAGCGGCCACCTGTCCTCAAAGCTCCCAACCTGCTCCCTTCGTTCCTCTTCTTGTCTCTTCTTAGGATGCCTCCCACTCAGTTTGCCCAAGTGGGGTTCATCATCTGTACACCTCGACTCACCCCACCGTGAAGCCCGTTTCTCCCTCAGGGCTGCTGGTCTTAGGGAGCTTAACCAGCTGCCTCCGGTGGCACAAGCCAGAGACTTGAGGACAGCCCTGCCTCCCTTGTCTGTGTGCTTAGTGTCTAGCTGCCGCTCCGTGGAGATCGGATTCAGCACCTAGGACAGAGAGACCCAAAAGAGCAGTTTCCAGACAGAAGTTCCCCTCTTGCTCACATAAAAGCTTGGGTGCCCAGTTCAGGCTTGTGGGGCAGCTCTGTAACCACCGGGGGCCCGGGCTTGTCCTCGATCTAGTGCATTTGGTCTCCTTTGTAAGCAGCCTTCTCCTCGTCCAACATGGTGCTCTCCTTCTGACCACCGTGTCCCCGTTCCAGCCGGTGGGAAAGGGCAAAGGGGAAGGAGAGGTCGTGCCTCTCCCATGGGGCACACACTGGATGTTGTTCCCATCCCTTCTGCTCGTGTCCCACCGACCAGGGTCTAGTAAGAGGCTCACACTCGGCTGCAAGAGAATTGGGGAAGCGTTGTCCTACGGAGTTCGTCTCCTCAGATGGTCTCCAGTGCCCGCCCCCCCCCCCCCCCACCGCTCTTTACCTCTCCCACCATTCCCTTAGTCCAAACCACAATCTCCTGCCTCATCCCCTGTGACAGTCACCTCATCGGTCTCCCCACCCCCTCCAGCCTGGTTTTTCCTTTGCATCCTGGGTGACTTCATTTCAATGCAAAGGCGATCTGATCATCTGTTCAGCAACGTCCCACTGCTCTTAGGATGAAGCCCCACAGCCTTTATTGGGCCTTGATCAGCCCCCAAGACCCTCACGATGGGATCTTCCCTCTGGCCTCAAATGAAGCCTCTCTCCCTCACCATTCATCCTCCAGCCACACTGGCCCAAGTCCCGTGGGTTGAGCGCAGGCAGCCCCGTCTCTATTCATGGCCTTTGTTCTTACTGCTTTGACGACTGAAGCGTTCTCCCCTTTGCACCCCTTCCAGCCCCCTCCTGCTCCCCTGTAGTTGTCCCTCAGATCTAAGATTAACTGACAGTTACCCTGGAAAACTCCCCTCTCCCTTTGAATGAGATCAGGCCACCTGGTCCTCAGGTTGATGGCTCCTTATTCTTTTAGTTCAGCATCACGGGTTGTATTGTAATATTTGTGTGATCATTACTTAGGGGGTGTGTGCCCATCCCACTGTAGGCTCCAGGAGGGCAGGACCGTTGTGCCCCCAGTACCTGGCATGCTGCTTGGCCCACAGGACATCCCTGCCTAACTGGTGGTTGCCCCAGTGAACCTTGAGGATTGTAGAAGTATGCAGAGTGAGTCTCAGGTTTTTGGCCCGTCAAGGAGATGAATGTGGTACCATCTGTGGAGCCAGGGCACCAGGAAGGGGTGCGATGGGGGCAGGGTCTTGCATTTAGTGTTGGAAATGCTGGGGAAATGGCAGGGAGGCCGAGGTTCTGGGTAGCCCGCACCGTGAGCCCCCGGGGAAGGCGGGAACCTGTGTCTCCCCGCCCGGCGACAGCGTACACCTCTCCCCACGCTCCACACCCACAAGCAGTCTAGCTCAGCAAACACAGATGGAGCGTCTACGGAATGCCAGGCTCCGTGGGGATCCGTCATGACAGCAGCGGGAGGGGCCGGGAAGCAGAAGGGGTACTGGCTGCTGCTTGCTGGGGGCCCACGCGCCCCAGCCACCGTCCTCGGCGCCAGCTCTTCAAACACATTTGATTTTCGTGACCATCTTATGGCCTACTAGCATGCCGTTCGTTATTCTTCACATTTGACATCTGGGAAAACGGACGCACCCCAAAATTAGAAATAAGACCACGGTGACTGAGTGGCAAAAAGAAGAAAGATCCCTTTGCTTAAGCAAGCTTGGAGGGTGGGACTCTCTCCTTGTAATAGTGGCAATGGCTACTGTCACTCCCATTGGCTAGAAAGGTCCCCAGCGAGATTTCTGGGGACTACAACGCTTCTGACCAGCTTGCATTCACCCCCCGTGTATCTCCTCAGTGGTTTTCACTTAAACTTCCTGCGTTCTCTCATGAAGCCGGGAGGTGGGTGGCGGGTTGATGTTGGCAAAACAGTTTTGAGGCCGTTCCCCTTGCAAGCCCTGCACAGACGGTCTCCCCAAATGGTTCTCAAGAGGGTAGGGAGTGGGCAGTTGGAAATGCATAGGAATTTTTTTTAAAGGTTTTTATTAATTTGAGAGAGAGAGAGAGAAAGCACGAGTGGGAGGAAAGGCAGAGGGAGAAGGAGAAGCAGGCTCCCCACTGAGCGGGGAGCCCAATATGGGACTCAATCCCAGGCCCCCAGGATCATGACCTGAGCCGAAGGCAGATGCTTCGCCAACTGAGCCACTCGGGCGCCCCCCTCATAGGAATGTTTCTAATGTTACAATAATGGGGCAATGCCACTAGCATTTGGAACTGGACTCGGGAAGCCAAAGGATTAGCACTGCAACAAACAGCCTGGCAATGAGGACGTATCCTAACCAAAATGGCCTCCTGGAGAAATGAATGCAGGGTTAGGTGGCAGCAGCGTCGGTGAGAAGCTGCGCAGTGACCCACATTAGCAGGCAGGCCTCTCCCCACCAGAGAGGAGCGCTCAGCGCTGCACATTCCCACTTATCACCGAAACAGGCTGAGTCCCAGTGGGGAGATTGGGCGAGGCGCTGAACAAGGAAAGTTGTCGAGTGGGTGGAGGGTTTTTCCCTGCGGCCTTCCCCTCCTGGCCACACGGCAGCACCCACCCCGTGGCCTGCAGTCTCTCCCTCCTCCGTCCACATGATTGCGGCTGCGGGCTTGGGGGGCCCACCCATCTCATCCAGGCAGGACTCCCCTGACCTTCCTGGAAGTGAACGGTATGTACGTGGGTCAGATGTGTTCAGTGCTCAAGGAGGAAGCCTCCAGTGCTCCTGTGCAGCCCACTGATGGAAGAAGCCAGTTGTGGGGGGGGGGGGGGGGGGGGGGGGGGGGGGGGGGGGGGGGGGGGGGGGGGGGGGGGGGGG
>CM052806.1:52485982-52535373 GCA_028533885.1 Nasua narica
ACCCCCCCCCCCCCCCCCCCCCCGCCTCAGACAAGACCCAGGCCTGGCTAATTTGCTGACTGCAGTCTTGTGGTACCCTAAGCAGGGGATCCTACCTGCATGCTTACCCCCCAAGGAAACTGAGATAATGAATGTGGTTTGTTTGAAGGCCCTAAGTTGGTGGTCACTTGTTACACAGCAGTAGAAGCCTGATACACAAACCCTGCCCGAATGTATGGGAAGCCTCGGGTCTGCCCATCCTGCCGGCAGCCACCAAATTCCCTGCCCCCACTCAGGGCCAGGCGCCCCCAGGGCCCCAGTGAGTTCCTGGCAGCCAGTGCTCCCCTCTGCCGTGGCAAATGGTTGTTTCATCAGCTGCCAACCTGCTCCCAAAGTTGGTCGTCAAAGAACCTTCTATTTGCCCTACTTTTAATATAATTATCAGCATCGTTTGCACGACACCGAGTCAGGGCTCAGCCTGTCACAGGCCCCTATTATCCTGAGCTGCTTTTCTGGGAATGGCTGTATCCAAGCCTCATGCGTGCTGCTGCCTCCCACACGAATTATCTGCAGTTTCCACACCTGCATGAGTGCCGAGGCTCTGCGTTAAAGCCAGGACTTGGGGTGGGCTGGGTGCGCTGTTATTTTCAAGGCAGCCAAGCCGGCTCCGAATAAACAGGAGCGAGACCTGCTTGCGAGAGCAAGCAGGACCTGGCTTGGACTGTGGGATCTACAACAGGGGGCGGGGAGAGCAGGGAGAGGGGAGCTGGTGCCCGTCCCCGTAGGAGCCGGAGCCAGACCGAGGGCAGTGACCAAGCCACCACAGGGCTCTTGAACATGCATGATATGGCCCATTTGTAGGATGCCCGGGAGGGGTCCTTTCTGCAGCAGAAGTGGACTACACACCAACTCCACAGTGTGCCAAAGAGGGAGGAAGGGACGGGGGTAGGGATCAGGAAAGAAAAGCCCTGTGGATAGAGGGGAGTTGGAGGTGAGGACAGCGCATTCTCCTTCAATCCCGTCCCCTGCGGGGTATTCGGCCCCCATGACTGAACCGCTGAGTTCCGAGGGGAGGGGGCTTCAGGAGGTGAGTGAGAAACGTCCCTGTCTGACAGCGAAGAAGCTATGCGCCTCCCCCCCACCCCCACCCAGAGGCCCACTGCCTGTGTGCAATTCTGCAGGAGAGAAAACATGTCTATCTTGGTGGAGAAGATGCACTTTGATGCCACATATCTGTGGCTGGGGCTCTGGCGTGTGTGTGTACGCATGCTGGGACCCTACGCGACTGCCCTTCTGGGCAGAGAGATGGGATGGAAATGCACATGGGTGTGTGTGCAAAGTTACACTCACGTGTCACGAGTATGTGTATTCAGGAGTGAGCCTATCTGGGCACGAGGCTGCGTTTGAGGATTTGTGAACATGGGGGGAGGAGACTGTACCTCTCACTTTTACGCGGAGCTTTAAGAGATGACCTCTTTGGCCACTGGCCTTCCCACACACCCACGTTTCCCACCTCCCTTTCTGAGAGTCATCATGCTTCAGGGGAGAGAGCCCAGGACTGAAATTTCAGAGACCTGGTATGTGGCCCAACTGCGCCACTAGATAGCCTTGTCACTTTGAGCCCATCATTTCCGCTCCCTGAACCTCATTTGCTCTGTCTGTGAAATGGGGTGCTAACCGGTCACGTCAGCACTTAGAATTCAGGGCTCCAAATCCCTGGTTCCCTGGTCCCGCCTCTCCCGACTCCAGACAGTCCTACCCTTGCTCATCCGTATCCACTGCCATGCCCTGTGGGCGGCAAGACAGAGAGGACTCAGGACTGCTCAGCTCTGAAGAGTCTCCTTTCCTCCTGTACTCTGGGCTTGCAGTGAGGCAGGATTTCCACAGCCCCTGGAGCATGGTGTGAAAACCGTGGATCTAAGCAGCCTTAACGGTCATTGCCTTGGTTTCTCCGAGAATCCCTGGGGTCCTGAGGACCCGTGTCCACAGCATAACTGAAAAGGTGCCTCAGGGCATTGGCTCATCCTCATGAGGATGCTGACCTCAGATCGGAGGGCAAGGGGGTCAGAGTGTACCTGACCTGTGGGGTCTGCTCGTGGAATGGCTACCGTCTCAGGGGAGCTCAGACCCTGATGCCTACAGTGTCCCCGGAGCCTGTGTATCTGTGGGAGAGGGGACCTTTATGGGGCAATGGGCATGGCTTCCATACACTGCATGAGGCTGGAACATTCTAGAGCTTCCCTGCTGCTTTGCCCTGCTGTGCTTCCAGGCCTTCCAGCGGGCATGCCCTGGTGCCCCGGGAGCTGTCTGGTGCAGGAGGTGATCAGAGGGCTTTCAGAATCAGGCTTTCCCCCAAGCCGTATAACCTAGTCTACTGGCCCCCACCGGCCTGAGTGAGGACAGACCCAGGATCAGTATTTTCTCCTCCACAGAAAGAAACACATACTCTAGAGTGTGGCATTCAAGGCCCATTCCCCAAATATGAGTTAAATGGGTTAATGCATGTAAGGCAGTTACTCCCCATCCTTTTCATGTCTTGGAGCACAAAGAGCACAAACCCATGTATATGGTTCCTGGCTGCTGGGCAGGGTGGGGGACAGTATCTCAGTACACACGCTAACCATTGGGATGCTCGAGTGTAAACAGTTTAGCAGAGGGCCTGTGACGGTGGTTGTGAACCTTAGCTGCACATTAGCGGGAGCTTCAAAGAAAATACCAACCATCTAGTGATTTCGGGCGGTGAGGCCGGGGCATGGGTGTAGTATTAAAGCTCCTAGGGACTCTGGAGCACCAAGAGAGCTGAGAAACACCGGCCCAAGGCAAGGTGAGCATTCGGCACACGTCCCTTTAATGAAAATGCCTCTGTGTCCTCTGATGTGCTGTTCTTCTTGACTGGGCAGCAGCAGAAGGGCTGGGCTGGGCTGGGGGGCCGGGAGTCATGGAGGGCACTGCTGCTCGGGAGAGATGAATGCTGGGCAGGGCAGCCTGGCATCCATCTCCCTCAGCCATGTCTCAGAAAATCGAATTAAAAGCCGTATTTTTCAGCCACCATCCGCCTGGCCGGCTGGCATGTGGAAGGGAGCTGAGGCAGAGAGCACCTCAGGGTAGGGAAAAGGCTCTTGGGAAGAGCCCCAGCCTCCCTCTGGAGGACAGCTAAGGCAACTCAAGGGGTCCTTTGGGAGGAGACCGTTCTGAAGGGGGGGCACTCGGCCTCCAGTCTTCCCAAAGCTGGGCAGGTAGGGTGAGAGCGGGCTGGCTGGCTCGGAAGAAAGGGGAGACTCTGGCTCTATCCTTGGGGAGCCGCCCTCTGGGGTAACAATTGGTGTAACTGCTGCTCGAGGAGAACCGTGTTTGTTGAGAGAGACCAGAGCCTCTGCCCTGATGAGCAGAGAAGAGTCCAGCACGTGAGAGCCCGGCCTGGGCCCCCAATGTGATGAAGGCCGCCCACCAGGTAGAACATCACTAAGGTGAACACCGGGACACAGGCTGTGGTCCCCAGTCTGATGAGAAAGTTGCCTGTGCGTCCTCGGCCTAGTCCTCTCGTCCCTCTGGGCTCAGGCACTTCATTCATAGGGAAGGGGACTGGACAACCCTCCTGGATCCGAGCCCTGATGGTCACCTCCATGCCTCACCCAGGCTGATGCTCCTACGTAGGGCTGGATTAGCGTCCATCTGCAAGGCTGGCTGGTCCCTACAGCACTTTGGAGGGAATTGGAGAGGTGCGTGCTCCAGGAGCAATTAACGAAAGTGCTCATTGCCCACTGTAAGACATACTTGTGGGGACACAGCAGCCAGCAGGGGTACGGAACCCTGAGTGGGACCTAGAGCACTAGGTATAGAAAAGGGAATGAACCTGGAACAGAATGAAGAAGCTCAGAGCCAAAGGGACCTTTTCCTGGGCCCTGGCCACTGACATTTCCAGGCTGAGCTGGCCTGCTGTAGGTGCCTCTTGATTTCCACCCTTCCCTGCACTCCCAGGCCCCGGCGTCCTGAACTTCCTGACTCCGAGGCTCCAGGCAGCCTTTCCCTCCCTCTGCTAACATTTCAGTTTACAGAGCACCTTCATACATAGAATCTCATTCGATCTTCACAGCAAAGAAAGCAGGCTCCCCAGGGTTAGGGCAACGAGCTAGGCAAGGGAGTAGCTGGGTTCAGAGGGGGAGATCCCGTCTGTCTGTCTGGCAAACTCTGGCACAGCACCTGGCCCTCTTCTCTCCAGAGAGGCCCCACTCTTTATTGACACAGGGAAGGACTGGCGTTCTCTTCCTCCAGGAAGTTTTCCTGGACTGGAAGGAATGAGAGTCCTGGAGACCAACAGTGTGGAGAACCAGCAGGGGCTAGTGTTCGCCGTGCAGTGAAGAGATACCACCAAGTCTCTATGTGGACCTAGGAGCTCCTTGCTGCTAGGTCTTTCTGGGGCCTCAGCTACCTCTTGTAAGTAAGTCTTCATTATGGATTCCTCTCCTCCTCGGTTGGACTGGAATCCCCAAGGAAAGACTCATCTCTTCCTCCTCCCCCTCCTCCTTGAGGCTTCCTTAACAAGGCGGCCACACCCAAGGCTTGGCCCAGGGGAGGCTGGACAGTAACTTACTGGAAGGGGGAAGGTTGGCCTGGTTGCAGGACTGTGGATGGGGGTATGGAAGGAGCTCTTGGGATGCTCAGGCCTGGGGTGTGACCAGAGCAGGGGCAGGCAGGAGCGGGGATGTGGGGGTGGAGTGGGGTAGTGAAGGTGTGTGTGGATGGGCAGGGGTCAAGTACTTTGCCCCGGAGTGGGTCACTTTTCAGTTAGGCTTTGGCTCCACTACTGACTGGCTACATGACCTTGACCAGTTCTGTTCCCCTCATTAAGCCTTATTTATCCACCTGTACTAAGAGGGCGAATAGGACTACAATAACAGTAGCAATAGTAATTTATTCATTAATGAGTAAATAATATCAGTGCAAACCTAGTATGGGGTATATGTACCATTCTTATTTAATGCTGCTGTCAAGATGGGTAGGTATTCTCATGTGCAGGTGAAGAAGCTGAGACTGAGAGGTCAAGGCACCCGCCCAGGCTCTCAGAGCTAGCCCTGACACAGTGGGGACTGGAGCACGGCAGTCTGACTCCAGGGCAGCATCATGGTTAAGTTGTTGTAAGCCCCCTGCCCCTTTCTAGCCATAGAGATGTTCTCCAGGGGGTCATACTTGAGTTCATCCAGGCAGACCAAAGCTAGCTGACCTTCCCAAGCCCGGGCTGTCGGAGCAAAGAGTAACCCAAGAAGAGTCTGGGACGTGCCCGGTACGTAAGGAAGGCTTCCCGGAGGCGGAAGCACAGGCTGACAGACGGACAGACAGGGACTCCTGAGGATGCAGAAGGGAGAAGGAAGAGGGCTTTCTCATTCCAGGTATCTTGTGGAGGGTGGAAAGGAGGGCAGTGAGCCTCAGCGAAGACTGGACTCTGAGCGGCGGAAGCCTATCTCCAGAGGGGGTCGTCGCCTCCGCACTGTCCGCTTTGGGGTCTCCGCCGCAGCTGTGGCTGGTGTCTGCCACGAGGCCCCCCGAACGCGACGGGCGGGGTCCCGCTCCCCCGCACACCCCCGGCCTAACCCCTCCCCCGGGCGCCCATTGGTCTACACCCGCCCCCAACTCTGCGAAGTGCGCAGCGGAGGCGGTGGTGGTCGCCTCCCTCCGGCCCCCGGCCTGGCTTCGCGGCGGAGGAGGCGGCGCCTCTCCCGCAGGGCAGAGCCGGCTGGGCGGCGCGGGGCCGGCGAGGGCTGGCCGGGGGCGCCGTGCTCCCGGCCCCGGGCGGCGACTGACGGCGGCGGCGGCGGCGGTGGCGGCTCTAGGCGAGCGCGGTCCCCGCGTGCGCACACGCACACGCCGCCGCGCAGGGACCGCGGACACCGGCCGCCGGCGGACACACGGACGCGGAGAGCCGGGCTCGGCGCGCGCTCCTCGGCGCACACACTACCCATCCCTGAGCGGCGCGGGGCGCGGACTCCCCACTGTGCGCCCTCCCCGTGGAGTGTGCCCCGGACCGCCCCGCAGCCCGCAGCCCGCAGCCCCGCGGTGAGGCCCGGCTGTGAGCAGGTAAGGGCCGCCCAGCCGCCCCTGCCCCTCCACGGCCCGCCCGCCCCCTCCCGATCCAGAACCCTCGCCCCCCCCCGCCTCCCCCCCGGGGGGACAGCGGACCCCTTCCACCAGCTCGGTGATCCCCGCGAGCTGTGTCTTCCACCGACGGAAGGGGGGCCGGGGCCAGGGCGGGCCAACCTACCGAAATCGAAATGAAGACCCCTCCCGCTGCTGCTCCCTTCCTGCGCGGCAGTAGACAACGCCCCCTCCCCCCCCCCCCCCCCCAATATCTGAGCTAGTATGGGGGCAGCCGAACCCTGCAGGCCCCAGGGAGCTATCTCTCGCCCCTCCCCGTGCTTGAGGGAGGACTAGGACAGGGGCAGGAAAGGCACTGCGGCCAGAGGGACCCAGAGGGACTTGTCTCCCTACTCCCAGGGCAGGTGGCGCGCCCACGCGGATCGGGAAGGCAACCCTGGAGGGTCTCTGGGTGGTGGCTGCCGTGGTCCTCACGGGGTCTGAGGGGTGGGCAAGCGATGTGCTGGGTGGGTGGGGGTAGGGGCCAGCCTAGAATGTCCGCCTCTAGTGACACATTCGAGATTGTTCAAAAGAGTATCGTTTCTTGGTTTCCCGCGGCGCATGTGGGATGGGGTCTTGATGCCTGGGTTTAGGTGGTCTCAAAGGAAACGCCCTAAGTGGGGGTCTGTGGGAGAAAAGCTCCGGCCTCCCAGGGCAGAAATGGGCCAGCCCCAGACCCCTGCTGGCCGCCTTTAAAGGCACAGGCTCCTGCTGCAGCTGCGGGTGGCGGGGGCCACATCCTGGGCGGACGCTGGCGCTTCCAGCGGGTCAGAAGGGGCCAGGGCTCCAGTGGATGGAGCTAGCCGCTCAGGAGGGAGCCCGGCCAGAAGCTGATTGCATTTCACGCGGAGCTGGGGAGGGGAGCCTCACCACTGGAAGGAGTTCAGGCCCCCTTAGGAAGCTGCTGGGGTGAACCCGAGACCTCTCCAGTCCATATCTATGCTTTTAGTGCAGTCTCCCTGATTTAACCCCGGCCTTGCAGTGTCCCACAAAGATCACCCTTCCCCCTTAAAAAAAGAGAAGACAGCATTTAGCTTTTCTGGTGAACAGCCCTGTGTGTGTGTGTGTGTATGGGGGGGTGGTGGTGGCTGGGGAATGGGATGGCAATACACAGGGTCTCTGGGGGGGCCACTTGCCTTGGGACTGCTGTTGGGCAGAGAGAGACAAGCATCGGGTCGGGCTAGAGGCTTTTGATTGGATGTGAACTAATGAAGGGGATGGAAAACCATGAGCTTGGGCGGTGGGCAGCAGCAGCACCCACATTTTCTCAGGAGGCCCCAATCTCAGTTTGGTGCCGGCTGCGGGTGGGCTTGCAGAGCCCCCGCGCCCTGCTGAATCTGGGGCTCCTGCTCCGCACTGACCTTGGGGAGGGCAAGCGGAGGGGCCTATCTGGATACAAACCGCGGCTGGAACACACAGCTCAGAGACAGAGCACCCTGGGGCGGGCCGGTGGCCAGATCTTCCAGCCAATCCATCAACAGGTGTGTGGGGTGACCCGGGATGTGGAGCCGGTCCCCTCCTCTGTGGGTGATTCATTGGTGGGTCTGCATCTGGGCCAGGCTCCCTCTGCTCTGTTTGCCCCTGCTGCCATGAGGACAGGTGTCTGTGGGGAGCCTCTCAAGGACCCTGCCCGGCATTCTGAGGGCTCATCAGGCTCGAGCCTCCATGGAAGTCCCCTTTGGCATAAAGCTCGGGCTGACGGGGGGGGGGGGGGGGTTGATTGGAGAAACGCTTTGGCCCCCCCCCTTTTTTCCATGTGGCCGCCCCTCCCTGCCATGGCCCTCCTTTGGGACACTCCCTCAATTCGTGTTGACAAAACGAACACAGAATGGGTATTTAGAGATCAGTAGGTGCAGCTAAGAGGCCAGGAGGACCAAGAGCTCAGGCCACAGGGTGGCTTTCTTCCTGGGGAGGCGGCCTCAGACTGAGTGTCCCGGGCCTCTGGCCTCCCGGGGACGAAGCCTTCACTGACCGAGAGCTGGCGCCAATTCAGTGGAGGACACTTTGTGCTGTCTGCCAGAGGGCAGAACCGAGGTGTGCCACGCACAGAGCAGGAGCTCCGCTCAGTGCCAGGCAGGCCTCGCCTCCCCGAGAGCACCCAGCGTGGAGCCCACGCCGGGGGTGACAGTGAGTTTCCTGTCACCCGGGAGGTATGTGAGCAGAGGCCTCATACCCCCACGTAGGGCTGCCTGGGTGCTTTCTACACGGCGAGGGCCAAAGGTCCTGGAAACCTTGGCTGGCCCTGAACAGAGGAGTCTGAGTCTGAACGTGCTGGGCCTAGTGGTCCAGATGCCTGGCAACACACAGGCTTGGAAACTCCTCAGCGGCAGCATTTGTACTGAGCCCTGCATGCTGCCAGAGGCGCATGGTGACAGCTACCCCCACAGTGACACACAAAGAGGGAGTGACACACTGCCGAGAAGGCATGGAGGTTTCCAGTGACACCTGCCAGAGAGCTGGGGCGGGACACGCAACAGCAGAAAGACATACGGACGTTGGGACACAGTGTGCCACCCAGATCTGGGCACGCCCGGGAACTCCGACCCTTGCCCCAGGACGATCACGGAAATCTCCCGTAATGGACGTCTAGAGGCACGCGGAATCACATGGAGAAAGTACAGGGGTGTCATGAGATCTGACGGATCGCTTTTCTTTTTCTGTAAAGGGCTAGGTAGTCAATACTTGGGCTCTGCGGGCAGGTCCCCCTCGGCAGCGTCTCCACTGTGCCGTGAGCACGGCTGGGTTCTGATAAACTCTGCTGGGGGACGCTGCTGTTTGAGTGTCGTACAATGTTTATGTGGCATGAAATACGAGTCTTTTCATTTTTTCTGACCATTTAAAAATGTAAAAACTATTCTTAGCTCACCGGCTGTCCAGAAGTAGGTGAGAGGCTGCGTCTGAACTGCTCTAAGTGTTAGCCAAACTCTCGGCCGGAAGGTTAGAGGAGAAAAGTGGTTTAACAGTTTAAGGGAGGGACAGCTTGGTCCTGAGAGCCCGAGCCGCCCTAGGGGGGGCCTTGGATGATTCCCTGCCCTCTGCCTGGAGCTCGGAGCGCTCATCTGCTCAGTGGGCCAGTGCCGGGAGAGGCTCCCTGCCCGCCTCAGCACCCCACCCCAGACAGGCCTCTGCTGTGTCTGTGTGATAAATCCACTCTAAGGACACCTGGAGATAGCATTCACAAACGTGGAATGACATCATGTCACTTCAGCTCACCAACGAGGTCCTGCGTCCCCTTTCCCATTCCGCCTCTGTGTCCAGGTCCATGCTGGCCTGCAGAGGGAGGGACATGCAGGGACTCCTGGACATGCCTCATGTTTCCAGCAAGATTGGAAACTCACAGTAAGCAGGACGGGACCCCAAACGGCCTGGCAGGAGGGAGGGTCTCCTTATCTAGGGCTGGTAGTTCTCAGACAAGGGTGAGATCAGTGGAGGCAGATGCAGCCAGGGTGGGCTTCCTAGAGATGGTGGTGGGAGGTGCCTTTGACCTTGAGGGATACCGGAATGTTCTCATCCCGGGGCAATGCATTGCCTTCACTGACCTCAGCCTCCCCTCCACCCTGGCCCGACCGCCCTGACAAATGGGAACTGCAGAGGCTTGGCTGAGAAAACAAAACAAAACAAAACAAAACAAAACAAAACAAAACAAATGTAGCTCCTTTGTAGTCTTCTCCACATTTCCCAACTTCTGATTTAAGGCTGTGTGGTGAACCAGGTCTTGCCTTTGGTTTCTTCCTCCCTCTCCTGTTCCCTTTTGACATTTCCTTCCTGCTGTTTTCACCGACGTGGGCCAGGGAGACTTTCCTTTCCCATTTTCTCCGTGTCTCGAGATTCTGTTCCCTTCTTTCCATTCCAGCTGCCCTTCCCTGCCCAAGCCACCATCAGCTCTACCCAGAATCCGGAAAATGGCCTCAGTGTGGGTTTTCCCCCTTCCGCTCGGTTTGCCAGCCTTCTGAGGAGTATAGCCTCAGCGGGGAGCTTATGACTTCACTCCCCAGCTTAGGGCTCTTCAGTGCTCCCGTCCTACCCCGGGGACCAAGGCTGCAGTGTCCCTGGCACCCGCAGACTGGCACCAACCTCCCACCCTCTCATCTACCCCCCCACCTCCTGACATCTTGCCGAGCCTCTCCGCACCCCCAAGTCACCTTCCCAAGCCCATCCACCAGGCACTCGGCAGAGATCTGTGGGCCCCCACTGTGTGCCGGGGCACATGGGAGTCGGGGCTGCTCAGGAGGGGCTGCTGGTTGACAGGGTCTGCAGATGGAGAGCCCCTCTCAGTCCCTCCCTGCCTGCAAGGAGCGCACTAGACTGTCAACAAACCGGCTTCTGCTCCTGGCCTCCGTCCTCCTCCCTCCCACCCCCTCCCTTCATGGATCCTTCCGTCTTCCACCAGGTCCCTCCCTGCTGTACGAACTCTTTCCCCCCTTCTGTTATCTTCTGCTAACTCCTTCCCCTCTTCTCCCCTCTCACGCTCGAGGGGTGGAGAGGGGCAGGTGTCCTCTGGCATTGAACTCCCAGAACCCCTTGCAGGTCAGCTGAGCTGCCTGGACCAGCTGGAAGGCCTCTGCAGCATGACCTTGGGAAAGTCCCCTGGTTGCTCAGGACCTCGGAACCTCAAAAGTGAGATGGGGTAACCACCAATGTGCACACTTGAGTTCCAGCCCAGCCCTTAGCCCTCTCTGCCCTGAGCCCTGGTTTCCCACATGTCCCAGTGGGGGTTGTGGGTGGAATCAGGAGGGATCCTTCCAGGGACATGGGTTCTGTCACCTGCTGTGCACAGGACCCCAGTGGCCAGGCTCTGAAAGGGGAAGGTTTGAACACCCAGAGGAGCATCAGTGTTAATGATTAATCCTGTGAATGACAGGATGCCCTTTACCTAGGCATTGGGCTCCGTACTTCATCAGCTCTGACCCCGTAGAGGAGGAAAGAGGTTCTGGAGGTTTCCCTGTTCCTTCCCAGCAGCAAATGTAGTTCCCTCCCTTTGAGGGGTGAACTTGGCGGGGTGGGGGGTAACGTTTTATCTTTCCTTCTCCCTCCCTGGTTTCCTGCCCTGGGAGGGAGAGGAGGAAGTCGGGGGCAGGTCCTGCTCAGGTGCATTAAAAAGGAGCATGTGGTGAGCAAGGAAGGCCAGTGATCCATTTCTGGTGGGTCATCTGTCTCGTGTTAGGCTTGGCACTGTCTGGTGACAGGGAGGGCTGCTGGGCAGCCTGAGGAGTTCAGTAGGGGGTAGCCCGGCTGGCCCCTGCCCCATGAAGGCAGAAGAAGCCCCTAGATCTATGTGGCCCAAGGGAGGGGGCGTGAAGTGCTACCCTCCCACTGTGGGGGCGGCCAGCAAAAGCTGCCCCAGAAGGACGTGGTGGAAAGACATCAGAGCTTTCCCTTGAGGGCCCTGGGCCAGCCACTGGAGGGGAGCTGAGCACCCTGTCCCAGCGGCTGGGCCATCCTTAGCTGGGGTGTGGCAGAAAGGGTCCTGCAGGTTGTGGGGCAGAGGGGAGTGGTGGAGGGTCTCGGAGTCCCCTCCCACTCCATGGGGAAAGTTGGGAGCCCGGTGAGTCACCGCTGGCCCTGGTGTGCTGACTGATGGTGCTGCCTTCCTGTGTGCTTGGCACAGTGGCTCCCCAGACACGCCGCTCTCGTCTGTTTGCGCCGCCATCAGTCACTGGGCTGGTGGGGCCCGGAGAGGGCCCCCTGAGTGTGGACGGGGGAGCAGACTCCCCTCTAGACCGCGTGTCTGTCACACAGCCCTTCCTGCCAGGCAGGGCTCCAGTCCTCTCTGCTGTGTGACCTCGGGAACTAGCGTTCCCTCTCTCGGCTCAGTCTCCCCACAGGGAACTCAGTAGTAATAATGGAAGGTGGCCTCAAAAGTCTGTCTCATGTTTGAAATGGTGTCTATAACGACTTCTTCCTAAGGAAGGTATTTCAGATGTAGAAATACGGGCAGCGGGTAGCAGAAGGTCTGACTAATCCCCAAAGGTGTGAGAAGGAGGATCGCTAAAAGCATACAATGAGTTCTGAGCCGATCTTCCTTTTACGACAGGGAATGGCGGGAGTGTAAAGATGGAGTGTACAAGCTTTGGAGCCAGCCTGCTTGGGTTCCCTTTCCCAGCTCTACCGCATATTTGCTGTGTGATCTTGGAGAAGTTACTTAGGCTCTCTGTGCCTTAGTCACCTTAGCTATAGAATGAGGATAGTGCTGGTAACTGCTTCAAGGTTTTGGGCAGGTGAAGGGAGTTCATGCAAATTGGAAGAGTGCCTGGCACATACTGAGTGTTTAATAAATGTTAGTTACGAGCAAATAAAGGTGCAGCGGTCCTGCTGCTCCCATTTTGAAAGGGACACTGGGCTATGGGGATAGAGGTGACAGCAAGAGGTGCAAAAACCTGAACACAGTAGTAAGAAATTAATAACGGTTAATGCCCGCACAGCCCTCCTGGGAACCAGGCTATGCTCTATACTCCGTAGTTTGCTTCCATGAATTTGTTGGTGGCTCACAGTAGTATCTATGCGATAGGCATTCCTATTATTCCTATTATTCCTGTTATTTCCATGTTACAGACAATCAAATTGAGGCACAGGAAAAACTGGCTTGCCTGTTTTAAGTCCTAAGGCTTAAAACTCTAGCAGAATGGTCCCCACGCCCACTACCATAAATACCGGGGAGTCGAGTTTTAATTGTTCTCAGATCGGTTGCAAAAGCCAGTTGCCCCAGCAGAGCCTGGAGCCAAGGGAGCGAGCCTAGGAATATTGGTGGCCGGGTCGTCCTGCGCCAGCTGCGTGCTGGGCTGAGAGAGCCCGGTGTTCATCTTTGGGAGGGGAGAGTCCAACTCTAGGCCGCAGTGGCCCGACCTCGCCTTGTCCTGTGCTAGGGCCCCTCGCCATTCGGCGGGGGGGTGTGAGGAAGGAGGCAGCCAGGACGAGGGGGAGGAGGAGCCGCTGGGCTGCAGGCGGCAGGCTCAGGGGACACATTCAGGGGTACATGCCTGCGGCCCACCAGAGGAGCAGGTTTGGGGGCAGGGGGCCTCCAGCAGTAAACTCTGAGCGCTGTCCAACAAGGAGGGGGCCGGGAGGTCTCAGAGCGTGGACGGTGGGAGGGGGGCACAGACGTGCCAGAAGGGGCTGGGAATACTGTCGTCTTGGAGGAGCTAGAGAAGGTGACCTCTGAGGTTCCCAGCCAGGGTGGGGGCGTGGAAAGATCAAGGCCCAAGAGCTCCCGCGCTCTCTCATGCGGGTGAGTCTAGTGGGCAGGGGAGGGGTGGGGAGAGCAAACAGGAGGCAGTAGTGGGCTAAGGGAGTAGATCTGAAGAGTTCTCATCTCGAGACACATGTAACTGTGTGGGGACGAAGTTAACTCGACTTACTGTGGTGATAATATATACAAATACCAAATCCTTACAATGTGTGCCTGGAACTAATATAACGTTATATGTCAATTACATCTCAATTTAAAAAAAAAAGAGGGCAATGGTGGGCCTGAGGAACCCGGGTCTAGCTCCAGATGAGGCCCTGTGCTGAGCCTACTCCAGCCCTCCACCCTGCGTCACTGGGCTGCTTCCCATCATCGCCGAAGCAGCCTAGTGACAAAGCAGCGCTGGGGGATGGTCAGGCGGGGGCCTCTGTTTCGGCTTGTTTTTTAAGCAGAGCAGCTGTGGCCCAGGAGGAGCGGGCCTGCCGGGAGCGGGCAGGGGCACCCCGCGAGTCTGGCGTCCCCGTGCGAGCGCGTGAGTGTGTGCGTGCTCGCGTGGGCATGTGCGTGTGTGTGTGTGTGTGTGTGTGTGTGTGTGTGTGTGCACGCGCGCCCGGGCCTGAGTCCAGACGTATCTCATTGCCTCTGTGTGTCTGAATGCCTTTGCAGCTTCGGGGTGTGTGTTACTACGTAGATCGGGATCGGACGAACGCACGTGAATGCCAGCACCGCCGTCTGATTGCATCTGTACGTATCTTTATTCTGAGTTCTGCGTGTGCATGTGCGTTTCCGCGAAGGGGAGCGTGTGTGAGTGTGTGCGGAATTGTCTCTCAGCCCCTGGAGGAGTCTCCACCTCGCGTATTCCGTGCCTGGCAGGGCACGGATGCCCCCTGGGGGTAGATGTCTCTCTTTGTCTCTGTGGGGTTGACGTGTGTTTGTGCTCTTCTCCGTGGACCTGTTTCTATGTATTTGTGTGCGTGTGTGTGCGTGTGTGTGTGGGGGGGGGGGAGCGGAGATAATCAGAAATCAGCCAGCTCTCTAACACAGATCCATCCTCTGCCTGCGTGGTGCTCCCCACTTGTCCCTCCCCACTCCTCCCGAGCAACCGGAGGCGTGGAAGCTCCTGGCTCTCGCAGGCCAGCTCTCTGAGTTCTAATAAAGGTCAAGACGGGGACTTTAAATCCCAGTCTCCGCGAGGGTTACCTGGAGAGCCAAACCAGCATTGCCGTCTGGGCCCCCGCCCCAGAGACGCTGACTCAGTTGGGCAGGGGTATTTTGAAACGCTCCGCAGTGGTTCCGATGGGTGGTCTGGGCTGAGTGTGGGCTAAGAGGGGCTCGGGGAGGGGTGGCAAGTCTCCATTTGCAGGATCCCCGTCCTGAAGGAGGCAGGGAGTGCCCTTGCCCGATTTCATGTCTGAGTGCTCTTGCCACATGTCCTTCTCCAGGAAACTCGCTCCATGCCCCGGGCAGAGGTCTCCCCCAAGGGACAGAGACAGCCGCTGGCCCCTGTTTCTGGTGGCACCTTGTTGGGAGCATAGGGAGGTGGCCCCTGAGGAAGGAGCACTGTGTCTTCTTGGTAACACAGGCTGTGTACCCATTTTCCTTCTCTGGCTCATTTCTGGGCTCTGCTGGCCAGGAGGGAGAGGAGAGGAGGAGTCACCATCCTCCTGGTTAAGACGGCTGAGACCCACAGAAGCCGAGGGTCCAGACTGTGGCTGGGTGCGGGGGCCGGAGCCCAGGCGCCCCCTCCAGATGGGCTGATGGAGGTGCCAGGGGCTACCTGGCATGGTCCTGGGGCGGGGTGCGCCCACCTGACTTCACATGCCATCAGCCCTTGGCCTGACATTGTCCTAGGTGGGGAGGAGGCAGCTACAGATCTCAGACTTCACTGCCTTGCGGTGGCTTCTCTAAGCCCTCCGCTGGCCTGGCCAAGAGAGATAGCCTGCAGGTCCTGCTGCGGGCGGGGTCAGGCATTCCTCTGTCCCAGCCGGGCGGGTCAGAGTGTCAGCTCCTGTCTCAGCACACAGGGCTCTGGCTCGCCAGGGAGAATGGAGGCGACCGAGCTCCCTGGAGACCCACAGTGGAGGCAGCCCATGACCCGTAGAGGTGTGAAGGGCCCTGGGAGCAGGTGTAGAAACCCAGGCCTGAGAGTCCGGCACAGCTAGTGCCTTGGGGTGCCCAGGGCTGCTGGGCCAGAGCTCCCCCGGCCTGACCCACAAGGGAGAGCCTGCATCAGCATCCTTAGGGACCCCTGGGCTTCTTGGAGCACTTCTTGGGGACGCCCAAGGCCTCCCTCTAAGTGGAGGGAGTGGGCCCCGAGGGGAAGAGCAACAGGTGGGTGAGACAGGGTCCCCCTTTTGTGGAGTGATCCTGTGGCTCATTTTCTTCTCCTTTTTGGGTACTTGCTGGTCACCAGAGTGAGCTTGGAGAAGCCAGGGGAGAGGGAGGGAGGACACACGGGTTGGCAGAAAGCCAGGGAGACAAAAGGAACGAGGGTCATGGCAGCTCTGCCCAGTTAGGGGGGTTATGTGGAGACTAAAGGCTGGGATGCACCCCCCCCATGGGTCTCTGAGCCCAGGCACCTATGAGGGGGGGCCCTGGCACTGGCGGACTGAATCCTTTAATAATAATTTAATAGGAATGCAAATAATTTTTAAATTACTATGTTGTATTCCCTGGCATGGCTGCTGGGGCCTATTAACAGGGCCTGCTTGATGGATGCTGGGTTGCTTCCTTTTCTGCTGTGGGTGCTATTTTAGGTGATGCTGCAGTGACTATCATTGCACGTGCTTTCTTTTGGACAAGTGCAAATATTTCTCAGTAAATACCCAGATGCGGAATTGCTGGGGTGAAGGGAATGCATGCTAACCATTGATTTTAAGAAGCAGACCAATCTCCCCACCCCATCCCCCAGGAATGTGGCAGGGCCCCCACACCATCCCCGCTGGACTCCGGGTCCCCTCTCCGGTCCCAGCCGGCAGCCCCGGTCCTCAGGGACCTCCCCCCTTGGAGCATCTCCTCAGCAACCACTGTCGGGCATGTCGAGGCGGTAGAAGCTTTCTCCTGGAGGCCGAGTGGGCTGAGGTTACGTCTAAGCAGCCGCGG
The DNA here is from genome assembly GCA_028533885.1 of Nasua narica. Lineage (NCBI taxonomy): Eukaryota > Metazoa > Chordata > Mammalia > Carnivora > Procyonidae > Nasua > Nasua narica. Next base: position 52,502,376 of record CM052806.1, read on the forward strand.
CCGGGCTGTTGGAACGAAGCGATGCTCGGTGGGTGAGCACGGGAGTCGAGGTGCAGCTCTTCCTCACGTAGCCGTTGGGAGCTCGGGAGGCCTTCCAGTCTGGTGGGGTGCTCGCGGTGATCCAGTTCCTCTCCGTGTGGGGCTTCCCACGGCCCAGGGGTGGCTCCGGCGTTTGGGCAGGGCGAAGAGCAGAAGCGGAGAGCGCGGGTGCTGTCTCGTAGACAAGGGGTCTGGAGGTGGCACCTGTCCCTCCCACCCGTGTTCCGCAGGTGGCACCTGCGTCACAAGCCCGCACCTGTGAGCGGGAAGGACTAAAGAAAGTCCTCCCTAGGTGGGCAAGCGCGTGCTGGCTAATACTCTGTGGCTGTGGGGGCAGGTACGGGGAGACAGTTGTCTGCCACAGAGAGGAAAGCCACGCAGACCCTTCTGGTGGCCTGATGGGGGCCTGAGCCCGTGGGCTCCGCACTGTATCCCCAGAGCTTAGCATCGCGGAGGTGCTCAGCTGGTGTGTGTTTGCTGGAAGAATAAAGAACGCATAGACCAAGGTAGGGAGGGGCTTGCCCTGGTGGGCGGAGAGCCTTGCTGCAGGTAAGGGGGTGTCAGGAGGAAGGGCTGTCCCTGCCAGGGGACCCCCAGGGCTCAGGCCTTCCTTTCTCTCCAGCCCGTAGACCCCGTGGGGCTGACAGGCGGCTGCTCTTTCTGAGTGCCGGGCGAGCAGTGCTGGCCTGAGTCTCCGCCCGGATTGAGAATCGTCATGGCGAGCATCGTGCGGGCCTCCCTGGCTGCTTTCCTCCTGCTGCCTGTGGTAAGGGCCCAGCACCCTCCCCTCCAGGACTGGCTGGAGCCCCCACCCCAGAGAACCTGTGTCCTTTGTGTGTCCTCAGCCAGGCTCCGTTCAGCTGGCTGGCATCTCTGCCTGAACCCCCACTACGCCATTAAGTGCCTTTGTGCGAATGACAAAGGGTGCCCCTTCCTGCAGACCCTGTACTGGTTCGTCGAGAAATTGGGACACAGTTTACAAATCTATTAGACGGTGTGTGCGTGGCAACCTTTAGAGTTGTGCAGTGTGCAACCTTTGCAACTGGAAGCCCTAGTCGCAGCTGCTGAAAGATTTTTGATCCCAGGTCCTAGCCCATAAGTCTCTGCCAGGTTGGAACTCAGAAGCCCGCTCTTTCTTCTGCCTCTTCCCTAACAAGGGAAGGGTGGAGGAGGAGGTTTCCTCGGCAATGGCCCCTGCCCCTCAACCTGGGAATTTAGACCAGCACTTGATGCAGCTGCCTACAGAGACCTGGATGCCAGTCCTGTCTCTCTTCTGCCTTACTGTGTGACCACAGAGAAGCTCGCCCCTCTCCCCGGAAGCCTGCACAGCTATGAATAGCCAAACCTCAACTGGCTCACTTGCCTCTGCCTGCCGCCATGTGTGCAGATGTCCCCTTGAGGAACCATCGCTGCCCCAGCACGAGAACACAGCTCTCGTGGACTCCTCCGCTTAAATCCAGTGCCCACCACCAACTAGCTATGTGACCTTGGGCAGCATCTGATTTTTCTGAGTCTTGGTTTCCGCTTTTGTAAAATGGGGGCAGGAGGGAATGAGAGCAGCTCGTAGGTCCCGCTGAATGCAACCATGCAACCAGTGCTCTCTTGCCTGCAGCCCTTGGGGATGCACTCCTCCTGAGCCCCCAGAGGGGAGAGAGGATGAGCTCCCTTAGCCCCTTCTCTCTCCCACGCTCGCTCCCCTGAAGTACAGCGATAGCCTCCTGGTCTCTGGAGTCACACTGCCTAGGTTCGGGTCCTCGCCATACAGTCTGCTAAGCTATGTGATTTTGAGAAAGTTACTTAATGTCTCTGTGCTTAGGTTCACATCTGTCCAATGGAGGATGATGAAAATAGTACCTACTTTGTAGGGCTCCTGAGCTGCATATATTTAAGACAGAATAATGCATACACACAGGACAGTGCTGCGTGTGTGTGTTTGCTAATATTATAACACGTGGAAACTGAGACCCAAGGAGGGGTGGAATCCACCGAAGGCCACACGTTGAATTGGTGAAGGAGAAGAGCGCTCATAATATCTGGGGCCCCTGCTGGCCCTGAAATCTTTCTGGCACCGTCCTCTCCCTTTTTCTGCCCCCTACCCCCCACCCCTGCCCCAGGGTTTAGGTAGCAGAGTTTGTCTGTGAACTTCCCTCCTCCCATCCATCTCACGTGTCCCTCGCAGGCCACCGCCATGCACTCTGACTGCATCTTCAAGAAGGAGCAAGCCATGTGCCTGGAGAAGATCCAGAGGGCGAATGACCTGATGGACGTGAACGACTCCTCCCCAGGTGAGTAGGGTGGCGAGGAGGTCACCGCGTCCCCAGCACGGGGCCAGGCTTTCGAAACTGGCGTCCGGGCCTCTGGCCATTCTGGAGAGAGCGGTGGAGGGTACAGGTACGTGGGTCCTCCTGAAGACCCTGTGGGGGATGGAGTCCTGGATCTGCTCTGGGCAGTGACCTTGGGGTTGCCCTCCTTGGGGACAGCCTGCCCCGGATACCTCTACTGGAGGAGGCTGTTCTGCGTGGCTCGCCGCGGCCGCCTCTGATCCCAGACAGGGGCTGGGGTCGGGCTGGGGTCTGGGTTGGGGAGCAGCCGTCAGCTTATTAGCGGGCAGCCTGGGCCTGGTGGCAGCGGGGACACAGCTGTTGCCAGTGGCCGAGTAGGAGAGCACCTGCTCAATCCAGGGCAGGCACTGCGGGGTCATTTCCCTCTTCCTGTGCTCGCTCCACTAGAAGCCAGAAAACAAGGCTGCAGCAGGAACCCCACTCTTAAGCCTGCTGGGTGCAGTGCTTCTCCTGGGGCTGCTGTTATCACTGGGGTTGGGGTACTGCTTCCTGGAGCTGGATGGGACCACGCACGGCAGGACGCTTAGCAATCATAGCTCTCCCCATTAGGTGCCCAGAACACCCCCAATCCCGGTGACGACCCCAAATCCTTCGCACCTTTTCCAAGTGTCCCAAAGGCATGGCAGGGCCTCTGGTGGAGAACCAGCGGTCTGTGCAAGGCCTCTCCTGCTGGCTCCCCGCTGTGCGGATGGGACCCTGAGGCCCGCGGGGCAGAAGAGGGGATGTGTGCGAGCTTGCGGATTTGGGGCCGGGGGCCTCCCTGGTGGCCTCGCCAACCTCACCTGTGCCTGAGTTGCTGGAGGGTGGGGCTCCCTTCCCCGACTAGAGGGCTCGACTTTTCCCTCTGGATCCTCCCCATTTCTGAGGAGCTCTTCCGAGCACCATCTGTTTAAATACTTGATTAATCGGCAGCCCAGTTAAATGTAATGGTCCCTGCGGGCTGAGCTCCCCGTGCAGTCAGGGAGCATTAACTGGTAATGAAGCTGCTCCTGGTCATGCCGGCCTCCCCCTCCGGGCTGAGCTCCGGCTCAGCCCTAACTGAGGCCCCGCCACCCAGGGAAGCCGAAGCAGGGGGCCCCGATGGGCACACAGTGGCAGGAGACCAAAAGGATGTCTGGTCCAAATCTCTAGTTGAGGGGATGGGAAGAGGGGAGCCCGGGGGGCAGTGACTCATTAGGCCACACAGGGGTGGGAGTGGGGGGCAGGCTGAGGTTTTGTGGCTCCTGCATCGTGGGTTTCAGATACACTTGGGGTTGAGCAATGAGAAGCATCCAGAAGGGAAGAGTAGAGGTGGGGTGGGGACCAGGCCTGGGGAGCTGAAAGCGGGTTAATTGCACAGCGGTTTGGGGAGCCTGGGTTGGGAGAGGATACGAGGGCCTGGCCACAGGGGAGTCCTCGCAGAAGCATGAGCGAGAGGGATGTAAGGATGGACCCTCTCCCAGGAGGGGGCAAGCCAGTGTGGGCTGGGGGGTCTTTAACCCCAGGTGTTGCCCAGGAGAGCAAGAGAGTTCTCTGTGGGGAAGGTGGGCAAGGATTCACGGAAAACCAGATCCTTGGTTCTCAAACCCGGCCACGCATCAGAATCACCAGGAGCTTTTAGAAAAATGTGCCGAAGCCACAATCCAAATCCATTAAATTAGCACCGCCGTCCGTTGCAGTCAGGACATTTAAAGGCTCCCTGGGCGATTCTGATGAGAAGCTAGGCTGAAAGCCCTGAGTGACGCTTAGGGGCAAGCAGGTGCTTGCTGGCAGGTGAGAGCTGAGGGATGGATGAGTGGGGAGAACATTCTAGGCTGACAGAACCCCAGCAGTAAGAGGTGGGGTTGGGGAATGGGTACCTCCCTGTATCTGGAACCTGGATTAGGGTGGGTGGAGGTGGGCTATAAAGAGGGTCTGGCTGAGGGTCCCAGGGGCCCTGCGACTCAGGACTGACCACAGGTCACCCTCAAACCTGGACTTGGGTGGGGGACGCCAGGCCTGTGGAACAAATTCACTTATCCCACCGACCTATTCACTCATTCATTCATTCACTCACTCATTCATTCATTCATTCACTCACCCATTCATTCACTCACCCATTCATTCATTCACTCACCCATTCATTCATTCACTCACCCATTCACTCAGTTACTTACTCATCCACTTACTCGCTCATTCACTCACTCACTTACCCCTTCATTCACTCCCAGTCACTCTCATTCATTCGCTCACCCACTCATTTGCTCCCTCACTTGAATGACAAGTTGGAATTTTAGTGTCTGGCCTGGGTGGAATGGGGCAAGGCCGCAGGGAGAGGACTGTAGAGACAGAGGTTGGCATCCTGCTGGCCCTGGCTGCAGTTCAGAGAGGTCATGCCAGTGGGCAGGAGAGGAGCTGATGCTGCAGGAATTCAGTGGAAGGGGAAAGTACTTTGTGCTGGGCAGAGTGAGTGGAGGTGGTGGGATCAGGGAGGGCTTCAAGGAGGAAGGGACATTCAGGCCAGGCATGCAAGAGGCAGGGTGTGGACGGGTCTCTTGGAAGCAAGCTTTCCTCTAACTCTGAGTGCCCATGGGAGAGAGGAGACTACACCCTCCCGAGGACTGCCTAAAGAGAGGTTCTCCCACCTCTCCCTGTCTTCCTACTCTGAGTCATAGGGTGGGGCTCTGTAGAACAAAGCTGAGATGTTACTAAGCAGAGTCAAAAGGCAGCCTGCAGGTGGAAAAGAAGAGGAAACTGAGGGCCCAGCCGGATCACCACCTCCGTGGCCCTTTCTTTCTCTGTGCCTCAGAACCTTCTCTATTAAAATGAGAGGGTGGGACGGAACATGTTAATAATCAATAATTTAATATAGACTTAACACGTACCAGTCACTGTGCTAGTGCTTTTTTTCTCCCACTGCAGCAACTTAGGGGTGGAGTCTGTTATCACCCCTATTTTGTAGATGAGGAAACTGACGCCCAAGGAGGTTATGCCCCTTGCTTAGAGACAGTTCAATAATATGCAGAGGTGAAACTTGCATTCGGGTCCTCTGTGCCCTCAACTCCTGGGATCCACTGCCTTGGAAGAAGGATACGAGACACTGAGGCCCTAGGCCCCCTCACCAGCCATGTGACCTTGCAAAGGGCACTTAATCCCTTCATTTTTTCTGTCTGCAAAATGGAGGGAAAAAATAACATCTACCACATAGGATTATTGCATTAAATGCCAATTGTGGGAAAGGCTAAGGGTGATGCGTGGCATTTGCTAAGTACTCGACGAAGACGTTGTAGCTACTTCGAGTTGTCATGTTAGGGCGTGGAGTGCCTCTAGGGTCTCCATCTTCCGTGAGATCAGAGCTCTGGGCAACTGTGGGGTTCTCTGCAGGAAACAGTGCAGTTTGGAACAATCTGGAAGGGCTTTCTGGAGGACCAGAGGAAGGGCTGGGAACCAGATCCGGGCTGCAGAGGGCAGATGGAGAAGCATGGGAAGGGGAGAGAGAGCTCCAGGTGGAGGACTACCTGATAGAGGGAGGAAGGGAGCAGTGAGTACGGGGGACGGGGACCGTAGCAGCTCACACTGAAACACCTGGGACAGCTTCTGAATCTTCCCCTCCGCGAGCAGCCCAGGGTGGCTCACGAAACCCCACCGGCCTACGGGTTGGCCAGAGTTTTCCCTCCCATTTCATAGCTGCTGCTTCTCAGACTCACAGAAGTCAGGTTGCGAGCTGCCCCCTAAGTGTGCACTTCACTTGGCTATGAAAAGGCTAGAGGGCATCTGTGTTTCTAAGGGCGTGAGGCCCCAGCTCCAACGCTGTGGAAGGAGGCGGGGCTGGGCAGGGGGAGGCCCGGGAGTGTCCAGCCTGTGGTCGGCAGGGGCTTTTCCATACAAGCTGAGGTTAGAAGAACCCCGTGGGGGCTTCAGAGCAGGTGCTGGGCATCTTTCCAGTGCCAAAGTTCAGGGAGAGCACTGATCTTGCTGTCAGCAGACGGGAGAGTTTGCTAGGGCCTTCATTCTCCCCACGGGCTCCGTACGAGCCTTAGGTCTTTGGGGCGTCCTTGTCCTTGCAGTTGAGCCAGGCTTCTTGGCTTTGTATTAAACCTGCTTGTGAAGTCCAGGCAGCAGTTGATCTCCTTGCTCTGCAGCGTCTTAGAAGCCCCAGGAGCACTTAAAGATGCTGATGGCCAGGCCCTTCCCAGACCAACGCAATCAGCATTTGGTGGGGAGGGTGTCAGAAGTCTGTAGAGGGTCCTAAAGCACATCCAAGTTTAAGAGCCATTGTGGCCAGCAGACAGCAGCCACTGGACGGTCGTCCCGTCTTGTATGAGAGAGCAGCCCCCGCGGCGCAGGTAAGCCAGGCTGGGGGCTCGTTCCTAGCCAACAGTCAAACGTGAACCTGTTGGAGAATTGGCGATTGGCACGGTGTTGCTGGTCTGCGCTGGGGTGACCTGGGTGGCCAGCCCTCCCTCTGCACCCCTTCTTTGCCCCTCCCCTGCCCCTTCTGCCCCTGAGCACGTGCACCATGCACGGAACTCTGGCCAGAGGTTGGCTGATGCCCCTAAAGTGCACTTGAAAGTGAAAAGAGGAAATCTCTCTGCTTGTTCTAGTAAGCATGAGGTTTGAACTCACAGTCATGCTTTGCTATATTTGAAAAATATATTTCCATGTATTTCTTATAATTTTTTAAATCCAGTGAAGCAAGTGCATTGCAATGGGGACACCGATCTGCTGGGTTGAGGTGTGTCCACGCTATAGTGTGTGTGGCAGGGGCAGGCGGGGCGGGGGGGGGGGTCCCAGGAAGGCACCTGCTTCCTCCCCAACCCTTGTCTGTCCCTGGGACACCCCAAAGAGAACATGGGATGGTAATGCCCAGAGTGGTCTTCGGGGGGGGGGGAAGCCAAAGGGCAGAGAGATGGGGGGGTGTGGGGTAGGGGGACCGCAGCCGGCCGCAGAGGGTAGAAAAGCCAGGTGAGGCCGGCAGAGTGAAAGCAGGCTTGCTGACTGCGTGGCTTTGTTCACAACACCCTGGGTGCGTTTTAAAGATTCTTCTCAGGACCGTTACTGAGGCAATCTGTTTAGCGGTTTTGAACCTCATCCCAAGCCCCTGAATGCTAAATGGGACTTGAGACAACACTGAGTCCAGCTTTGTCATGTGACCCAGAGAGAGGTTGAGGCTGGAGGTGGCCGTCACTGGCTCAGTCCCACGGAAGGCCGGAGCCAGCTCTGGGACAGGACCCAGGTCTGCCGTCCCAGCCCGGGGGGTGCCCATTGTGTGGCAGTGCGCTTGTGCCCAGAGAGGAGAAAGGAGTCCTGTGCGTGGGAACGGGGTCTCCACTCTGAAGAGTCGCCGGGCCCACACAGGTCACCGGCACGGCCTGCTTTGTTCCCTCTGCTCAGCGCGAGGGGCCTGCCTGTGTGGGGTGGGTCCCGCCCGCTTTGTGGGGCTGCGGGCTTCCGTCAGCCTGGAGGCCTTCCCTGCGGTCCAGCGGGGCTGCTTGGGCGTGGTCCTCTCGGGGGTCCTCCTACTCTGGAGAAGATGAAAGAGGCCTGCGGTGGCTTTGGCTGGGGCGGGAGGGAGGAGATTTGGAGGGAAGATGAGGAAGCCTGCTCATTGCTATTCCACCCCAGCCTCTGAGGCCTGTCTGGGGTGCAGAGTGCTTCGCCCCAGCCCCCACCTCCACTCTCACCACACAAGGAGTGGCCTGGAGCGGGGCTGGGCCCGGGCTCCCCAGCCTTCTTGACCACATCTCCCAGCCGTCTGAGACGGAACAGGCCCTCGGCGTGGGACGGGGTAGGGTCCGCGGAGACCCTCACTTCTGACGAAAGGTTCCGTTCCTGTCCAAACTGGTTTTCCTTCAGCCCCACAGTTCTCAGACTCCAGCCTGCATCAGAACCTCCTGGAAGGTTGTTAAAACACAGAATGCTTGGACTGAGCCCCGGAGTTTCTGACTCAGTGGGTCTGGGTGGGGTCTGAACAGCTGCCCCTCTAGCAAGTTCCCTGTGGTGCTCCTGGTGCGGGGTCCCCGCTCTGAGGACCACTGCCTTCCAGAGGGGAGGACTGCGTCTTCATTCCTTTCCCACCGACCACCACCGCCCCCTGCCAGCACTGAGCTCACAGCTGGTCCTCATTTTATGGATCAGAAATATTGGCTCGAAAGTCAATTTCAGTAAATGGAATCAGTTTTTTTTTTTTTTTTTTTAACCCTTGAATTGTGGTGCTAAAATGAGGGGCTTGTTCTAACAATACCCAAGCACCCTTAAAAGGAGGACCGCGTCTTTGTCTGAGTCCCTTTGGTGCCCCTGCTCTCATGGGCTTTGAACACTGTGTGGAACTGGACAAAATCATCACCATGACAACCTGCGATTAGCTCCTTATTTTGTTCCAGTCGAGGCTAATGGTCCTCGTGTTCTCTTTCTGTTCAGCGTGCCCAAGTGGTCTTTTCCCCTCCTGCTGTCGCAAGGCACTGCGTCTCCTTGGCTGCTTCCTTTGTGTCTTAGTGTCTTAGTGCGGGCAGCTCCCCCCATCCCCTCAGAGTGGGCACAGCCCTCTCCCCCGAGCAGGATCCCTGATGCGCCTGGATTCCTCAGACCAGGTTCCATAGAGCCTTTCAGGGTTTGACGAGGGGCGGGGGGCAGGGAGCAGACTGAGCCAGGAGGGCAGAGACGGGCTTCATGTAGAATTGGGGAGCCAGAGGAGAGGTGAATAGGGAGATTTGCGGGCGTCAAAGCAGAGAGTTCTCCCAGGGGAGAGGAGCCATTCTGATTTTTGACTTCGCAGAGAGGAGGGGAACAGGAACTGATGCTCTTGCCCGTGCCCTCCGTGAACCATGCTATCCCGGCTGCTGGGCCGCTATCCTGGCCTGGTTCCCCCCGGTTTCTGGCCACCCCTCCTCAGTCTTCCTTGCCAGCCCCGCTTCTGATGCTGCATTCCTCCTTCTGTCGGGACCAGGCCTTACCCTCTTCTCTTCTCTAGTGCACACGCTCTCACTAGAGCCACTGTCCAGGTCTGTGGATCCCTAGCATCCCTCTGCAGACCACTCCTGAGTCTCTTCCCCCAGTTCCCCCACTCCCCGTCTGCACTCCAGACTTTTAGCTAACCGTCTGCGGGAAATCCACCTCCACTTGGCTCTTGGCACCATCTCAAGCTGAACACACTCCAGACGAAACCCTTGAGCTCCATCCAGCCTGCCTCATGCCCGCCACCATTTGCTTCTCATCCGGGTTCTCTCCACTGTGGGCATGGCTGACCCTTGCAGCCATACGGACATTCAAGCCAGAAACCCAGGTGCCCCCTTTGGCACCTATCTCCTTTTCACTGCATTAGTCAGGTAGCTTAGATTTCACCGCAGTAACCAAAAAAAAAAAAAAAAAAAATCTTAATATTTCAGAGACGCAGGCCAGCAGCCTTTATTGCTTACACAGGTCGCAGGCCAGCGTGGTTGGCAGAGATGGGAGGTAGAGCGGGCTCCTTCCGTCTTAGAACGCTGCCAGCCTCAACCTGGGGCCTCCAAGGATGCTGCAGAGGGGAGAGGGAGAGAAGGGGCATGGAGCCTGTGAGAGATGCCTCTGAGAGCAGTCCATCACCTCCACTTACCTTTGGTGTGAACTCAGTCACGTGATACGGGTGAGCCCCCCCCCCCCCCAACAGTCACTGGCAGGCTTGCTGGCCACAGCTGGTCTGTCACCGGGCCCTTCAGTCCTGCCTCCAGACTCCCTGGCACAGCATACCTTTCCTTCCTGGTGGTCCCAGCTCCAAATCCAGCCACTCTGCCTTCCCCTACGCTTCTGCCCTATCCTAACAGATATGTCTCCATCTTTGATTGGCTGCTCTTGAAATGTACTACCTTCCCACATGTGGTCCCATTCCCATGGGGTCAGATCAGGGAACTCCTTGTCTTAAAATGCATCCATGGGAGGCAAAACAGTGGCGGCCCCATCCTCATCCCCAAAGCCCGAGAATGTGTTACCTTACATGGCAGAAAGTTCTTGGCAGGTGTAATTGGGTTAAGGATCTTAAGATGAGGAGAGGACCCTGGATTATTCAGGTGGATCCAATGTAATCACAACAGTCCTCACATGGGAAGGACGGGCGCGAGGGGGTCAGAGAAGGAGAGTCGAGGACACTATGCTCTTGGTGTCGAAGATGGTGAAAGGGGCCACTGGGCACGGAATGCCTTGAATCTGGAAGAGATAAGGAAGTGGATTCACTGCTAGATCCTCCAGAAGAAATGCAGGCCAGCAAACGTCTTGATTTAAGCCCAGGGAGGTCAGTTTCGGACTTTCTGATCTCCAGAACTGCAAAATAAGACATTGTCATTGAAGCCACTGAGTTGGTTTTGTTGCAGTAGCAATAGGAAGGTAATTCATCATCTAAGGGCTTCTCTCTTAGCATTTAGCCTAAAGTGTAAAATCTTTCCCTATACCACTGGACTGTAAGCGCTGTGCAGGCAGAGACTGGGGGCTGTTTTCTTCAGTCCTGTGTTGCTGTGCAGCGTCGGACTCATAATTGACATAGACTTTCTTGAATAAATGCGTGAATAAGAGGGAGGGGAAGGGAGAGTGAGAAGCAAAATGGGGTGCAAGGAGGAGGGGGAGGAGAGGGAGAAAAGGCGTCTCGAAATCCTTCAGTCCCAACAAGACTAAGCTTTGTTGGGACTAGAGTCTGGAACAGATGGGGACAGGGAACTGGATGTGTTCTGTGGGGGTGGAAGGAAAATGAGTTGCTGTCCTCAGTTGGAGAAACCCAGGGCTCTTCCCTGTGCTCCTCATCTCCCCGGAAGGGCTTTCTAGGGGGGATTCAGAGAGGCCCCATCAAGGGGGGGAGACGATTTAGAGCCCACGCCACCTCTGAGAGGTGAGAACTGTGCAAGGGTGGAGGGGGCATTCTGGGAAGCCCCGAGGTGGCCCCCTGGGTCTCCTGCGACCCCCATGATGTGGGCCAGAGGGGTGGGTGGAGGGCTGTGAGCTCATGTGGTCAGGGATGCTGTCCCCTAAAGGAAAGCTCTTTTTCTACTCACAGCATTTCTGACAGACATCGAATGTTGGGTTTTCCAGTCTTCTGTCGACACCCAACTGGTGTCCCTACAATTTAATTCACTCTGACACTAACTGCCAGCAGTTAGCACGGACCCTTTGGCTAAGAGCTCGGTCTGAAGACTGTCCCCTCCCCCACAGCAGATGCCAGTTGCAAATCATGGCTCCCCATGTTATCCATGCTTCTGTCTGACTTGACTACAAATGGGGGGTTCCCGTGACCAACCTTCTCCTCAGTTTCAATAATTTGCAGCAATGGCTCCCAGAACTCAGGGAAACGTGTTCACCAATTTACCATAAAGGACATATGGACAGCCAGAAGAAGGGGGTCATAGAGTGAGGTCCAGAAGGAGTGCAGGAGCTTCTGTCCCTGTGCAGTTCGGGGTGCACCTCTCTGCTAGAATGTGGATATATGTGTTCACCCACCCAGAAGCTCTTTGAACCCCATTGTTTAGGGTTTTTGTGGAAGTTCTGTTATGTAGATATGATTGCCTAAATCATTGGCCATTGGTGATTAGCCCAATTTCTAGCTCTCCTCCCCCTCACATCGGTGAGGGGGCCTGAAAGTACCGCCGGCAACCCGCCCTCATTGCCCCAGAGTCACCTCATTGGCATAAATTCAGGTGTGGTCGAAAGAGCCTTAGGAATAACTGAAAACACTCCCCTCACCCTATCAGGGAATTCCACAGGTTTAGGAGCTTTGCCTGGAAGCTGGGACTAAGACCCAATACATAATTCTTATCGTATCGTGATATTACAGTTCCCTAAACCCAGATACTGGGATCGGGCCCTTGAATTATGGGTTTCAGTTCTAGTCTTTCCACCTCCCCTGGTGCCGTAGGAATTGCCCCTGGGAACCTTAGTCCCTGGAGGGGAACCAGACTGGGAACCTGCGCAGGGTACCGGGAAGGCTTCGATAGTGTGGCAGGCCATGGAGTAGAGGGGGGGCACCTTGGCAGGTACCCCTGGGAGATGTTTGTGCTGGCAGTGGGGCCACGGAGGGCAGCCCCGGCCTCCCCAGGCATCCTTCTGGGCACCAGCAGGTCCTGAGGGAATCATTGGTCACCGTAGTTGGGCATGTGCTCAGAGACGCCCCGCCCTGGCAGTGCACACAGGGAAACTGAGTCAGGGTGGCGTGGGTAGGGACTTGCTGGAGTCATGAAGGGAGCCCTTGGTAGAAGTCAACCAAATTCAAGTCTTAAGCCTGCCTTTCTGCTTCCTCTGCCCTCACGTAGGACCTTCTCAAATTTGTTTTCTGCCCCGCTGTGGCCCAGGGCCTAATGGGTGTGGGAGGTGGGGCAGGACGAATTCCCCAACCTTGCCTCTAGGCCTCCGACCTCCAACCTGGGAGCCCCACCTCCCCTCATGGCGTCACTGCCTGGGGCTCTGCATCTTTCCCTGCGTCTCAACCTTCCGGGAGCGTGCTCCCTCTGTCCGAAGGGCCCTGAGACCTCAGGAGCGTCAGCTGGCTGCCGCAGCTGGCTGGGCCAGCGCCTAATGTTCCACATTAAGGGAACATCTGTTGGCTGGGGCTGCTGGGGCACGGGCCAGACACAGCCGTGCTCCAGGGCCGTTCCACCATCAGCCTGGACCACGACGGCCAAAGATGCGCGGTTGGGTCTCTTCCGAGGACGTGATGTCATCAGCCCCAGCCATGGTTTCCTGCTGTGAAGGGTGGGCAGGAATCAGCCATACCTGGCTACTGCAGTGGGACCTGGGACCCTGCTCCCCTCACGTGGCCCCGGTGTCCTAGTCTTCTTGGTTTGTTTCCCTCAGAATTTTCTGTGGGGCTTCCAGCTCCGAAACTGAGACATCCCAGGAGCCAGGAGACCACAGGCCAATGTGACTGGGTTTGAATTCCAAAATCGCCAGGTCTGGATTCTGAGAGACCAGGTGTTCTTCATTTGGAAGCTTTGGGTGCTGCCTTCTCATCCAAAGGCCAAGTCCGTCGTGGACCCCAGCAGCAGAGAGGCTGGGAGCCCCTGAGGCCTGCCCGAGGCCCCCTTGCCCGGCCTAGCGCCTGCTCAGGCGTCCTCTGTGACCGGTGGGTGGCACTCCCCTGGAATTTCTCCTCACCTTGCAGGGCTCTGCTTCATCGCCTTGCCTGGGCCTCTCCCAGGGGAATGCTTCTCAGGGACACCTAATTGAAATAATGAAATTAATGCCAGCAACGGCAGTGAACATGCATTGAGTGGGCCTGGAGCTCTGAGAGCTTTACATGGATGAATTCATTAATCCTCATGACAGCTCTGGGAGGTGGGACACCTGTCGGTCACCCGCTAACTGTCCTCCATCTGGTAGAGAAGCCCTTTCCAAAGCCCATATTTCTGGACCCCTCACCAGGATGTGGGTCCCTTCCTGAAATTGTACTCTGCTGTCAGAGTGCTGTCTCTATGTGGCCGCTTCCCTCCTCCTCCTTTGCCCCCCCCTCTTGGGGATTACATCACCACATACACTTCCTTTGCCCACCTGATAAATGTGGGGTTCCCTGGGGCTTCCCTCGCCATGCCCTTCTCACTTTGTGCCCTTTCCCTGCGTGACCTGCTGTCCCAGGGCCTCACCCTCTCCCCATGTGCCAGACAGGGAAGCAAGGGCTGTGCCTTGGGGGCCATGTTGAGGACTTGAGGTCGTAGGTCCTCTGAAAGCTGTGCACAACTGGGGGTGAGCTGGATGTCCTGATCAGATCTTCCTTTTGAAAAGGTCACTGTCACAGCCTTGTGGGGTCGAGTGAAGACACCATGGTGCCAGTGAAAGGTAGCTTACCCCTTAACTCAGTCGGGGTGAGGGGCGGGAGAATAGGACATGGATGTCGCAAATATTTGGCAGTCAGACCAGCTAGACATGGTGGCCAGCTGGATGTGGGACTAGAAGGAGGAGGAGACATAGCAAGGGCGGTCTGGTACCGAAACCCAACTTCGGCTGCCCTTTGTTGGAAAAGCCAATACTCAAGAGATGAGTGTTGACTGGAAAGCAATACGAGCTTTTTTCCGGATACCTGCCACTTGGGAAGAAGGCAGGCTTGTCCAAAGGCCAGCTCCGAGGCTTCTGCCTGGCCCAGAGATTTTTAAAAGGGGTTTAGGGCCGTTAAGGGAGGGCAGTGGTCTGTAACATTCCTTGAGTGCGTGCACCCTACAGACACCAGATCCAGACATTATCAGGGTGTCCGCAGCTCATACAGGAGGGTCTGGTGCACAAGGGCTGTGTTCTTTTCTAGGAAAGAACTCATCTATAGGTGTGCAGAGAAAGGTTTAGTTAATCACATTCAGGGTGCTTGCTAAAGCCTGAAGACAATTAGGTCGGCCCCAGGGGCCAAAGTGGCTTCAAGTCTGCCTAGTCAGGGCTGAGACAGTTAACAGGGCTGCAGTGGGAGACCCTGAGTGGAGTCTTGGACAGGATGGGTTTGGATTACCTGGGGCCTCTCATGGTGGGGACAGCGGGCTGTTTTCAGGGAGCGCGGGGCTCAGGCTCAGGGGTTGTGGGTGTGTAGCTCTGTCCTGAGGCCATGAGCCAGTGATCTTGTCCAAGGGGGCAGGGGGGAGGCTCCAGGGGCAGGGCGGCCGCTGGTATATCTGCATTCAGTTAGGGTGGGCCAGGCGAGCCCCATCAGGGAGGGTGAGGAGGGGGCAGCTGGTGGCCAGAGGCAGGGAGAGTGTCAGAGGAAGGGGCGGAGCGTGAAGGGCGGTGAGGTAGCGGCCATGGGGTTGCAGAGAACTCCCAGGAAAGGCTGGCAGGGGTTGGAAGGCGGGAGAGAGAGTACACGGTGGGCAGAGGGGCAGGAGTGTCCGCTGAACCCCTAAACTAATACCTGGTCATCAAGCTTGCCATCTTTGTCTTGCTCCCGGCAGCGTGTGTCTGGCGACGCACCAAGTCTGGATGATTCCTAAGCACCTCTTGGTCTGGCATGGCTCCCCCTCCAGCGCTCAGCATTCGCCAGAGTCGGGCCTGTGCCACGACTGCACTGGCCTCTTCTGTCTTTGGGCTCTGAGTCCCTTCCCAGTCCCAGGCCTTGGCCACGCAGGCCTCTCCCGGCCAGCTCTGCCCTCTCCCCATCAGACCGCTTGTCGCTCCCCCTCCAAGTCTCAGAGCCTCGCCATCTGGAAGGCAGGTGCGGGCCTGGAGCAGCACCCTGAGGCCAGCCGGTTCTTGGCGCTCCCCTAGGGCCAGGGAGGGCCCACCGAGGAGGCCGAGCGGAAGCTGGACCCCATCGTGATGCCGGAGGCTGGGAGGACTAGGGCAGCTGATGTGGGGAGACAGTGCGGTGCTCCCAAGACCCCCAGCATCTCATGCTTGGTGATCCCGCCCTGGCCTGGGATTGGCCTGCTTCTCCCTTCCCCACAGTCCTCCCAGCACCATGGGTCTGGGAGAGATGGAAAATCAGGCGAGAGCTCCCTCTCCACCCCAGGAGCTCCTGAAATGTCCCAGCTCCTCTTTGAGGGATGAAGCTGAGCCCTGCCTCACACAGTGAGCCTCACCTTCTCCCCGTGAAACTGTTCCCTGCCCCTGCAAGGGCCTGGCTCACAGCGTGCGTGTGTGTGCCCGCCTGCACGAGTGTGGTGTGTGTGCTGTGTGTGCATGCGTGGGGCTGGGCCCCCTCTCACCGTGGTTCTCTCCTGCATAGGCTGCCCTGGCATGTGGGACAACCTCACGTGTTGGAAGCCTGCCCGCGTGGGTGAGATGGTCCTGGTCAGCTGCCCTGAACTCTTCCGAATCTTTAACCCGGACCAAGGTGAGTTTCCCCCTGGGGCTTCCCTAGGCCATGATTGGTCTAACCTGGGCCCCAGACCTTCCTGGGACGCAAGTACCAAGGTCCTGGGGCCCCCTGCAGGCCAGAGTTCCCTGTTCCAGAGCTCCCATGCTAGTGGGAGCGTGAAACTGCAGACGCCGGTGGGCACAGGGATGCAGAAGCGCCCGCAGACGCGGCTCCCGGGGTGCCCTGGAGATGCGCCTTGTGGGTGTGGCCAGGCTGTGCTCTTGGATGTGCGCTCCGGCGCTTACCCAACTCGGACCTTGAGGGAGGCGGTTCACCTGTTCCCTGGTCTGTCAGGTGGCTTTGTGGCCTAGTGGCTGGGGAGATGCGTGGAGGGATGACCATGGTCGCCCAGCCCTGGGCACAGCGCACGCTCAGTAGTGTTAGCTGGTGTTACTACCGCTATCACACATAGGGGTGCCCAGAGGCCCAGAGGGACACCCAGAGACAGGCACACAGTGAGACGCCCTCAGGCAGCTGGCCACAAGACACCCACGTCCGCACTCACATACCCACTTAGAAATGAGGTGTGGTGTCACAGAGAGCTCGGCTTGGGGGTGTCTGTGTTTGGGGCCTTGGAGGGGCATTGATGTGCTGTGGAGATATTCAGGGGCCCCAGACCCATCTGAGAGCCATAGGGGTGGGCAGTGGCTGAGCTGTGTGACTCAGGAGGTAGGACAGGGGGCGCAAGAGAGGGGGGCGGTGCTCCTTGTAAAGGCACAAAACCTTACTGACCACATCTGCAAGGGGAGGGGTCTGCCAAGAGGGATTCATGCTGATCTCTTCTTTGGGTGTGTGTCCACTGGCCTCGCTAGGCTAGTTGCGCCTTTCAGCTGGGGCCTTGTAGACTCCTGAGAAAGGCTGCTCTCCAGCCAGGCCACCTGAACTCTGGGAAGGGCTTAGAGCCTCGCCCTGGCCCTCCACCCCACTCCTGTGGCTGTGGAGGGAAGCAGGACACCAGGTTAGGCGGGGCTGGGCCCCAGGGAGGTGACGTCCTGCGAACAGGCCTACTGACGGCTGAGCCCTGGGATGGGGCCTTGTTTAGGGGAGGATAGAGGGGGTTAGACGCATCTGAGTCACTTGTGTACTCACGCATGTGACCTTGGCACCTGGCCCTCAGCTTCCTGAGGCTGCCTGCCTAAGGCTTAGGCCAGGGTCCTTCTAGAACTGGAGAGCTTCTGAGCTCCACTCCACTATGGAGTCCTGCCCACCTCCACCCTCTGACCCGTCTATGAGAGGTAGCGGCACATTTTCTTTCACTTCCGGATAACTGTGACTCTGCCCAGGGGAGCAGGTGCTTATGGGAGGTGGCAGAGGGGAGAGTGGCCATATGCTGGGGTGCAGGGCCCCATCCAAAGACCCGGAGAGGCGGGGTTTAGCTCCCCCTTCCCCCCACTTCCCCTTCTGGGGCGTTCAGCCACACCACCCGCCTCCAGACCCCCAGCCCAGAAGGAGGATGGCATGGGGCTCTCCCATCCTGACAGCTGGGGGACTGGGCATGCCCCAGAGCCGGACAGGAAGGGAATTTGGAATCAGAGGCCAAGCAGTGCTGGAGTGCGGGGTACAGTGTGCACGGGGGACATCGGTGCGGTGGCAGCCGGTGACTCAGCCACATTGCTGCTGCATTCCTATGGAAACCGCCTTCCTCACTTCCTCCATTCATGTACTCTTCTCATTCATCATTCACCTGAGGTCTCTTGAACATCTACTCTGGGTCAGGTACCCTGGCGAGACGGCTGCTTTTCAACAACAAAAAGGCAGAATGAATCAGCGGTGAACTAAGATGCTAAGGAACACTTTCCTTCACACTCTGTCCCTCCCTCTGACAATTGCACCATGAGTGTGTTATTTACACCTGATCCTTAATGGCTCATTACGGCGGGGCCCTTTAGCATCTCCATTCACGAAGCTGCATTAGGGAGAGTTGCTTAGAAAGTTGAGAATGGCGTTTTTTATTCTATTTCATGGCTCCTAGGGCTGAATCACTACGGTCGTTGTTGCTTCGTAGGCTACTGAAGATATGGGGGCACTGATCTCCCCATCTCCTCTCAAACACTTTGGCTCATCTCTCCTTAACTGGGTCTCCTTCCGAAGGGAGGGGCAGAAGTCTCCCGTGTCGGGCCCACCCCCAGCCTACAGTCCTCATGCCCCTGGGTCCCCAGCAGAGCTTGGGCATGGGGAGTGGGGGAGGGAGGAAATGAGCAGGACCCAGTGAGAGCAGACCCAACGTTAGCTCCCTCGTTCACCTCGGGGTTCTCTCTCTTTCTCTGTTTCAGTGTGGAAGCTAGAAACCATTGGTAAGAGGAACTTGGAGAGGACAGACTACTGATCATCTGTCCATTTGTCCGTCCAGCGGGAGCCCAGTTCTGACTGCTGGGAACGGGTGGGGGTGGAATGAGAGGCCCCTCAGGGACCAGATGCCCCCCCACCCCCACCCCCTGCCCTTAGCCATCCAGGGAGGTGGGGGATACAGGCCCATGGAAGATACAGCCCTTGGCCTCGGGGTGCTCAGTGCTGCTTGGGGAGGATGAGACACATGCATGGAGGGCCTACAAAATGGGCGTGGTGCAGGCCTGAATGTGTGTGTGCGCCCATGTGGATACCGACATCCTCAGTGGCCTTGATGTTGGAATGGAGGGCAGGCTTGAGAACAGGAGAGACCTAGCCATGCAGCGTGTAAGCAGGATAATGAAAAGGTCAGGTAGGCTTCCTGGAGGGGGTGACATGTCCGCTGTGTGTGGGAAATAGGATTCTGAGAAGTGGAAAGGACAGGAGGGTTCATTGCTTGCAGGGGGTTCGTCATGAGAAAAGGATGGAGGTGGAATAAAGAATCAGGAGAGAGAGAGGGAGAGAAAATGTCTGTGGATGAAGTCCCGGCCCCCCTTGGATGAGATAGGTTTGGGGCTGAGAAGGAGGCTTGTGACCCAAGAAGAAACCCAAGTCCAGGACCTGTGTTGCTGTTCCTGCTTTTTTTCTGGAAAGGGCCCAGTCATCCTTTTCCATTCCTCTCCCAGCCCGGAGGCCCTCCCACCTTCCTGACTCTATCCCGTTTCCACTTCCTGTGGCCCAGTGGGGAGAACTGAGTCATGGGCCATCCTTAGCATCATAGAAGTACAAAGCAATGGGATTGATGCTGGAAGGCACGGTGTCAGAAAGGTGTGCGGCTGCTGCGTGCGCTGCAGCCTTTTGGCTGAGACCCCACCTCTGTCCTTCAGACCAGGGACGGCCTTGACCTTTCAGGGTAGAGAGTATACCACGCCCAGCCCTGGCACGCTGAGGGCCGCGTGTGCTGACTCATGCCCGCTTCTGTGCTTTGCAGGAGAGTTCGACTTCCCTGACAGTAACTCCTTGGATCTCTCAGGTGAGGGCTTCAGCTGGGGCCCACCACAGGCTGGCCGGAGGGGGGCACGTGCTGGCACGGGAGCTTGGGGGCCCCCATTCCAGGGCAGGTGGGGACTTCCTGTGGCTGTGGGATCTTTAGTGGGTCATTTTCTTTCTCTGGAGAAGCTGTGATTTTCTCTACGGAAACTCGCACTTGTGTGCCCAGACAGAGCGTTATGTGTATGATTTCTGGGAGCACAGATTCCTCCAAGCTGCCCTGTGGACTCCAAGTACAGATCCCCTGGATTCGATGGCCCCCGGTAGTTTAGAACTTCCACAGGTGTAACGGTGGTTCTCCAACTTTCACTGGGACCTCAGTCACCTAGGGAGCTCGTTAAAACTCGGATTCCCCACCCCAAGAGTTTCTGATTTAGCAGGCCTTGGGGGTGGGGCGGGCCTGAGAATGTGCATTTCCAGCCCGTCTTCCCAGTGCTGCTGATGGGCTCGACTGGGTAGGGTGCCCACCTTGAGAACCAGTGCCCTAAAATCCTGTGCTCCTATGAAATTGCTGGGGCAAAGTAGCCTAGCGAAGTGGGCACAGTCATTGCAAGTTTTTGACAACCTAGAGAGTACTCCATCTTCTGGAGATTTCCATTAGGACAATAGAGTGACAAATTCGTGGAATAGTTCTGAACAAAAAGGTTTGTACGCTTCTGTGCCCACACTGTCTTATAAAAAGAAACAGAGAAAGGAGAAAATAAAAGAAAGGAAGTGGCTTCTACCTCTGGGACACTTTTAAATAATTTCTTTTTCAAAGCAGCTTCCCTTTCCTCTTCCCACCACCTTGCTGTGGGCAAAGCAGAGAGGAGAGGAGGTCTATCGCCAAGGCCATGACTCCCTTGGGACATGCAGGCTTTTAGAGGACTTGGAAGGAGGTGGCCAGTAACAGCCTGACATGGATTTGCTGGAAGGAGGAACTTGGCATCAAAATGGGGGACAGAAGGGACTCCTTCTCTCCCCAGTCCTGCCAGGCGTCCTCCTTGTCCTATGTCACAGGACTCCGAATTTGAGAGGGGATGGAGCTCGGTAGTCTCCCCACTCTGGGCAGAGCTGTCTTCTGTGGTGGGGTCACCCACCCTCTGCTTCTTCCCAGAGTCCCAGCAAGTGTGTTTTTGACTCTCTTGGTGAAAAAGAATTGGCCTCAGCTCTTCCAACTCAACCGGCGAGGACACAGGGTTGGAAAAGCAGAGGGGTTTCCGTTTGCCTCCTTCCTGACCTCCCCAGAGGTGGCCTTGGCCTCAGCAGGGGGAACTTTCTAGCAACATGGGTGCTGGAGCCCCTCTTCTGTGGAAGTGTCTTGTACACAAGTTCCTGGCCCCTGAATCCTGTGAAAAAAGAACCATTGCCACATGTCGTAATATACCGATAAACTTCCAGGAAGCCAGGCTGGGAACAGGAGTCCGTCTGGGGCCGCAGTCCAGGGCTGGCGGCCGAGGGGGGTGCTTGCCTTCTCCCCTCCACGGGACATCTGTGGTTCACCCTTACAATCAGGAGAGGGGAAGACGAAATGAGCAATCATTAAAGGCTAAAAGGCCCCAGGCAGGGCAAAAACCAATCTAGATTCCACCCTGCAGACCGTAAATGACTCTTTCCCCTTTGGTGTCCTACAAAGTGGCCCTTAAAGTCTATGAAAAGGAAATTAAAGTACATTAGTGACAGGAAACAGACTTCTAAACCTGGGAAGACAAAACTATTAAAAAAAAAAAAAAACCAAACAAACCTAAATGCATATCTTAATAAGATCTGGCACTAGGTTAATGGAAGTCTGGTCCTTATTAAGCAAGCAAGCCATATATCCATGTATCCCTTGCTGTGGGAGCTTTGCAGCTGCTGCAGGGCGCAGGGCTCCCGACGTCCGAGGGGCGCTCCTGCCTCACAGTCACCTGAGCTGATTCCTGGGCCAGAATTCCAGGGTTGGAGTGCGGTGGCTGCTGGGTCTGCCATGATGATCTCACATCGTTCTTTTCTGTTCACTGACATTTAACAAGGGCGGACCCAGGGCCTAGGGAAGGGGCTCAGGCCTTTCCTCGGCGAGCACTTGCCAGTTCCAGAGGAGAGGGAGGCTCGGTCCTCTCGGCCCTTGTGAAGAGATCCGCTGTGCCTTGTCCTCCCCAGCGTCCTTCGGGTCTAGGCTGAGCTAGAGGTCACCAGCGGTCACTATGTTCCCTCGGACAGTGGAAAATTTCACGAACCTTCAGTCTTCGTGCTTCCCAGATGTGCCTCTGGGTTGTTAGAAATTCCCACTTAAGAAGTGATTTTCAAGTAAGAACTGCAGGGTCCTCTTAAATCATTCCCGTCCTCGCTCAGTGTTTGTTCTCCTGCAGCCGTGAGGGTGGTCAGCCGGAACTGCACGGAGGACGGGTGGTCAGAGCCCTTCCCTCATTACGTAGATGCGTGCGGGTTTGAGGACTATGATGAATACGAGCCCGGGGACCAGGTGAGTGGCTGTCCCCTTGGAGGTGGCGGGCGGGGCTGTGGAGGCCGGTGACCAGGTGTCCCTACCAAGGGCCTTGGCTCCTGTTGGGCCTCCAGGTCCCTCCCTAGGCAGCACGGGAGCACCTGCTGGGCACCTAAGCCAGACACACAGAGGGCAAGACCTTCGTTCACTCATTCTGGGCCAAGAAGCCTATGCTTTGCTTCCCGAGTTCCCCCCTGCCCCCAGCACACGTCCCCTACCTCCCTGGCTACCCTTCTAGGGCGCTTGTCCTTCCTGAGGCCCAGCAACTGAGGGGTTGAAGCTAGGCCTGCAGGGGGCCTCCTGACCACTTCTCCAGGCCAAGGCCATGCCTGGTCTGAGTCAGCGGCCCTGCACTCAGCAAGCATTTGCTGAGCGTCGGCAGAGTACAGACACTGCGCAGGGGAGGAAGAAGCTTGTGGGGCAGGGGGCGGGGGCGGGGGAGTCGAGGCCCTGAGCGGGGAGAGGAGGAGGCGAGAGCAGCTAGAGGAGAAGAAAGGGAGGAGCTGGGTGGTGGGCCCCCAGGGTGGGCAGGCCCTGGCCGGAGGGAGCTGGGGGCTGGGGCGAGCCCCGTGCGGAGCCCTGGATGTTTTGTGCTTTGCTCCAGGATTATTACTACCTGTCAGTCAAGGCCCTGTACACAGTTGGCTACAGCACATCCCTTGTCACCCTCACCACCGCCATGGTCATCCTGTGTCGTTTCCGGTAAGCGCCTCCCCGTCCCCCCAGACTGCAGACAGAATGCAGACACCAGCAGCATTCGAGTCAGTGCAGTAACCCCCTAGCTCAGAGCACTGGCTCTGTCCCACCCACCCCTCCCCCTCCCCTGGATGTCAGGCCTGGAGGCCCTTAGAAGGCGTTGCCCCCAGCCCAACAATAACAGATGGGAAACTCCATCCGAGAGGGGGCAACTGACGTGTTCCGGGCCATGCAGCAAGGGGGGAGCCTGGGCGGGAGACCTCCATGGCTCCCTTTTATCTTCCTGGTCCAGATGGACAGAGGCCACAGGGGGGAAAAGTCTGGTGTCTCGGAGTCGTGGAGTTAGGCAACAAAGGCCTGGCCGCGAGGGAGGACTTCGAGAGGTGGGAAGGTGGGGCTCCCCCGAGTCAGAGCCGTGGAGCTGGCCCAGCACAGACCTCGGAGCAGAGGAGGGGGGCCCGTGGGCTTCCTCGCTTCAAGGCCTCTTCCTCCCCCGGCCTGCTGGCGCAGGAAGCTACACTGCACCCGCAACTTCATCCACATGAACCTGTTCGCGTCGTTCATGCTGAGGGCCATCGCCGTCTTCATCAAAGACTGGATCCTCTACGCAGAGCAGGATAGCAACCACTGCTTCGTCTCCACCGTGAGTGCACGGAACCCTGGTGGGAAGGCCCTTCCAGGGCTCCCTTCCCACCCCCCCCACCTCCACCATCCAGGTGCTTCTGCCAGTGACGGCGATTGTCCCCAGGGAACGCAGCAATCCAGGAAGGACCATGAATTGTTAGTAACCAGCGGGACCCCTGCTCGATGTCATTTCCTGTCCCTGAGTCTGTGTGTGTACTTGGCAGAGCAGATGTGGAGGGTCGGGCAGAAAGGCCGAGTCCCGCTGGCCCAAGAAGGAAACTGGACTTAGAGAGAGGCTTTGCCTGGCCCCTGGTCATTTCACTCACTGGTCACAGAGCTGAGGTTTGAGCTGCTTGGTTTGGTCTCTCCAGACCATCTCCCCAGCTCTCAGACCTTTGGAGGTAAGCACAGGAGATAGGTTTTGGTGGAATAAGATGGAAAGGACAGCTCAGGGCACAAGGGCTTGACCCAAAAGAGCACACTAGGAGGGGTCTGAGGGGGGACCTGGCTGAGATTTCTGGGGACCAGGAGTCTCCCCTTCATGTCTAAAACCTTCATTTGACTAAGAAGCCTCCTGCGGGGTTCTCTGTACCCCCCTACCTGGAGGGGCCGAAAGAAGCAGCAGGAATGAGCTTTGGGAGGGGAGTGGGCCCCCTGCTCACCCTCCCCCATCCTTTTCTGGCACACGTATAGTTGCCTCTGTGGGCAGCTTCAACTCAGAATCTTAAGATGCTGCCCTTTTTGACTCTTTGAATCCAGGAACGTTGAGTCTTGCAGATCTGTGGGATGCTGGAGCCCAGGCACGCCTGAGCGGAAGGGCCCCCAGGATTCCCCCTGCTCCCGCCAGGCTGGGTTTTCAGGGCTGGGTGGGGGCCAGTGGAGGGGGCTTCATGCCTCCCTCCCCCTCCCCACCCTCTTTGCAGGTGGAATGCAAGGCCATAATGGTTTTCTTCCACTACTGTGTCGTGTCGAACTACTTCTGGCTGTTCATCGAGGGTCTGTACCTCTTCACCCTGCTAGTGGAGACCTTCTTTCCTGAGAGGAGATACTTCTACTGGTACATCATCATAGGCTGGGGTAGGTCACTGGCTGCGGCCTGAGCAGGCTCACGCCTCACGGCCAGGTATGGCCTTGGTCCCGCTGTCAGGGAGCGTTAGGTCAGGGGAGGGAGGTGCTGTCCTGTCCGTGGCTAATGGCACACCTCTGGTTCTTGGACCCTTTCTTGCTCTTCCTGCCCATAGAAAGCCCACTGTCTGAAAAGACGTGATATGCGCAGGAGTCCTTCTGAGAAGTGAGATAGACAAGGGTCTGGGGGGTGCATGGGTCCCCGGAGGCACAGGTGCGAGGGGCAGTTAGGGTCCCCAAGACTCCAGGTCTGAAAGGGAGAGCTGCCCATGGGTCAGAGCTGCCTGTTCGATTGGGGGATAGTAGCCCCTGGGAGCCCAAACCTGAGGGGACCCCAGAGCCTGTTGGTTTTCCTGTTACCACCAGGCTCCTTTTCTTGTTCTCCCAGGGACCCCGACTATGTGTGTGTCTGTGTGGGCAATGCTGAGGCTCTACTTCGATGACACAGGGTGAGTAGGTCCCAGGAGCCAGGGCCCAGAGCCCTGAGAAGGTTCTTACAGATGGGTCTCAGTGGCTGCCCTGACTTCACAGTGGCAGCCCCTGACTGCATCCCGATCCCCTGCCCCCGACTGCACCCTGATCGAACCACACGTGGACCCGCCCAGCCACATCTCAGCCGGGACCCAGTGAGAATGGTGCAAGGGTTCAGAGGCCCTCTCTACTGAGCCCTCTCCGGCTGAGCCCAGCTCTGTTTTCCCTTCAGGGAGGGAAGGAAGGCTGTTGAGGGTGGAGTCACACCTTCCCAGTCCTGAAGGGGGAACATGGCCCTTGCCCAGGAGCCCATTGGTGATTCTAAGAGGGAAGGACCAAGACACTAGAAGAGCCAGAGCTGGGCTTGGGTCTGCAGCATGCCTGAAAAACGCTCTTTCCAGCTCCTCAGACAGCTGCAGGGGGAAAGGGCCACAGTGGGGCTGTGGGCATTGGCTTGTAGGCATCCCAGCCCTGAGCTTAATCTCTCCTTTCTGTCTGTCCTTTAGCTGCTGGGATATGAATGACAACACAGCTCTGTGGTGGGTGATCAAAGGCCCTGTGGTTGGCTCCATAATGGTAAGTGTCTTTGGGACAAGGATGAGAGAGAGACAGGGGCCTGGGCAGAAAGCAGGAGAAGGGGACAAATACAGAGGCCACTGTATAAGCCAGGCTTTTCCTTTTTTCCGGCTACATTATATCGGCAACATGGATACATACACTAGCTATGTAGCTAGTCCACTAGTGTTGGACACTTATATTTTCTCATTTTTCCTCATAATGAAAAATGCTACTAGGAGCAATTCTGTGCATAATTTTGAGCATGAGTATCTCTTTAGATTAAATCTCTAGAAATGGAATTGCTGGGTTGGAAAGAAGAGTACCTCTTATCATGTCAGTGCTTATAATATAAATCATTTGAATTTTTGCACAGGCTCCTGGGGGATAATGGTATCTCATTGTTTTAATGTGAATTTCTCCATATTGCTAATGCAGTGAGGTACTTTTCTCCAGACATTTTACTGACAATTTGTTTTCACTCTGGTCATTACCTGTTTATTTCTCTTGCTCGTTTCTCTTTTGCTTGCTTTGCTCAGTTGTCTTCCTAATTGTTTGAAAGATAGTAACGCTTTATCTGTTAAGCATGTTGTAAGTATATTTCCAAGTCTGCAAAATTTTATACAAACTGCCAAGCTTGTTTTCATAAATTCTGAAACTTATATCTTATTATGGAAGCCTTTTCCCATCCTGAGACATAGAAGTATTCTTAGTTGTTCTATAACATTTTTATGGGTTGAATTTTTACATATGTGTCCTGAATCTAGCTGAATTTTTATTTCTTTGATCTGAAATGATATCTAATCTTCTTTAGTTTTTTTTCTCCCCGTGGATCGACATTCCACCCTCTCCATTCTTTTTATTAAATAGACCATTGTTTTTCAATTATGTTGAAATGTCCCTTTATCATGAACATTCAATATACTCTACTTGTATTCTACACTGTGTTATTAATCTATTCGGCTGTTTCCACAGTGAATGCCCCCTTGTGTTAGTTATTATAACCTACTAGCAGGTTTTGATATCTGGTATGTTAATATCCCCTCTTTACTCTTTTTTCCTTCAAAATTTTCTTATACATTCATTCTTTCAGGTGAACTGTCAAATATCCTTGTCAAGTTGCAAAAAGAGTGTGGTGGAGAGGTTTAGAGAAATTGCATTACATTTATGAATTAATTTGGAGAGGTGATTTTCTTAAAATATGGAGTCTTCCTCTCCAAGAACAGGCTCGATCCTTTTCCATTTATTCAGTCTTTCCCATGGAGTCATTTTGTACAGCTTTTCCATTGTCTTGTTCAATTTACCTCTAAAGTATTTTTCAGTTTGGGTTTGTTTTGTGTCCGTGACTCATTCTGTCATCGTATATTCTAGTGGGTTGCAGCTGGTGCGTAGGAAAGCTGTTCGTTTTTGTGTATTTTTTCTTTTCTTGGTTACTTTTCTAAACCCTTAGTCGTTCTTGTCCCTTTTCCGTTAGTTCTGATGGGTTTTCTAGGTAGAAAATGACATAATCTGTATATGAAAGTAGTTTCACTCTTTCCAGTATTTATACCATTTATTCCTTGGTTTTATTTATTTATTTTTTTTAAGATTTTATCTATTTATTTGTCAGAGAGAGAGAGAGCACACAAGCAGGAGGAGCAGCAGGCAGAGGGAGAAGCAGGTTCCCCGCTGAACAAGGAGCCTGGTGAGGGGTTCCATCCCAGGACCCTCGGATCATGACCTGAGCCAAAGGCAGATGCTTAACCGACTGAGCCACCCAGGCATCCGTATTCCTTGGTTTGGATGCGGATGGTGTTTCTCTATAGTTTTGAGCAGTTATTTTTCATTGAATTAGGGAAGTTTCTATTTCTGGCTCATTTTAGTGTGTATTTTTTAAAAAATCAGGAAATTAAATGTGTTTTGGAAACATTTTTTAGAGTGGTCCCTTCCCTTAGTGATTGACTTTTAAAATATTCTCATTTTTCTTCTTATGAACAATGCTACAATGGATATATTCGTGCCTATCTGAGTATGTGCGAATATGTCTTTAGAATAAATCTCTAAGAGTGGAATTTCCATGACAAAGGGTATGTATGTTTAACATTTTCATAGGTATCAAATGAACAGAATACAAGAGTGCTCATTTCTCATGTCTCTGTTGATGTTTTGATTATTGAACTATTCACCAATCTTATGGGAGATAAGGGTAGCTTATTGTTTTAATCAGTTAATGTAAGAAATATTAGTAGATTTGGGCTTTTTTGGTTTTGTTTTTTGAGTTTTTTTGCATTTCTGATATAAAACCTTTATGGCCATGATCTGTTTGTTCTTTTAATGCACGGGTAAATTCTAAATTAGTATCTTGTTTATAGTTTTTGCATTGCTCTTTGTAAGTTCTCTGAGTCTGTGTGTGGGGGTGGGTGTGTATATCTGTATGCTTTTTTTATTTTCTGGGATTTGTTTTTTTTTTAAGATTTTATTTATTTGATAGAAAGAGACACAGCGAGAGAGGGAAGACAAGCAAGGGGAATGGGAGAGGGAGAAGCAGGCTCCCTGCAGGGATCCCGATGAAGGGCTCCATTCCAGGACCCTGGGATCATGACCTGAGCCAAAGTCAGATGCTTAACAACTGAGCCATCCAGGCACCCCCTTGTCTGGGTCTTGTAACGAAGTTTTGTTAGCCTAACAAACAATTTGTGAGGTTGTCTTTTTATTTGCTTTTAAGCAATGAAGTAGTCTGTAAATGACATCTTCCCTACAGGTGTTATGAAACTGATCTGTAAAGTTATCTGGGCCCAAAGCCTTTTAATGTGTATGTCTTTGATTTGCTTTTTAAATTTCTCCTGAGGTCATTTCTCTACTCAGATTTTCTACACCTTCTCGATTTGATTTTGTTAGTTTCTATTTTCCCATTTTGTTGGATTTTTTCTTATGATTTAAAATATTCTGTACATCTGTTGTCTTGTTCTCCTTCTCAACCCTAAATTTGTTTACTTGTATTTTCTCCTTCTGGACTGACTAACCTATGCAGGGAGCAGCAGGTACTGTGCTGAATTCCCAGGACCGTTCAGGCACTGGGCTTGGAAGGGGAAAGGGGACTGAGAGAATTACCCGGGTGGCGCATGTGGAAACAAACCAACAAGACCAGACCCCAAAATAAAGTTTTTATTGATCAAGTCTACCTTTTCCCGTATTTTGTATAATGAATTCTTATCTTTATTAATTTCCTTCCTGTATAAGTTAAATGTGTGGCGCTTTTTCCCTTAGCTCTTGATTTGAATGCTTAATTATTTTATCTTCAGTACTTATTATTTTGTCATAAGTTAGTGTCAAGCTCTACATTTTTTTCCTCTGGCTTGCAGCTGCTTTGGCTACATTTGGAGGCCGTTGCCGTGTGCTCCTCTCCTCGCGCCTTGTTTCTATTTATTTGCTCCCTGTCCTTCCTGCTTTCTCACTGTTTAGAGAGATTTTTGTCCCTGATCTTTCTCTGAAGGTAAAGCTGTTATTGCTATTCCCGGGCAGTCCTTTAATTAATAATGCTTACGGTCGTCCATTCTGGTTCCCCATGTTCCATTGCTCTGAACTTGGAGTTTCTCCAGAGGACAGTTCCCACCTCTGTGGGAGCTTCTTCTCTATCTGTTTGGCATTGTTTTCCATCACCGTGATCCTATTTGCTCTTTCTCTACCAGAAATTTCCTACTTTTCTGGCTCACTCATGATTATCTTTCCTGTTCTTCATTATTCCTATGAAATTCTTTTTCTTCGACCTTTTTTTTTTTTTTTATCATTTTAGCATTAGTAAGTGGCAAGGTAAACAAGTGTTCTCATGCCTCCATCTTGAATTCTAAGTCTAGGTGGGATTTTGACTGGATGGAGCCATAACAGTCCATGGAGAGGCAGGGGTGTGGAGAGTCTTTGCCTGGAGTCATTTCTATCCACTTTTCTTTGCTCTTCAGGTTAACTTTGTGCTGTTCATTGGCATCATTGTCATCCTTGTGCAGAAGCTTCAGTCTCCAGACATGGGAGGCAATGAGTCCAGCATCTACTTGTAAGTACCATTATGTGAATGCCGTTATCACTTCCAACAGCTGTGTGGGCCCTGCACTCAAGTCACAGGAGAAGGCCTAGGTTTTGCTGATAGGGTAGACTAGCAGGGGCATTTGCAAGATTTCTTTCGATTCAAGTGCCTTTAAAATGTAATTGCCTGACTGTCCTTCAGCCAACCTGGTGGCTAATCTGCATGGTGATTACGTGGAAGGGAGAAAGAGAGGATGAGATGGTCAGATCCTGTGTCACACTAGGAAAATCAAGATGGAAAACACCAGATTCCTTAGGGTAATTAGGGTCTCAGTTGTTTAGCAGTTGGATTTCCTCAGGGGATCTTGGGTCTGTGGGAAGCTCATGAATGCTGCTGGATGCACCGTTGCCGGATGTCCCCACCACCAGCCCAGTGTGTGCAAGTTGCTGAGCCCCTACTAGCGAGCTGTGGACATTTTTGCTGGTCTGGGTATTACAAGGGGGGAGTCCTTTCTCTTCTCCACCTTATTTCAGGGCAGCTTTATCTCTGGGTCTGGTCTTCCTCCTGCAACTCCCCCTCCTCCCTGAGCAGAGCTACAGCTAATACGTTTGAGATCCAGGGTATTCTGTGGACAACCCTTGCCATTGAGCGTAGGGTTTTCTCCACTTCCATGGGCGGTTGGCTTGTTTTCTACAAGTGTTTTTGTACACTAACAGCTTGTCCCGCTTGTTCTGTCAGCCTTCCCCCAGCCCTCCACCTGCTCTGAATCTAAGACTAAGCATCTTATATTTCACCCATCTTGCCTGATGATGCTGAGAATGATCAGTGGGGTGGATGGGGTTTGGGGACACTTCTGAGGCTGGTGAGAAAGGTTGATCCCCTGTGGTTGGCTGGAAGGGCCGGGTGGGCACAGAACATCGGAGGGCATTCTAGGGGTGTGTCCACAGGCAAGGTAGAAACCATATGTGTTGCCTCCTTGGTTTTTTAAGAAGGCAGTTTAAAAGGAGCTAAAGTCTTCTCATGGCATCGGTAGGGGATTGGTCCTGCCTTCATCGGCCACCCCAAACCCGGGCTCAGAACCTTGATGGCTACCGGTGGACAAGTGGGACAGCAGAGAGACCCCAGCAGAGAGTTCTCCCCAGCTGACCATTGTCCTGGATAGAAGGGGAGGCAGGAACCACCCAGAGACCAGTCCCAGATCCGTCTGCTCCTTGGGGCTTCCCCAGGGAGGTGGAGCTTGCCCTTGGTGTGTAGGTTCAACCTGGGCACCTCACCTTGTGGAAGTCCTTCCTGTGGGGGCAGGAGATCTGCCCAGGGCCTGGGTTGGTCAGCCTTGTTTTCCTTGCGTTTGGGATGATTACATTACATTAGAAAGGACCCTCCACTTTTTTTTTTTTTTGCTATCCATTTATGGTCTTTTTTTTTCGTGCTTTTGCAAGTTTTTACCAACCCATGCTTATATGTATGTGTTACATCGTCAAAAATTGTTCACGCATATGTCATGAAGCCTCTGAGGCCTTGTGCTGGGGGGGGGGGGGGGTCCATGGGGCTGGCTTCCTGCAACTAACCGCTCTCGAGGGGTCATCCCTGCCTTAGTCTCCAGGACCCACAAAACAGGGCCTCCCGCTTCCCTCACCTCCCTGTCTGCCGTCAGCACTCATGCCGTCGTCTTGGCTCCCATGTGGTTATTTCAGACATCTGAGGCTAGCAGTAGCGAAGGGGGCCTCTTCTCTCCTTTGAGCTGTGGCTTTCGTTCCCCCCCCCCCCCCCCGCTCTCTGCTTCCTGGTAGGAAGTGTTTTTCCTTCTTTGCTTCCTGGGATCTCTTCTCTGGGAGGTTCTCCCCGCTTTCCATCACCCTGCTGTGCAGGGACACACACAGGGGCTCAGCTGCAGCCTAAATAAGGGTACTCCGCAGACCCCAACCACACTTCAGCTCAGATGTCTTGTCCCAGGCAGCAAGAAGCCCCAGGGTCTGGTGGAGAGAAGGCTGGGGGGCTTTCAAGGACCACAGACTGGGAGCTGTAGAGTCTTCTGGCCTTCCTGATGCCTTTGACCGTTTTTCAAAGTGGTTTCTACATTTAAGTGCCCACATTGAAAGAACAAGCTAGTTGGTTTGCTTCCGTTGTGTAGAAAAAAAAAATCCCCTTGCTATCTCCACGTATCCTCTTAGGGAAAACCTGTGCTCGTCTCCAGCCCCAGAGATGGAAAGTTCAGATGTGGTCTGCAAGCCAGCGGGGAGTGCTGACGAGGGATAAGGGATCAATTTGATCCTATGAAATTTAGCAACATAGGTGAGCGTTTGCAGGGTCAGGGAGACCCAGGGAGGGACAATCAAAGTGACGGTGCTGCTGGGGACTGCAGAGCTTCTAGCAACACTTGCTGCTTAGTTCTGCACAGAACTAAGTGCAGAACACTGCACAGTTCATGCTCCCGGATACCCAGTGAATCTGGTGGCCTGAGTCGCCAGGATAATCCCCATTTTACAGCCGAGGGAACTAATGGTCAGCGAAGCGAAATGAATTCAGTAGGAACGAGTGAAGCCACATCTCTGGGACAGCAGGGGCCCTTGGCTCTAAGCTTGACTGCACCGTCTTTCCTGTCCTCCAGGAAGTTACACATGGAGATGGTGTTGGATAAGGGAATAAACAAGGCTTCCTCGAAGAAGAGGCCCCAGTGGGATCTGGCCCTGTAGAGAATGTCCCTACCTGGAGTGCTCTGGGCCCGGGAGGTGTCTGCTGTTGGGGAGGGGAGACTATGGGGGGAGAGGAAGGGGCAGGACCTGGTGGGAGAGGAGATTTCAGGGCTGTGCCTGAGTCCCCTTGGGCCACCAGAGGTATGTGGGGGGCTGAGAAGCCCCTTCCGAACTGCCCACAACAGCTTTCTGGTTTTTTCCTCTGTTTCCAGAACAAATTTAAGCCTGGGAGTCCCCAAGAAAGCCCGAGAGGACCCCCGGCCTGTGCCCTCAGACCAGCACTCACTCCCTTTCCCGTAGGTCGGTTCCAGCTGCTCAGATGATAAGGGCTTGAGACATGGCTTCTGTTGGGGGCTTGGATGCCCGCAGGGGGCGGTGGCACTGAGCCCCCCACACTCTCACCTGATGCTCCTGATG
Organism: Nasua narica; assembly: GCA_028533885.1. Classification (NCBI taxonomy): domain Eukaryota; kingdom Metazoa; phylum Chordata; class Mammalia; order Carnivora; family Procyonidae; genus Nasua; species Nasua narica. The sequence continues at coordinate 52,534,909 of CM052806.1, forward strand.
GAATGAGAGGCTGGCCTCAGGCCTTGGGCAGCGGTCAGGCGTGGAGCGTGGGCCTGGGTCAGGCTTGGCATGTGCTCTGGTTCCCTTTGGTCTGGGGTGGGGGCTAGGGCTCCGCCTGAGGCTGGGGTCAGCGTGAGTCTGCCCTTAGCTCTGTGAGAAGCCAGCTGGCTCAGAAAGGGTAGGGTGAGGTTCCTGCGCGGGCATCGATTGTGCTGAGACCGCCTCCAGGAGCTGTCCTCCCAGTGGGCTCCCCAGTGCCAGATGGGGCGTTGGAAGCTGCCTCTCGGGTCTGAGGTGGGGAAGGGAAACCCTGCACGTATTTCCCTTGGGGACCTCGCAGAGCGGGTCTGCATGGCCCCTTAGGGTAAAGGAAGGAGGAGAAGAGACACCGTGATGTTGCTAGTCAGCAGGACTGTGTCGTACCGTGTCTGAAGGACGGCACTGACTCTAAAGACAGGCTCTGTC
>CM052806.1:52535873-52568328 GCA_028533885.1 Nasua narica
GCACCATGTCTATTAGAAGAAGCCGCAGATGGGAGGCATGGCAGCTCCCCAGCTCCCGTCGTGGTTCTCCAGTTGCAAGTTGCTTGGCCACAGCCGAAGAATTCAAAATGGGGTACAACCAGGTTGCGGGGGAAGATGGGAGAAAGTGCTGGAGCGCCGTGGGCCGTGTGGGGGGCCCATTTCATTCCATATTCACTTTTGGTGTTGTTCTTGTACGATTGTGTTTGCAGACTTGTTTTGTGATCGTGTGTTCTGGAATGCTTGGGGAACTTGGGTGGAGAGGGAATGTTGCTTACTTGGTTTTATAAAGAGGAAGGGGCCTCAGGGACTTGGGGGTCTGTGTTAGGAGGGATCCTCTAGATGACTGGAGAAGGACTTAGTTGCATGGTTTAGAGATGAGCCCTGCGTCCTTGGCCAGTGAAGCACTGTGCACCCCTGGGTCTTTGGCAAACCTAGAATCTGCCCCCATTGGGCCCCTACTGCTGAGACTATGGACACAGAGCTCCCTGTTTGGGGCCTCAGTTGTTCCATTTGTGAGATGCGGTGACTTTGAAAGTTTCTCCAAGCTCTGCACTTCAGTAGATGTCTCGTTCAATGCTAAGCAGATAAAAGGGCATGCATCATTGTTAATATGTATCATCTAAGGCTTTGAAGCATACGTGTTTTTGTACCTGTGGACGGAGGGGAGAAGGCCGTTTATTTTCCCATTGGGACACCGCAGTGGAAGCTGGTGGGCTGGAGGGCGGGATCATGCCCAGGGACAGCTGGACAGGGCCTCGCGCGTGATGTGCAGATCCAGCCGTGTCCCTAGCCCGGGCAGGGTGCCAAGACTGCTCGGACAGTGGCCGCCTCCAGATCCTAGGAGCAGCGCCCTGAGTGGACCTCATTTCTTCGTCCCCGTCCCCACCAGCAGCTCTGCTTCACTGTGGAAATAGAGACTTCGATTTTATACAGATAACCTCACAAAACAGCAAAGACATCGTGAGCCTAGAATCTTACGGGCTGTGTTGCCGCCGAGCCCTGGGGTGCATCCTTGTGGAGGTTCCAGGTTCCAGGTTCCTGCTGGTTTGTTGATCTATCCGAGCGAATTATTGTCCGTCTTGTGAGCAGATGTACCCCATGTATTTTGAATGTTCCAGAAGGTTAGGCAGCTGGCCTGCAGGGTCATAGGCAGCGGGGGGATAGCGTAAGATCTAGACAAAACCCTTTCCTCTCTGAGTCTTTGTTTTCAAATCTGTAAAATGGGCAGTAGGACTAGGTGATTTGTAGAGCCCCCTGCATCCCTGGAATTCTCTGTCCAAACACCAGCCGTCTACTTACTGGGACCAGGCCCCAGGCAGAGATTGGGAAGGGGGCGGGGAAGGGGTAAGAAATGGTAGTGAGCGGGGCGGGGTTTGAGGCCTTTGGGAAGGGTCAGGCCGGAGAGGAGCAGAGTTAATCTGTCTCTGTGATGCTAGAAGGTCATTACCAAGAGGTTTTTTTTTTTCCTTGTTTTATGCAATCCCGAAGGGTTAGTCACCCAGGGGAGGCTGAGTTCTTCTTGGAACAAAGAGGTTTTTCAACCTCTTTTATGAATGTTCCACCATTGTTAGGAGAGAGTCTCCAACCCCGGGAGAACTGGGAGTCCAAGTTAGGGATGCTGAGACCGTCAAGGAACCTGTGAGAGGACACAGTGTGTGATTCGGGGGTGGGGTGGGGGGTTCAGTAGCTTCTTGGTGGTCCCAGCACCGGGGACTTCTTAACCCCCTACCATACCTGAGGTCAGGCCACATTTTCTGTCTCAGTGGGTGGCTCTGTGACCATGCTCGACCTGTCCAGTGGTCTGCAGTGGTTCCTTTCCTTACCCCCTCCCCTCCCCAAACCAGCTTCTTTGGGGAACAGGACCAGGAAGGGGGAGCCGGGCCTGAGGCTTGAAATACATATCATCACCCAGCAAGCTTTCTGACTCACCTCCTCCCTCTGACCCTTTGCCTTCCTGTAAGGAAAGCTAGGAGAGGCTTCCTTCGTGATTCCGTGAGTACCCTCGACCCCCTCAAGGCCACTCCAAAGTGAAATCAGTGAGTGCTTTGTCACCCTAAATTCCTCCTTGCGCCCAGTGACCACGGGAGCCTGCCAGAAGGATTCTGAGCAAGGATTGGGGAACCCAGACTTCTCTCAGCTTTGCCAGTGACCTGCTGTTTGACCTTGACCCCTTACCCATATTTCTTTAGGGAGATTCACAAAGCACTAGAGCAGGGAGGAAAAACAGAGATCTGCAGGTTAAACCTCCCCATTGGGCTGATGAGAAATCCCTTCCCGGCAGGCTTGGCCCGGCGCCTGCACTGTGCTGGGATCCAGGCCGCCTCACGAGCCTGAATGAGGCAGGGGGCCCACCAGCAGGTGCCCAGCCCTGCACGTGAGCCCGGATAGAGCACCCACACAGAAAACATTCAGTCTTGCGCAAGGAAGTGGCTCCTGCTACAGAAGTCAGGACTCCAAATCGCAGGAAGAGCAGTGGAGTCAGTGTGGGATGGGGAGAGCGTGTTCTAGACTGGGGTTTTCTACCTGCTCTGCACTCCAAGGCTCAGCCCCTCTGAGCCTCTGCTTCCTAATCCAAGAAATGGGAGGACATGATCTGCAGTCTGCCCCCCAGACCAGAGGCAAGGTCGAAGTGAGACATCCTTGTGTGTAAAAGGCCTTTGGAAACTGCACAGGTATGGGCCGGTTACTGGGGTGAAGACCCCTGAAAGGGACCCTGTGCTCTTTGTCAACTGCTTTGAGCCATCCTGGGTTAACCTTTGCCCTGTCTGTAAAACCACCAGCACTGGGGGCAAGGGCGAGGCCGGTGGGCTGCGAGGGACACAGGATTCCAGGTTGATCTCTGTCGGCTGATTCAGTTTGCTTTGGGCTTAGGATGGGGAGAATCTCCTGCGGGTGGTGATTTCCTTGTCACCTCCACGGGAATCCTTCAAGGATCTGGGACATTCCTCAAGTGGGCTATGGGCTCCTTTCTTCTTCCCCTAAATGTGAGGTCCTGGGATGTGTCCGTGCTTGGCCATTTGTGTCTTGTCCTATGTCCGTGTTGTATGGTTCGTGCCCGTGAGGGCTGAAGTGGGCCCGTCCCCAGCATCCCAGACGTGGCTCCAGGCTCGCTTGTGGAACCAGGCCCCCCTGCGTTTCGTCTCCCACAATAAAGATAAGCCCCAAAGATCTCACTGCTACCGCTGCCGCCGCTAACGCTGTGCTCACAATCTTGTCCGGGATTTTAAGGATGTCGCCGTGCTGTAGATGACTCAATAAATGTCTTATTGTTTTTCCTGGTGGCTGTAACTTGGCAGAAGTGGCGGGCAGGGAGGAGAGGAGGTGGAAGGGGAGGAAATATGGTCACCCCGAGTGATCCAGTCCACACAGTCCTGTGGCCTTCTGGATTCCAAAGGAGAGGTGGGAGGACAAGCGGGAATGAGCTTAGAACTACGGGCTTGGAAGAGCAAAGTCGTGGCCCCAAAAGGACCTGCAAGCATCAGGCAAAATGAGTGGAAACAAGGCCTCTTGGATGTTTTGAGTTCCTAGAAATGAAAGTAACTCATCCCATGGTTTTTGATGCCCTAAGGCCTTATGTTGTTTTATGAGCGTGGCTACCAGATACCTCGAAGCTTGTCTGTAGTGAGCACTTCCTCCAGGTAAGCACAGCTGCATCCCTGGCTGCCAGAGTCCCACCCCCTCATCTGGGTATTTCGAGCCATCAGCCCATGCCAGACCAGTGAGCCAATTCCAGGTTACCTCCATTTCCTCAAGAGTCTGCTGATGGTCATAACCTCCAGCGCCCGTTCTTAAATTCGTCAGAATTTACAGTTGCTAGCAACAGAAGGTAATTTTGGCTGACAGATCAGAAAAAGGGGTTTAGGAGAAAGATACGGGGCATCTCCTAGAACTCTCTCGGGGCTGCAGAAACCAGCTAAGGTGTCTCAAGCCCGAGCATGCCACAGAGCTGGTGACGAAGCTGTCGTCTGCTGCGGCCATCAGCCCACACAAGTCTGTTAGGTTAGCTGTGTCCTGGTTGCGAAGGAGGTTGGAAATTTAACGTTTCTGGATTCTACCTTGGGGAAGTCAGGCTCCTAAACCTGGAAATGTTCTGAACTTAACAGTAGTATCGAAAAGCCTTAAAATAACCAATGCCTGTCCCAGCAGGCCTGAGGTCTACAGCTGTTACAGGGCCGGCTCTCTCTTCCCCGCCCCAGGAATCAGGTGGGCCATGAGGAGGAAGTCAAGCCGATGAAGAGATAAATCCCAACCAGATAACATGGGAGCCCTCAACTAGATAGGCCACTTGCCAAAGGCACCAGGTGGCTAGTGTGGCTGTTCCCCAGCTGTTTCTGCTTCCTAGGATTGCCCCTGCTCTTTCCTCTCCAGGTCCGCCTCTTCTTTGAACCCTAAAGGCTATTACCGGGCTATATCACGTGACCCACTTAGCAGCCACCTTGAGCTGCTTCCAAAATGGCACCCACTCTCGATGGGTGAAAACCAATCTCTCTGCGTGTCAGACGGCTGACCACTCAGGCAGAAGAAGCCTTCTCTAGTGTCTAGAAAAATATCCTCACTGGCTTGACCGTGATACGTTGAGGTTCCATAGGTTTCATTCATAGAGAGGGAGGTCACATTCAAGGAGCAAAGATAAGGAGCCAAAAGTAAGCTGAAAGCCTTGAATTCTGTGTTAGACTGGAATTTCTTGGCACCAGCAACTGTGAAGGTCGTCAAGCTACTCCGTCTACAAACACTAAATCCTGTCCCATCCCTTCCACCACAGCTGTGGACCATTCCAGTCAGTCCTCTTTTTTCCCAAGCCTCCTAAAAGAATGCCTTCAACCCTGGTCACTCCTGATGATGCTCTTTGCTGCTGATAGTGTGAACAATCCCTCTTGGGCTCCCAGTGGTTCTCAAGCATTACCATGCATCAGAATCACCTAAGGGGTGATTAAAACACAGATTGCTGGACCCAAATTTCTGGTCCGGGAGGTCTGATGTCGGGCCTGCCTGATAATCTGCATTTCTAAAAAGTTCCCAGGTGCTGCTGCTATGGCTGTTTTGGAGACAATACTTTAGGGACCACTGTTCTGGATTTTCTGTCAAGGATGCTGGCTGGACATCGCAGTTCCTTTTTGTGAACCTTGGACCTGGACAATGATTAACTTCCCAAGAGGGGGAAGACAAGCACAGACATCCGCACTGTAAGCTTTAACTGACTTTTCTTTCAGGCCATTGTCTTTTCTTCCCAGGCCGCTGCACTAAATGTGCTGCCCAGCCAGCCCTGGTCTGGTCCTTTGTTGGGCATTTCTCGTGTTTCCCATGGAAATTGGCTGGCTTCTAAGATTCCACTGCCTTCCAGATCCACAGCAGGATCCAAATGCTTAGGGGACCCAGTCTCAGCAGGTGAAGCTGGATGAAATGCATCAGGAAGGCTAGACATTGACCTTCTCTCACTGTCCAAATAACCCCAGCATTCAAAGAAACTGAGTCTCCATTCCAAAGCAGAAACAAAGGCAAGCTGGTAGTCAGCTATACATACTCATGGACGCCAGAAGACTCATACAAAACCATCATTTACCTCTATTCCCACTCATACAGACTTTCACATGGGGATTTGCAAGTGAAGTCCCACCAACTCAGTGGAAAAGGTCTTTGTTCTGGCTCCCTGGGCTTTCCCTCAGGCCGTCTCTCTCGGTCATCCTCTCTTGTTCCCCTTCTGTATAGTCCCTACCCCCAGTTTATTCTATTCTCTTTAATTGCTTTCCTTCACTCTGGGTCCCTCCTCTCTGCCCTTGATCTAGATTATGGCATGGCTTGGTGCTCAATGTTTCCCTTGAGCTGATACCCTCTTGGTGTCCCTATCCTTTGGTTCTTTGGATTTCCTTAACACTTGAGAGTCATCTGTGGTTTCCTCCTCGACCCTCTTAGTTTTAGACGCTCTCTCCATGGGCAAAAGCACTCATTCGCATTCATTAGCCATGACCTCAGTTGATAGTCCCGACTCTTCATTTCCAGGCACAATCTATTGGTGTAGGCGGGCGGGGGTGGGGGGGGTTGTGCAATAAGTACCATGGAGAAAGCTGGGTGACCTTCAGGTCCAGGACCACAGACAGTTCCAAGATATTATATCTACGTGAGAGTCAAGTTTTTGTGCGGCCAATTTATCCGACTTGAACAAAGGCAGATCTAAGATTTATAGGGTCTGAAACACATAATTTTGGGCCGGGGGTCCTTTTAATAAAAAAAATGCAAAGATTTAAATTAAAACAGGTATAAAATGATTTTTTCTTTTTAGAATGAGAAAAGTTGACAACTATTACCAATATTTCAAATTCCAAACAAATTATATAACATTTATATTAATTACTCTATGACCTTTTTGTCTGGCTTTTTTTGGTGATTCTCTCTTTGATTCTATCTTTATTGGATAATAATTTTCTACCATTCTCTATACAGATAATTGAAATATAATTCAGTTACATCAAAATATATTTTGTGTTATTGATAATTTGGACTGGATTCCCATGAGAACAGAATCCCCCACTTAAAATTTTACATATCTGGTGACTGGAAGATTACTTTCCCAGACTAGTGCCTGGATCCATATATGTCAAACTTCGTTTCTCCACAATTAATCACAATGCCAGATACTTTGATATTATGATGTGATCTCTAGTCCTCCCAGTTTATACATGTACTACTGAGTGAAATATAAGAGCATGCCTAGATGACTTAGTAATAATCTAACTATATAATGAAGCAACGGTATGCTACTTAATTGTAAGCCAAACTGAATGTATCTCTAACTTAACTTGCCTTTAGCTAGATCCCCAAAATTCTCACGGTCTCCCTAACATGCGAGATGGTGTCAGGTTTTTAGTCTCTTGTAACATAAAGCATCTCGACTGTTGGAGGCACCTGATAATAGCTGGAGGAGGGGTTTGGTAAGCAAACTTTTCTGAAAGAATTGCTCTTGAGCCCGAGAATTAATGAACAAATGGCTACGAAGAGAGAGAGAAAGAAGAGAGGGAGAAAGCCATTAGAAGCAGAGAAAGTAGTATTAGCAAAGACTGCTTCACTTTCTTGTGAAAAGCTTCCCATGATCCCAAATCTGGTGAAACGTTTTCTCATAGAATTTTGTACTGAAGTCACACGGACTTCGAACACTCGTGCAAGAAATATTAATGGCAAGTCTGTTAAGTTCTGTGTGCTTTAGATGCCTGGGATAAAACCACGAGTGAAGGATAAGATTTGTTTCTTTCTTGCAGGGAATACATTCTAATCAGGAAAGCAGAAAGTATAGAGGCAAACAAATAATAAAATAATTTCAGGTAGTGCTATATATAAAACAAAAGAGGGTAATGGGATAGAGAAAATTTTAATAGGGTGCTCCAGACAGGCCTCTCAAGAAGGTGACATGTGAGTTGAGACCTAGAAGACAAGGATATAGTCATTCAAAGATCAAGAGAGTAATGATCTGAAAGGTGCAAAGATCCTGATGCAGGCACAGAGTAAGCGGTGCTTCTAGAAACAGAAAAAAGACCAGTGTGGCTAGAATGTCTGGTCAAAAAGACTGGTAAGCAAACTTCAATTTCAAATACATAGAAATTCTGGATGAATTGTGATACACACACACACACACACACACACGTATATGTTTAGAAGTCTAGCAGGACTAATACAAGTAACGGAAATCTCCAGGTGATGGAGATAATGAGAGATCTAAAAGATAAAGCAATGGGGCCCCTGGGTGGCGCAGTTGGTTGAGCGACTGCCTTCGGCTCAGGTCATGATCCCGGAGTCCCGGGATCGAGTCCCACATCGGGCTCCCAGCTCCATGGGGAGTCCGCTTCTCACTCTGACCTTCTCTCTCTCACTCTCTCTCTTTCCTAATAAATAAATAAATAAATAAATAAATAAATAAATAAATAAATAAAAATAAAATCTTAAAAGATAAAGCAATGAATGCAGCAAGTCAGGGGAGGGTCATGATGTTTGAGAAGCAGGCAGTGACCTGGTCAAGCAGCATCTTGTAGGCCATGATAAAAAAAAACAATCTGGAATATTTCTCAAGTGCAATGGAATGTCTTGGGAGAGTTTTACGCTGGAGAGTTAGGATGTGCAGTTTATATGTTCAAAGCACTCTGGCTGCCCTCTAGAGAACGGACTGCAGGCTGATCCGGGGTCTTGCTGCCGTTGTCCAGATGCAAAGGATGATCTCGCAGCTTGGAGTGGAGCTATAGCAGTGGATGTGGTGAGAAACGACTAGATCAGAGCATTTGGAGCTCAAACCAACGGGAGCTGCTTTTGGGTCGGGCATGATAAGGGAGAGACAATGATCAGGTTCTTGGCTGGAGCAACGGCTGGGGTGGGGGGGCCATCCACGGAGACAAGGAGGACAGGAGGGCGGACTGGGGAGGAGACGCGGCGAGTTCTGTTACAGGAGGGTCAACTATTAATGTCACGGTCAGTCAGGAGTCAGGAAAAGAGAAGCTATTGTGGATATTCCAAGTATGAGGAGCTTTAATAGGGGGCATTCGAGGCTCACAGAACCATTGGAAAGGCGGAAGGACTGAGACCCAGGCTGCACTGAATCCCCCAGCAACACCAGAATCCAATCTGGCCCACAGAGCAGGGAACATGGACACAGAGAGTGCAGAAGATCGGTGTCCCGGGCTCAGCGCATGGCCCGGTGCACGGTCCTGCCTCCTCATTTGTCTGCGTCTCGAGCAGAGAAAGTCCTAAAACAGGTCATGACCCAACTTGTCATTTAACCCCAATAAGCAGGTGAGGCAGCAGCAACTATAAAAACCGCAGGCACTGAAAACCGCTCTGAAAACCAATTCCTCTTGCGGAAGTGGCGAGAGAGGGAAATCAGTGCGTGGGTCTGCACTGCCCCCTGCTGGTCACTCAGTTATCAACAAGGCAGCGCAGCGCTCCCTTCTGGAACTTGCAGGAGCCCTTCCCAGGGCCTATTTCTCAGCCAACCGGGCTTGTTTCCACACAGTGACTCATAAATGAGATAATGAGGGGCAAAAAGCAAGCTAAAATATTTACTATAATTAACATCAGGAGGAAAAACTTACATCTTAAATCGCCTATGGGGAGAATGTGGCCCAAAGATTTGGCAGTGGATTTCACCCTTTGCATTTGCAGTTGTGAAGCATTAGTTTACTTACCCCCACCGCCGACCCCCCCTCCTGGTCATACAGAAAGTTTTATTTCTGAAAATCACGTGAATATAAGAAACATGTTTGGTGTCCTTTAGGAAGTGAATATAGGCTTAAGAATTTTCACACTCAATCATAAACATGAATATACTCATTTACTCATTCATTCGTTCCTCAAATTGCCACTAAGATGTTTGCTATGTCTTCCCTCAAGGACACGAAGGTGAAAGAGATAAGGACTCTGGCTGCACGGAGCTTGCTGTTTGTGAGGAAGTTAATAAATCTGCTGAAGGAAGGCACGCAGGGAGATGAGCCCTGGGAGGTGTTATTTCTGCCCATCCAGGTCCTGCGGCTGCAGGTATGGGCTGTTCATGGCGCCCACCTGCCCCCTTCCCCAGATGATCGCTGAGGGATGCCCAAGGGGTAATACCACCCTCCTCCACACTTCCCATCTGGGGCGGCCTATGGCCAGTGACCGACAGAGGGGTAGGGGAGCCCGGCCTCTTGCCTCTGGGTGGGACAAGCTCCGTGGTGTGGGGTACACGCCAGAGCTCCCTGCAGGGGAGGGAGGGGGCTGATTCAGCTGAAAAGACCTCTCTGCCCAGCCCCTTCCTCTGCCGCTGCCTGCTTCCCTCATTCCCCTACGGTTTCTCCCGAGGGAACCCCCTCGATAAGTTACCTGCTCCAGATTCTCCATTTCAGGCTCTGCTTTTATAGAATCCAAACAAAAACGGGGGCCATCATAGAAGCTCGGGAAAGATGATGTCTGTTCTCAGGATCAGGAGAACGTGCCTGGAAGGTTAGGGTAGATTCGAGCACGTTCGAGATGACCGCTCATTCCACAAACACGTATTGACTTAGGAGCCGAAATCTCCCACTGGCCTGGAAGTTCTCCTAGGCAGGGGTGTGTCTTAATCATCTTTCTACGCCTGATGGGCACAAAACAAATTTTACTGCACAGGAGTTAACCAGTGACAGTTGTGGAAACAAGTGACTTCCAGGATACTTTTTAATCCCTACTCGCTTGTCTGACTCATGGTCCCCAAAGGCCAGGCTACAGTCCTCTCTCCATTTGACAAGCCCTGTGCCCTTTCCAGCACGACGCCTTTGCTCAGCCTGTTCCTATTCAGTGGCTGCCTGGGGAATTTACAGAAAGCTCTGGCCTGCACTGGAATCCCAAAGTATGTGACTTACGGCAAACGGCTTCTACACAGAAATCTCCCATAGAGTGTCCCACTACTGTCTGCACAGAGCAGACGCTCAGTGTATTTCTTTCTCCAGCTCCCGTCTTCCACCCAGTCTGCTTTCGAAATATTCTCCTCTGTTCCCAATAACCAAAAGGCACCCACCTTTCCCGTCTCACGTCTTCCACAAAGGGTCTCATGATCACTGGGATGGCAGAGTGATCTTAGGGCTAATTGTTTTCTTGTCTTCTATAATTTCCGTGGGATAAGATCTTCCTAATGCAGCGGTTAGCAGTCCTGTGAAATCCAACATTCTTTTCTCATCACGCTTTGGGGGGCTATTAGGGCTTCCCTAAATATTTTGATCCTTCTCTTTGTGGGAAAGAGGTTGGAGGGCTTTCACCCCAGTCCTTGATGTCGCAGTGGCCACGTGGCACGCACTAGCCAACGACCCACGAACACAAGTGAGCTGGGCCACTTTGCTCCTGAAGCATTCGAGAGGGGGGTTTGCCAGGTTCTTGTTCCCTCTGCTGGAGCAAAGATCAATGTGGACACACCCTTTGTGCCAGAAAGAAACCTTGGTTGTTTTAAAGCATGGAGATTAACACAACGTTGTTGATTTCTGTGGCCTAATGGGTGCATTAGGACTGATGGACGCAGTTTACTTTTCTAAAATGAAATCCATCGTATATATGTGTCTATACGTATATGCATATGTATTTACTTAAATTTTTAAGAAGCAAGAGAATGGTCTAACAGCTATTTAAATGAGAAAGAAAGAGGCATTGAAGTGTAGTGATATGTATTCAGTAAGTAAATGCCCTCAGCTGACAACACTAGCAGACGTACAAGAGTAGAATATAGCTGTTGCAAGATTACCTAAGATTAGGAACACATCTCGGCAGGGGTTTTGTTTTTAGAGAGAGAGATTGCGCACTTGACATGCACAAGCGGGGGAAGGGGCAGAGGAAGAGAAATCCCCAAGCCGACTCCCAGCTGAGCAGGGAGCCCAAGTGGGGGCTCCATCCCAGGACCCTGAAATCATGACCTGAGCTGAAATCAAGAGTCAGACGCCTGACTGACTGAGCCACCCAGGAGCCCCAATCTCAGTAGAGTTTTTGACAAAGGTTTACTCCTCCCGTGATTAACAAAGTTTCCTGGGAAATGCAACGTATTTTAAAACTATACCCCTAATACTTTTCATTTAAGTATAAATAGGAGTTGTGTTCTCGGTCCAGGTTTAAATGTCAACCTCTTTTGGCCCAGGTTTTCAGTAAAAGCCTGCATGTTTTGCCTACACAAAGGTCTGCTAAGATTTTGGAAAGCTGTGCGGGGTGTGGGGCAGGGGTTCAGGGTGCAGACCAGCCCTGTATATCCCAGGAGGCCCACTGTTCTTGGCCCTTGCCTGAGAGATGTCGGTTGTACTCCAGCTCTCATTGTTGTGATGATCAAAAATGCCCCCCGAAAATTCCAAAGTAGACTTCGAGACTGGGTTTTTCCTTCCTTGAAAGCTCTCCAGTCTTTCTAAAGGATGCTGCTCTACACTTCTTTGGGTTAGAGAAGGAATACCACCCTCTAATACCACCCAGCACTGACATAGATTAAGGATAGCTTGCTGACTCCGTTGAGTTGATTTTCTAAAGCTGATTCTGTTAAGCTGAGTTTTTCTTATTAGCACATACTGGAGATTGCTCCTAGGGCCAGATCCTCCAGAACCCCGTCTCTGATGGCGGCACTAGGAATGGGGAGATAGGGCAGCACATTGCTACCAGAAGGCTAAGTACGCCATACCTTCCTGGCCAGCATCACCAAATGCCACGGATGTTTCTGGAACATCTGGAACTTTTCCTAATTTGGTTGTTAGAATTCATCATACAAGTCCTTTCCACACCTCTCAGGAGGCTCTCTGGCTTTTTCACCCCATTCCAGTGCCTCCCCAGTGTTGAAGAGTCCAGACATGGTGCAGGAGATAGTGGTACTGGGGAGGGGGGCTGCCTGAGCTGAAAATAGCTGTTCACATCCACTGCAGGCAACACATGCTCTCAGCTCTTCTGTAAAGGATGGTGCTCCCAGATTCTTGTGGTTCTCTGTGCCCTCTTCTCCTGACCCACCATTCACCATTCCCAGATGCCCTCATCTTCATCCTGGAGGGATTTCCCTCCTGCCTTTCTTTCCATAGCTACCTTGGAGAGCAAGCTCCAGGAGGATTCTCCTCCACCAGGGCTGCTGGGCTTCAGGAGGAAGAGAGGGAGGCAAAAAAAAAAAAGAAAGGAGAAATAGGAAATGCACCTTTTGTCCTTTCACTGTAATTAGATACTAAATGGTTAGGCTGATGGTCTTGGGGATTAGTAATCCCTGACCCCCATTTGCCAGTTTTGGGAGTCAGTAAAAGGCTGCTTGACCATCTGATTCTTGGAAACGTTGTGCTCTGCCCTCCAGTGTCCTAAATCGTGGACAGTGGCCCCAGACTCAATATCTTGCCTGATTCCAGGCTCTTGCTCTGTGTTAGGTCTCAGCTTGGTGGCTACTTTCCTGACCTCTGCCTGCGAAGGTTAGGAAATAATGCTTGTGTGTTGTGGAGGAGGGTAGAACCCGCCTGTTCCAGCCTCCAGACCCCATTTCCAGCAGCTGCTCCGGGATGGCAATAGTCATTACCTCAGGCGGACAGCAGGGGGCAGTAGGGGACTGAGAAACTCATGTCCCCCATTTGATTCTTCCCTGTCCTGAATCTTTCGTTCTGCCACGATTCAACTTTCTGCCTCTGTTCAAACAGAATTTAGTATACACGTGGCAGACATTTAGCTTTCGTGGTTCGGCAAGATGTTCGATTCTCTGATTCTTGCCCTCTTAAGGGCAAGAAGACCCTCTTAACAAGGCTGAATCCTGCTTCCATTCTCATTCGGATAGGCCAGCTTGAACCAAAGCGTGTAGCTTTCAGGAAGATACTTACCAGATGAAAAGAAACAGGAGAGGCTAAACTGTAGTATCTATGCATATACATTGGTGTAATAAAACTTTAAGGAAGTCAGGGCAACGATTACTATAAAAGTCAGGATAGTCATTAATATGGGGGCAGGGATAAGACCGAGATTGGGATGCCCCATGGTGGGGGCGCTTCGGAAGCAGCTAAGGAAAGTTCTGGGTGCTGGCAATGAGGGGTTTTACCTTATCATCTGTACATTTTTGTAGCATTGTATCTGTATTTATTTTACAATAAAAAAGTTAGAATAAACAATTCCTTCAAAAGGCAGAGATTATCAGATTGGATTAAAAAAAAGATCCAGCTCTATTCTGCCTCTAGGAGGCACTTCAGATTCTAGGCAACAAGTAGATGGGAAGTAAAGGATGAGCAAAAGGCCATCACGTGAGCCGCTACCACAGGAAAGCTGGAGTGGCTCTACTGATATCAGACAACATAGACATAAAGATTTTATAATGATACAGGGCCTATCGATCAGGAAGATGTGCATCGAACAGTAGAGCACGTAAGTGCCTGAAGTAAAACTGACCGAAATGCAGAGAGAAATATTTCTATAGCAATAGTTGGAGATGTCAACACCCCTACTTTCAATAATGGCCAGAGCAACTAGACAGAAGATCAATAAGGAAATGGAAGCCTTGAATGACGCGATAAACCAAACTAGACCTAATATGTATAGAACCCTCCGCCCTACAAGAGAATATTCATTCTTTTCCAGTGCACAGAACACCATCTGCTAGGCCATCAAATAAACCTCAGTAAATGTAAAAGGAGAGAAATAGTACAAAGTGTGCTCTCCGGCCACAGTGGAATGAAATCAGAAATCAATAGCAGGAAAACAATTGGGAAACTCACAAATTTGTGGAAATTCGACAGCACACTCCTCAATAGCCTATGGGTCAAAGAAGAAATCGAAAGAAGTCAGAAACTACTTCGCGATGAGTGAAAAGGAAGATACAAAATACCCCAAACTTACATTTTGCAGCCAAAGCAAGGGTTAGAGGAGAACTTATTTGCTATAAATTTCTATATTGAGAAAGAATAAAGATTTAAAAAGCCTTATACATGATTGTTTCTAGCAACATTATTTACAATAGCCAAAAGATGGAGCCCCCCCAAATGTTTGCAACTGATGAATAGATAAACTAAATGTGGTATAGCCATATAATGGGATCTTATTTGGCCTTAGAAAGGAATGAGGTACTGATTCATGCTACAACGTGGATGGACCTTGAACACATTATGCCCAGTGAAAGAAGCCAATCACAAAAGGCCCAGATTCCCTGGCTCCATTCATATGAAATGTCCAGAACAGGGAAATCTATGAAGACATAAAGGAGATAATGTTTACTTCGAGGGCTGGGGGAGGATTGCGAGCACAGAGGGATGATAGTGAAAACACTTGGAGGTGTTTGTTTGAAACAATGAAAATGTTCTAAAACTGTGGTGATAGTTGCAAATGTCTGTGAATACACTAAAAAAAATCACTGAATGGTACACTTTAAATAGGTGAATTGCTTGGTGTATCCATTGTGTCTCAATAAACTTTTTTTAAGTTCCAAAATGAAACAGCTCTATAAAAGAGAAACGTTGCCGTAAGTAGCTTTGAATACATTTGATAGGACATATTTGGGTGGATCTGTAAATTCAGGCTTAACTACTATTATTACTACTAATAAATGTGAATAGTAGAAGCTTAGTTTTTCTTAACTTTGTTTAACTTAAGCTGTACTTGTTTCATGTAAATAAATGTGATCATAGATTTTTATGCTTGATCTGTCCTCAGCATTTTAAAAAAAATATTTCACTTTAGCTTTCACGGTTAGCTATTTTAAAAGGCTGTGTGCAATTTTAAGGTACAAATATGCTGAAGGCTATAGGTCATGATTCTCCCTACCCTTTGTAAGAAATCATCAGTTTTCCAAAGGCTCTCTGCCATTTTGTTTCAGTTGCTCTACATACTCACCAGCACCTGATATTAATAGTTTTTTTTTTAAATCCTTTCTAATGGGCACGTGGTGCTATACCTTGCAGTTTTAATCTGTACTTTCCTAATGAATTATGCTGATGAATATTTTTTCACGTGTTTATTTGCCACTCATATCATTCGTTCCGTTAAATGTTCACATAACCCATTTTTCAAAAACAATTCGGTTATTTGTTTCCTTCCTATTGAGTTCTGAGAGTTTTTTGAAAAATGTCTTCATACCAGTTCTTTACCAGATACATGTTTTACACATATTTTCTCCTAGTCTGTGGCTCATCTTCATTTCCTTAACAGCATCATTAGAAGAAAAGACCATTAAAATTTTTTATAAAGTTCTATTTATCATTTTTTTCAATTTTTCCAAATTTATTTTGCTACTTCTGTTTTTTAGAGACTTTTTATGCAATAAGAAACAAAATGATTTTGAAGCATTTCAAGCAGGGGAGCAACATATAGAAAAAGAAAAATACTTGGTCTGATTGTAGACAACAATATAAATTGGAGTAGAAATAAATTTAGAGTAAGGAAAATCAGCTGTTACAATAAATTAGGTGTGAAATAAATGGGGACTTAGGCAAGTGTGGTAACAACAGGAATTGTAGTTTATTAAAATTTCATCTCTGCTTAACTAGAATGTACTAATGATGGAATAGAGTTAGTTTCAGTTGGGATTAGATAGTCCAGAAGGAAATCAAGAGTACTCTGACTGGCAACATGAGAAGGACCAATGAACGTCCTTAATTCCATCTGACTTATTCCTCAAATGTACTTCCTCCATCCCCTGCTCCCTTTTTTTATATCGTGATTTCCTATGCAGTCAGGAAATATACATTTTTCTATAGGCAATTTAACTGTAATGCTTATATCAGTTACCTATTGCTGTATCACAAACCAACACAAAACTTGGAATTTGTTTAGCTCATGATTCTGAAGCCCAGCAATATGGGCTGGGATCATCTGGGTGGTTATTGTGGTTCCTGTTGGGTCCTCTCACACATCTGTGGCTGGCTTTGCTCATCCTGGTTGGGCTCTCCCTCATCTCTCAGTGCCTTGCTACAATGGTGTCTCTGCTCCATATGTTTTTGCATATTCCACCAGGCTGGTTTGGGGTTGTTTGCTTGGGGTTGTTGGCAGCTGGCAGCGTTCCAAGAGATTGAGCTGAAGTATGCAAGGTCTCTTGAGATCCAGGCTCAGAACTGGTAAGTGCTTTCCATTGCATTTTATTAGGAAAAAAAAAAAAAAAAAAGTCAAATCCAGACCAGATTCAAGGAGTAAATGCAGGTAGGGGAGTAATTGTGGCTGTTTTTACAAGCTATTTCAGGGTCTATCTTCTGACCTGACCTAAGGTCATTTTGTGAATTTTTTGGGAAAGAAAAGCATTTCTAGAGACCCTTCTTCTGAGAGTTGATGGTGAAGGGATTATTTCTAAGACAAACTTTCACTAGATTTGTTATTGCAAAACCTGGGGCCCTTAAAAATGAGCCAGAATTACGATCTAATGTGGAAATCCCAATTCTTGTTATTTGCCTCCCATAAGGATAAGAAACAGCCACATTATTAAGTGCTGTACTTTGCTACAAATATTAACTAACAACAATTGACCCTCTCTGGGATTTTCCATTTAGTTATTTACTGGAAGCTGTTCATGTAATTTTCAATAGTGCTGTTATCTATGAGACTGTCTTTCTTTTAACTGTGCTGGGTTTTCAGATGCATTAATACAGTTTAATATCTCTTCCTGTTGCTTCTCTAATTAAAAGCTTGTTGGATTTCTAAATAAGAAATACTATATCCCGGCACTAGTAATAAAGACTGCTAATAATTAGGAGAAAAACGTCAGCAAGGGACGACATCAGCCAGACGGGAGGAATCTTCTGGTCAGGCAAAGAAAAGGGGCCAGGGATCTGGAGAGGATTGTAGTGGAATGATGTGGCTCTGAGAAGCCAGCCTCCCAGGAGAGGGGCTGCTGCAGATGGAGGACCGCCAACGGGCAGCCTGAATGTAGTTCAGGTGCCCTGTTCCAAGCTAGATTTATGATTCCTGGGTCCCAGAAGAACAGCTTGCATGTGCCTTTTCAATCATTACCTCTCTCCTTCCCTTGCTTCCCTAATTCCCTCACTCCTCCCCTCTGTCTGCCTTCGCTGGCTTCGGGCCTCGGAGCTGATCCTAATTCCACTCGTTATAAGAATCAGCCACTAGATGGCGGCAGCCGTTCAGATTCCAGTGGTTTCCTTCGCTAGCGACACAGGTCCTAGCTGAGAAGGCAAGGTCTGCGGGTGGCTTTTCCGCTCTGCCACTGTCCTTCTCAGTCGCCCACTTTCCTCTCTCTCCATCTTCTCACCTTCTCCCCACCCCATGTAAAAAATTCTCTCTTCCGGCAGCAGCTTGTGCATGCGTGATTTCGAAGTGGAGGCAACCAGGGCGTGTGCGCGTGCGTGCGTGCGTGCGTGCGTGTTTGGTATGGAATGGCGCTGAGTGGGGAGGGAGAGGGAATTTGCGGGGACCCCCAGAACTTTGGACGGCCTTTCTGAAGGCACAGCTTTAACTCCGGGCCAGAAAGAAGGTACGGGCAACTGCCTCCTCTTCTCTCTCGAGCGTCCCCACTGGGCTGCCCCCCAGGCACCTTAGCCTGCTACCATTTCAAAGTCTGAACCCATTCGTTCCTTCTCTCGCTCCGTCGCACCCCAATCTACTCTTCTTTGTGGAGCCCCCTCCTCCTTCGTTACAGCCTTGTAACCCAGTCATTGCACCGCAAAGCCGTCGCGCGTCCTATCTAACTTTCCCCGTCCCATCCAACCTGCTACGGGTTAACGGGGCCCCACTTGACGGCTACCTGTGCGGGCCTTCCGTTCTCGTGCGTGTGCCCGGAACACGGCTGCTGTTTGCTCCATCACCTGTGTGTTGGAACTTAGCAGTAGTGTTGACACTGGGGCCACAGCAGCGACATTTAACCAGAAATCTTAAGGGTGAGTTGAAGTTAGCCAGGTGAAAGCATTTTCCATAGAACAGTGGTTCCTAACCGGACGCCCCTGGATTTTGCCCCGCAGGGGACTTTTGGCAATGTCTGTAGACATTTGGGGTTGTTACAACCAGGGGTAGGTGGTACTGGGATCCAGGGGGCAGAGCCCGGGAAGGCTGCTAAACATCCGGCAACACCCAGGACAGCCCCCACAAGGAAGAATTATTCAGCCTCCAAATGTCAGTATGCTGGGTTGAGAAACTCCCAGAGGAAGCAGCACAGGGGTGAGGGAACATGCCTTTTTTTGAGGAACTAGATGAGTTTTGTTATGGTGAGAAGGCGCCGTGGGGAGATATGGCTAGTGACCTGAGTGTGCGGAGTTGCACTCAGGAGTGTAGACTCTGTCTTCAGGCCAAGAGAGAGTCCCTATAGCCACTGGAGCCACACACACTATTCTAAGTGTCATTGAGAGCCACTGGAGCCTTGGAAAGAGTGAGTGAAAAGGCACAGTTTCAGTCACTGGTGTCAACCAGGCATCCTTGTCCCGACCTCTGCAGAACAAATATTGGAATGCCATGATTCTTCTGAAGTAAACTGGAAGTAATCATATTCATTTATTTCCCCAAACAAACAGATTAATTGAATTCATATATTAAAGCACTGTTCTAAGTTTCATAGAGATTTTTACCTTTTCTCCTGCCAACACCCTTACACAATAGGGACCTTTTAAAATTTGTTTTTAAGTCCTTGTGCGTGAACAATGAATCTTGGAACACTGAAAAAATCAAATTAAATTAAAAGAAAATCCTTGCTTTTTTCCAGATGGGGATGAAGAACCATGAGAGGATAAATCACCTCCCACACGTCACATAGCAGGTTGGTAGTAAGTTCAAGATTTTCACCCATAGCTGCAAGACTCAGCTCAGGTTCTTAACCAGAAGCTGTGTTGTCATTGTACGATTTTGCCATATTTCCAAAGAGTAATGAGAAGTCGGTAGTCATCCACCTTTTGTATATTTCCAGTAGCCTTGAAAATGGAACACGGGTTTCATGTCCTTTCTTGGACAACTTTGCATATGTGTATTTATTTTTAAATAGTATAATCCAATAATATTTTAAAAGAATTGGGAAAAAAGTTCACATACCCCAGACACATAGGTCATCAAAAATAAATGATGAAAACAAATGAATTAAGCATTGTTTCAGAAGTTAGGAAGTGATAAAACCCAAGAAAAGCAGAAAAAAAAGAATTAAAAGCAGAAATTAATAAGTTGGAAAACAAAAATATTTGGAAAGTCTAAAAAAATCCCATGGGTTTTTATTGGAAAAATTAGAGATGTAGATAAACTGTTTAACAATCTAATTTTAAAGAAGGAGAACATAAAATCACATATTGAAAAGATAAGGTAGAACTAATTGCAAAACCAGAGGAAATTAAAAGAATCAGAAAAATTCTATTTTTGCTCAATATTATGGAGCTACATTTGAGCATTTGTGATATAAAATTAGTTGATATTCTAGGAAAAAATCAAGTAACAAAACCAATCCTAGAAGAGGTATATATAGCCCAAGTACAATGGAAGAAATAGAGAAATTTCCCAAAGAGGTACTGTCAATTTCCACGAAAAGCTCCAGACCCAGATGTGTTCATGGAAATAGTTTAACTGTATCTTTGATGAACTTGAAACTCCAATGTTGTTTAAACTTCTAGAATAGGAAACAAGAAAATCTCCATGTTTATTTTATGATGTGAAAAGTTTCAATATCAAGGCTGTCAAAAGTGAAAATTATATACCGATTTTTATTTTGAATATTGGGGTACAAAATAGTAAAGAGAATTCAGTAGCAGATTAATGCAAATAATATTCGACAACTAATACGTATTTAGTCCAAAAATGTTAGGAATTTTTTTTACAACTAGGAATTGTGATGATTAATGCTTCAACGTGGCTGGACCACAGTGCCCAGACAGTTGGTCGTAAGATATGTATATGTTAAGCTTTAGGAGATGGGGCCAAATGCTCTTCCAAAGGTGCTTACTGCATAACTTCATGCTTCCCCCAGCATTGTTTGAAATTTAAAACTGCTTTGTTTCCTCACCAAGAGTGGGTACTATCAACCTCTTAAATTTTAGTTATTCTTGTGGATGTGGAACCATATATTTCATTATGGTTTCAGTATTTTTTCCTCTGTTAAATAATGATGTTGAGCTTCTTATAGGTTTACTAGGACATTTGGATATTCTCTTT
Organism: Nasua narica; assembly: GCA_028533885.1. Classification (NCBI taxonomy): domain Eukaryota; kingdom Metazoa; phylum Chordata; class Mammalia; order Carnivora; family Procyonidae; genus Nasua; species Nasua narica. The sequence goes on from CM052806.1 coordinate 52,556,406, forward strand.
TGTCAAGTGCCTGCTCAAATCTCTTGTCCGTTTTTCTACTGAATTGATGGTCTTTTTTGTATTGATTTGGAAGTGTTTTAAAAATATTTTCTATATACAGATCTCTTGGGAGATATATAGGTATTTGATAATATCTTCTTCTACTACCTGACTTCCAATTTTATTCTTGTGATGTAATTTTTTCATGAGTAGGAGTCCTTAATGTTAATGTAGCCCAACTTACCAGTCTTTTCTCCTGTGGTTAGTTCTACTGAAATTCTAGTTAAGAAATCATAGTCTATCTCAAGCTCATGAATATGTTTCCCTATGTTATCTTTTTGATGTTCTTTTAATAATTTACATTTAAGTTTTTGATTTGTCTCAAGTTTATATTTGTGTGTAATGTGAAGTCAAGGGCTACATTCATTTTTTTCCATATGGCTATTCAGTTGACCTGTCACGATTTATTGATAAGACCATCCTTTCCCCAGTGTTCCATGGTACCTCTGTATTTGTTTCCTATGACTACTGTAACAAATTCCCACAAACTTGGTGAGTTCAGGCACCAAGATAGAAATTTATTCTCTCACAGTTCTGGAGACCAGAAATTCAAAATCAGAATCTCTGGGCTGAGATCAAGGTGTTGGCAGGGCGGCCCTCCCTTCAGAGGCTCTAAGGGAGAAGCATTCTTTACCCCAGCATTCCTGTTTGAGGGACATATCACTCAGTTTTGCCTCCATCTTCACATGACCTTCTGTGTGTGTGTGTAGTCTCCTTTTGCCTCTTATAAGGACATTGTGATGGCTTTTAGGGCCCATCTGGATGACCCAGGATCATTTCCTCATTTCAGTGTTCTTAATCACATCTGCAAAAACTTTACCATGTAGAGTAATGTTCATAGGTTCTAGGGACTAAGACTTGATATCTCGGGGGGGGGGCATTCAAACTATTAGAGTCACCAACCACCATGAATCAAGTGTTCACATACATGTGTCTGGCCTTTGTGTTTTACTCCATTGGTCTCTCTTTGTGCTGTTATCACATTATGGTGATTTCATTTTATAGTGATTTTATTATATATCTTGATATCTGGTAGTGTCTTTCAGTAATTCTTTTTATTTTTCCAGGGTTGTTTTGGCTTCTTTTCCCCCTCTTACTTTTCTTTATAAATTCTAGAATCAGCTTGTCAGAAACTGGGGCTAGGATTTTTTTGACTGAAATTCATTTGCATCTATAAATCCCTGTGGGAGGTAACTGACATCTTCAACAATATCAGGTCATCCAGTCAATGAACATGGCAATGTTCATCCATTCGTTTTTTAAAAAATATTTTTTAGTAATGTTTTATAGTTTTCTTTGAAGAGATAACATCTTTTTAAAAAGTTATTCTGGTGATGAACTTTTTGATATTTTTGAAAATGGCATTTTATTTAAAAATTTTATTTTCCATCTTTCGTTGCTTGTCTAAAGAAATAGTTAATTTTTTTGCATAAAATAACCTTGTTAAATTTATTTATTAAGGATTATACATTATCTGTGTTTTTAAAAAAGTTTCTGCACACAATCATATTGTCTGCAAATCCTGACCTTTTAAAATGCAACATAAAGTAGTACTTTTACCACACTTCTGTTAATGCAAAAACCCTAGAATTACATATTTTAATTTTACATACCTATTAATCTCTATAAACAATTATTATTTTTATACAGTCAATATTTATTTAGATTTACTCTCATATGGACCTTTCTTTTTTTGCTCTTTATCTTTTTCTGCATTACCAAGATTAATCTGGAATTATTTTCCTATGTCTTTGGAATTCTGTTTCTTGTATATATGCTGATGAATTTTCTGTTTTCCATTGTCTGAACTGTCTTTTTTTCTTTTTTTTAAAGATTTTATTTATTTGACAGAGAGAGAGATCACAAGTAGGCAGAGGGGCAGGTAGAGAGAGGGGGAGAAGCAGGCTTCCTGCCGATCAGAGAGCTCATGTAGGGCTCGATCCCAGGACCCTGAGATCATGGCCTGAGCTGAAGGCAGAGGCTTTAACCCACTGAACCACCCAGGCACCCCTGTATTATTTTTTTAAGGCTGTTTTTTCTGGGGAAGAATTCAAGTTCAGCAGTTTCTTTCAGTACTTGAAGATGTCATTCCATTGTCTTCTGTATTCCATTATGGAAGTAGAGAAGTAAGTTGTCATTCTTATTTTGTTTCTTTGAAGGAAAAATCTTTTTCCTCTAGTTACTTTCTTTTTTTTTTCTCAAATACGTTTATTTTATTTTTTCAGTGTTACAAGATTAATTGTTCATGCACCACACCCAGTGCCCCATGCAATATGTGCCCTCCTCGATATCCACCACCAGGCTTGCCCAACACCCCCCTCCCCTCCAAAACCCTCAGTTTGTTGCTCAGAGTCCACAGTCTCTCATGGTTCATCGCCCCAACCCTAACCCTCTAGTTACTTTTAACACATTTTTTGTTTGTTTTCAGCAGTTTTACTGTGATAAATTTAGGTGTGTTTTTTCTTTGTATTTTTCTGCTTGAGGTTCATATTTCTCAAACCTGTGACTTGATGTCACATCAACTTCAACTTGATGCTTCATCAGTTGAAGCAAATTTCTATCTGGTATTACTTACATATTGCTTCAGTCCCATTTGTTATCTCCATTCCCTCCCATACTACATATTTTTTGCCATGTCTTACATGTCTCTTACTCCATCCTTCCTTCTTTTTGAGGCTTCACTTTTTTTTTTAATATTTATTTATTTGACAGAGAGAGAGAGAAAGAGATGGCAAGTAGGCAGAGAGGCAGGCAGAGAGAGAGGGGGAAGTAGGCTCCTCGCTGAGCAGAGAGCCCGATGCGGGGCTCGATCCCAGGACCCTGAGATCATGACCTGAGCTGAAGGCAGGGGTTTAACCCACTGAGCCACCCAGGTGCCCCTTGAGGCTTCACTTTTGATATTTCCTTCTTATCTACTGCCTTATCTACTTCTAATTTTTCTTTCTCTCCCCCATCTCTCTCTCCATCTATTTTAGATATAGACCTAGAGCTCTCTCTCTATATGTACATAATATATATGTATATATTGCTCTTAGACACATCAGTTGAGATTTTTAATTTCAGTTTTGCATTTTTAATTGTTTTTCTATTGTGCAATTTATATTTTCTAATGAAATCTACCATCGTGTCATCTAACTTCTTGAACAACAGTAATCACTTATTTTAAAAACTGTATCTGATAAAACCAGTATCGAATCACCTATGGCTCTGGGGCTGTTATCTGTTTCTTTCTTTCTTTTTTTGATTTTTTAAAAAAGATTTTATTTATTTATTTTGTGTGTGTGTGTGTGTGTGTGTGTGTGTATGTGTATGAGAGAGAGAGAGCGAGAGAGAGAGAGCACAAGCAGGGGGGAGGAGCAGAGGGAGAAGCAGACTCCCTGTGGAGGAGGGAGTCTGATCTAGGACTTGATGCCAGGACCCTGGGATCATGACCTGAGCTAAAGGCAGACATATAACAACTGAGCCACCCAGGTGCCCTGTTTGTTTGTTTGTTTCTTTCTTTCTCATGGTAGAAACCATCTGGTTTTATTTCCTGGATGTAACAGTAATTTTTGATAATAATTTAAATTCCTTTATTGAATACAAAACACTTTGGAGATGCTCTAGATGGTGTTATCTAGGCCTAGAGAGGGTTTATTTTCACCCTCGGCAAGAAATAAGGGTAAAATACAATCATTTTAATCCAATGAGATTGAGTTAATTTGAAGCTTGGCTTTGGTCTTTGTAAGGATGTTTTATTTCTGGTTCATTCCCATTCCTGCCATGTAGGTTGTTTAGGCCTCTCAAAGGAAATCCTCAGGTGTTTACTAGGGCTCCTCCTCCAATTATTTCCTGTAAGACATGTAAGAATGCAGGAAATGCTTGCTCAGCTTCTCTGTCTCTTCATAACCATGTGTGAATCATCAAATTCCTCGATTAGAAAAGTAGTTTGAAATTAATGCCTAGCTAACCTCTTTGTAAATTCCTTCTCTCCAGAATCTTGTTTCTTCAAGTTCTCACTGCCTTTGTAGTTCTCTAATGTCTTCAAATACGTATTTAAAAAACATATTCCTGAGCATTTCTAGGCAATTTTAGTGAGACAGTTGGTCTGAAACCAGCTACTCTGTCATTACCAGAAGGATTCATCTCTGATTACTTATCTTTAAATTATGTACAGTTTTCCCAGAGGAGCTTTTATAAGAGGTAGAAGAATGGTAAGGGTTCTGTGTGAAGCTAGGTGAAATTTTTCTTAGGATGCAGGGTTTGGTATATATAGTTCATTTAACTTTTATTTCCTTTCTGTGAACTGGATAAATATGTATTTTTCTTCACTACAAATTTTTCTTCACTACAAAGAAAATGTTTATGGTTTCTGTGTTTATGTTTCTCATTCTTCTTTTTATTTTACAAAGACTTCCAGGGAATCGAAGGAAAAATTCTAACCTTATAATGCTGTCTTCAAATTGGAAGTCTGATCTCATTTTCATTTTAGATGTATCACTCTGGCTATTATCTGGAACATTATTTCAAATAGTAAAAGATTGGCATGAACCTCAATGTACATGAATGCAAGATGGTTAAATAAATTATGATAAATTCACATAATGAAATATAACCATTAAAAATAATTAGGTAGCTTTCTATGTAATGATATGGAACTATTCCAAGAGGTATTGAGTGAGAAAAGCAAGATGTAGAACAATGTGTGTGCTATTACTGCTACTATTTGTGTGGAAAAAAATGTTTATGCATTTTTTATAAGTGAATAAATTGTCTTTGAAATAATATACAAAAACTAGTAAAATTTGCTACTTTCTAGAAAAAATTACTCCTAGTGAATGGAATGAGGCCACTAGGCGATAGGTCTCAGATGGACATTAACTTTTCAATGCATATCCTTCTATATCTTTTGAATATTTTACTGTGGGTATGTGTTACCTATTCAATAATGGAAATAAAATATTTTTTAGAAGAAAACATTCACTTTACTATACTCTAATGAAATAATCTTCATTTGTGGGCATTATTATACTATTTATTACCTTCCCCTATTTTTCTATTAATACACATATTTTATATAATTATAATCAGAGAATTTTATGTTATTTCTTAATATAAATTTTCATATTTTTATAATGTTCAAAATTATCTTCGAGTTTAGCATGATATTTTGTTTAGTTTGTGTACCATAATTTACTAATCCTTTCCCCAGTGTTGGTCATTTATATATTTACATGTATCTTTATTATGTGTAACATGGGGATGAATATCTTTGTGAATGTGTATTCATTTGGATTCTATAATTAGCTCCGAAACTTTATGGTTATTTGGTAAGGCTGAATGAAAATAAAATAAGCACTCTATGGAGTAGAAAAAAGGTTAGGAATGATTATAGATGATACTTTGAGTTACCCATGATAAGCATGGCAATTTTCATTTATTCTAACATTTATCTATATGGACAAAACAAACAGAATTGTTGCTCTTTAAATATACGTACAGTATGAATTGAACTCGTAGGAAATAATGCACTTAAAGAATCATTAATTATTACCTAATTACTTGCACCACTGTGGCATGGACAGAAAAGTGCTCTGCAATGATGAAGTTGTCAATTATAGTTGATAATTAAGGGGCCAGGTGCATGTTTAACTTAACAAGATAAATATCTGCCCAGATGTTGTTTGCTGCTTCATTACCAGGTAGGTTAGAAGATTTTCATAAACTAGAAATACTATTAAATGCATAACCTTGCTACATCAAGAAATCTTTAACAAATCTGTTACTCTAGCCAATATTCACTTAGGAAGACTGTTCATCAGATTTCCTGGAGAGTTAGAGGAGGAAGTATGTGTCTGTAATACTGTATTTGCAGGTTCTCAGTAGTGAGATGGCTATTTGAATATAAAATAGAGCAAAAATACAGCAGTACTAAAAATTGGAGATGATGCCTTTCCATGCCAGAAACACAAAGGAATTTATGCAGGATTTAAATATCAGCATGAAAGAAGACAACAAATAATTAGTTCATGTGTGGACCCTTCCAAGGAACCTAAGAGCCTAGCATGTGAGAGGTGAAGATTCTGCAGATACATAAGAAAAGAAAGGACTTGTTATCCGAAAAATGGAGGTCAGACCATATCACTCCTTATGTTTTGTCTGCTCAGAATACCAGACAGATGGCTCAAACAGCAACAGGACCTTATTTTCTCAGCGATCTGGAGGCTAGAAGCTCAAGTTTAAGGTACTGGCAGGATTGGTTTCTCCAGAGACCTCTCTCATAGGCTTGAGGATAGCCTTGTGCTATGTCCTCACATGGCCTTTTCTCTGTCCATGTGCATGTCTGGTGTCTCTTCTTTTTCTTATAAGGACACAGTCATATTCTCTTAGAGCAACCAAGTGAACAACACACAGGAACTCTTTTACTATTTTTTTTGCAACTGTTCTGTATCTGTAAAATGATTTCAAAATGAAAAGTTAAAATTTCTATGTCCGTATTTTTTTTTTAACCATTATTTTTTTAAGGTAAGGTTATTTTTTTACCTTGTTTTTAAAGGTAAGTTCTACATAGGGCTTGAACTTAAAACTCTAAGATCAAGAGTTTCATGCTCTACTGACTGAGCTAGCCAAGGGCAGGGCACTGTGTCCTCTATTCTTGAGGTCAGTTTGGCCAGATATAAAATCTTTGGCTCGTGTTTTATTTTCTTGAATATGTAAACTATTACTATATTATTTTCCTGCATGTCATATTACTGACAAAAATTCACAATAATTTGATTTTCTTTCCCCTATCAGGGACTTAGTCCAAAAACATCCAAAAACATCCAAAAGATGTTTTATTTTTGCTTAAAGTTTGATAGAACTACTAGAATATGTCTTTGGCCATTCTGGACAAATTTTTCCAATATTTGGCATGTCCTTTCAATATGGAATTTTACATCTTTCAATTTTACATCTTTCAATTTTATTTATTTATTTGAGAGAGAGAGATCACAAGTAGGCAGAGAGGCAAGCAGAGAGAGAAAGGAGGAAGCAGGCTCCCTGCTGAGCAGAGAGCTCGATATGGGGCTCGATCCCAGGACCCTGAGATCATGACCTGAGCCGAAGGTAGAGGCTTTAACCCACTGAGCCACCCAGGCACCCTCCCCAACTTTTTATTTAAAAAAATTTTTAGTGTCCAGAAAAATTGAAAGAATACCAATGTAAACATCCATACACAGTTCATCTAGATTTACCAGTTGTCAAGATTTTACTCTTGCTCTAAGTGTATATACATTATATGTTTATTTATATTTGCTAAACTTTCAAGAATATAAAATGCATAAAAACTGGGAGCTACAATTTATTTAATAATTGGCCCTTGTGGAAAAATAAATATGAGTAAGATACGTATAAAGAGGTCTAAACAAGTTGGGCCATCAGTTCTTAATAGTCAGTGGCTACTATTCTGGGGCCAGGAAATAACCACATTTAATATTCTTTTCATTATACCATTCTCCTCTTACTCAGTCCACATAAACTTAAGATGGGGCAAATTTTCAATTTACTCGACTTATCAAGTAATAGTAATTCAGAAAGCGGTGATAGCCATCATTTATTAAACATTTACTATTTAAGTGACTTGAGGAGATTTCACAGACTGAAATATCATTTATTTACTTAGTACAAGATGTTTGCAAGGCAAGTAGTATTCTCCCTGTTTTTACAGTAGAACAAATAGAAGCAGGTAGTTAAGGAAACTACAGTTGACCAAATCTTAGTAAGTGCTAGAAAGAGGGTAGTAAGTCAGATCTGTCCAAACCCAGGCCCTGATATTTCCACTGCAGAATACAGAATATTTGGAAAACTCAAATGCATGGCCTGGAAAAAATGTCTAAAGGTCTGAATGACTCACGTGGGCCAATTTGCACTGGTTGAGATGAAGGACTGTTTTCTGAAGCTCTTTCCTTTTTGAGGCCCAGGCATCCCCTGATGCCCAGTTCTGTGGGTATCAGAAAAGAGAACATTTCTTATCCAGGGTGGTTCCCATGTGAAAGGTCTCCATGCAGCTTGATTTCCCAGAGAACTCATGTTGTGCCCCTTTGGAAGTAGGCCTGGGATTTCCCTTCTCGGTGTGTGACAATGGCAGGCTCTCTGTGTGGTGGGCACCCAGGCCAGGGTTCCAGAGCCCACTGTGCTCCACTTCATGTAATGGTCCTGATTGGGTAGGAGCTTGGATCTATAGTGTGACCTCCAGGAGAAAGAATATGGCTTTGGATAATTCTAATTCTGTCCTTGTTTTTGAGATCAGCAGTTCACTTACATAGTTCCTTATTTTTTTAAAAATCAACTTTGTTGAGGATTAATTTGCCTACATGTATTTTGACATTTTCTCTTTCTCCTCCTCCTTTTCTGACTTACCATAATACATATTTGTTACAAAATGTAAATAATACAGAAATAAATGACAGAATGTGAAAGTTTCTTTCATTTAAAAAAAAACCACCAACTTTTCTATCAACATGGACAGGACTAGAAGAGATTATGCGGAGTGAAATAAGTCAAGCGGAGAGAGTCAATTATCTTATGATCTCACTTACGTGTGGAGTATAAAGAAAATCATGGAGGGCATTGTGAGAAGGAAGGGAAGGGTGAATGGGGGGAAATCAGAGGGGGTGATGAACCAGGAGAGACTGTGGACTCTGAGCAACAAACTGAGGGTTTTGGAGGGGAGGTGGTGGGGGGGTGAGCCTGGTGGTGGGTATTGAGAGGGGCATGTATTGCATGGAGCACTGGGTGTGGTGCATAAACAATCAATCTTGTAACACTAAAAAATTAAAATAAACATATATGGGGAGAAAAAAAATCACCATTTGTTGGGTACTTATGATGTCTCATATACTATATATATGTATGTATATACACACATATACATATGTATATATACCTTCACTCATTTATTTTTTTCTTTATTAACATATAATGTATTATTGGTTTTAGAGGTACAGATGTCTGTGATTCATTAGTCTTATCTAAAACCCAGTTCTAATTACAACACATACCCTCCCCAATGTAATCATCCAGTTACCCCATCCCTCGATCCCTCTCCCCTCCAGCAATCCTCAGTTTATTTCCTATGATTAAGAGTCTCTTATGGTTTGTCTCCCTCTCTGGTTTCATCTTGTTTTATTTTCCCTCTCTTCCCCTATGATCCTCTGCATTGTTTCTCATATTCCACATATCAGCAAGATCATATGATAATTGTCTTTCTATAATTGAATTATTTAGCTTAGCATAATGGCCTCTAGTTCTATCCACGTCATTACAAATGGCAAGATTTCAATTTTTGATGGCTGCATAATATTCCGTTGTGTGTGTGTGTGTGTGTGTGTGTGTGTGTGTATACACACACACATATACCACATCTTCTTTATCCATTCATGTGTTGATGGATAACTTGGCTCTTTCCATATTTAACTGTTGCAGACATTGCTGCTATAAACATTGGGGTGCGGTGCCCCTTTGGATCACTACATTTGTATCTTTGGGGTAAATACTCAGTAGTGCACTTGCTGGATCATAGGGTAACTCTATTTTCAACTTTTTGAGGAACTTCCATACTGTTTTCCAGAGTGGGCACACCAGCTTGCATTCCCAACAACAGTGTAGGAGGGTTCTCCTTTCTCCGCATCCTCGTTAACATCTGTCATTTCCTGACTTGTTAATTTTAGCCATTCTGACTGGTGTGAGGTGGTATCTCACTGTGGTTTTGATTTGTATTTCCCTGATGCCGAGTGATGTTGAGCATTTTTTCATGTATCTTTTGGCCATTTAGATGTCTTCTTTAGAGAAATATCTATTCATGTCTTCTGCCCATTTCTTGATTGGGTGTTGAATTTGATAAGTTCTTTATAGATTTTAGATACTAGCCCTTTATCTGATATGTCATTTGCAAATATCTTCTCTCATTCTGTCAGTTGTCTTTTGGTTTTGCCAGCGGTTTCCTTTGCTGTGTAGAAGCTTTTTATCTTGATGAAGTCATAATAGTTCATTTTTGCCTTAGTTTCCCCTGTCTTTGGAGACATGCCTAGTAAGAAATTGCTGTGGCCAAGGTCAAAGAGGATGCTGCCTGTGTTCTTCTCCAGTATTTTGATCGATTCTTATCTCACATTTAGATCTTTTGTCCATTTTAAGTCTATTTTTATGTGCGATATAAGGTCCAGTTTCACCAGAAAAACTGAGAACATTTTCTCTAAGGTCAAGAACTCAGTAGGAATGTCCACTATCACCACTGCTGTTAAACATAGTACTAAAAGTCCTAGCCTCAGCAATCAGACAACAAAAAGAAATAAAAGGCATCTGAATTGGCAAAGAAGAACTCTTTGCAGATGACATGATACTCTGTGGAAAACCCAAAAGACTTCACCCCAAAATGGTCCAGTTTCATTCTTCCGCATGTTACTGTCCAATTTTCTCAACACCATTTGTTGAAGAGACTGTCCTTTTCCCATCGGATATTGTTTCCTCCTTTGTAGGATATTAGTTGACCGTAGAATTGAGGGTCCATTTCTGGGATCTCTATTCTGTTCCATTGATCTACGTTTCTGTTTTTGTGCCAGTACCATACTGACATCTTGATGATTACAGCTTTGTAATAGAGCTTGAAGTCCGGAAGTGTGATGCCACTAGTTTTGGTTTTCTTTTTTCTTTTTCAACATTACTTTGGCTATTTGGGGTCTTTGCTGGTTCCATACGTATTTTAGGATTATTTATTCCAGCTCTGTCAAAATAGGTGATGGTATTTTGATAGGGATTGCCCTATCAAATAGATTTGATAGATTGTAGATTGTGTAGATTGCTCTAGGTAGCATAGACATTTTAACAATATTTGTTCTTCTAATCCATGACCATGGAATGTTTTTCCATTTTTTTGTGTCTTCCTCTATTTCCTTCATGAGAGTTCTATAGTTTTCTGAGTACAGATCCTTTGTCTCTTTGGTTAGGTTTATTCCTAGGTATCTTATAGTTTTGGGTATAATTGTAAATGGGATTGACTCCTTAATTTCTTTTTCTTCTGTCTCATTGCTAAATTCCTGTATGAGTTCTAGCGATTTTGGGGTAGAGTCTTTTGGGTTTTCCACAGAGTATCATATCATCTGCAAAGAGTTCTTCTTTGCCAATTCAGATGCCTTTTATTTCTTTTTGTTGTCTGATTGCTGAGGCTAGGACTTTTAGTACTATGTTTAATAGCAGTGGTGGTAGTGGACATCCCTACTGTGTTCTTGACCTTAGGGAAAACCTTCTCATTTTTTCTCCATTGAGAATGAGATTCATTGTGGGCTTTTCATAGATGGCTTTTATGACATGGAGGTATGTTCCCTCTATCCCTACACTTTTAAGAGTTTTAATCAAAGTGGCTGCACCAACTTGCATTCTCACCAACAGTGAAGGAGGGTTCCCCTTTCTCCACATCCTCTCCAGCATTTGTTGTTAACTGTCTTGTTGATTTTGGCATTCTAACCGGTGTAAGGTGGTATCTCAGTGTGGTTTTGATTTGAATCTCTCTGATGGCTAATGATGATGAACATTTTTTCATGTGTCTGTTAGCCATTTGTATGTCTTCTTTGGAAAAGTGTCTGTTCATGTCTTCTGCCCATTTTTTGATGTGATTATCTGTTTTGTGAGTGTTGAGTTTGAGGAGAAAACAGTATGGAGATTCCTCAGGAAATTAAAAATAGAGCTACCCTATGACCCTGCAATTGCACTACTCGGTGTTTACCCCAAAGAAGCAGATGCAGTACAAAGAAGGGCCACATGTACCCCAATGTTCATAGCCACAATGGCCACAATAGCCAAACTGTGGGAAGAACCAAAATGCCCTACAACAGATGAGTGGATAAGGAAGATTTGGTACATCTATACAATG
>CM052806.1:52568828-52621171 GCA_028533885.1 Nasua narica
GGGGTGATGAACCAGGAGAGACTGTGGACTCTGAGCAACAAACTGAGGGTTTTGGGGTGAGCCTGGTGGTGGGTATTGAGAGGGGCATGTATTGCATGGAGCACTGGGTGTGGTGCATAAACAATCAATCTTGTAACACTGAAAAATAAAATATATATGGGGAGAAAAAAAAGAGTTTTAATCAAGAAAGGATGCTGTACTTTGTCAAATACTTTTTCTGCCTCTGTTGAGAGGATCATATGGTTCTTATCCTTTCTTTTATTTACGTAGTGTGTCACATTGATTGAGTTGCTGATGTTGAACCACCCTTGGGACCCAGGATTAAATCCCACTTGGTTGTGGTGAATAATCCTTTTAATGTACTGTTAGATCCTATTGGTTAGTGTTTTGATAATTTTTATATCCATGTTCATCAGGGATATTAGTCTATAATTCTCCTTTTTGGTGGGGTCTTTGTCTGGTTTGGGGATCAAGGTAATTCTGGCCTCGTAAAAAGAGTTTGGAAGTTTTCCTTCCATTTCTATTTTTTGCAATAGCTTCAGAAGATAGGTATTAATTCTTGTTTAAATGTTTGGTAGAATTCTCCTGGGAAGCCATCCAGCCCTGGTCTCTTGTTTGTTGGGAAATTTTTGATTACTGTTTCAATTTCCTGGATGGTTATGGGTCTGTTCAGGTTTTCTGTTTCCTCCTATTTCACTTTTGGTAGTTGATGCATCTCTAGGAATGCTTCCATTTCTTCCAGATTGCCTAATTTGTTGGCATGTAGTTGCCCATAATATGTTCTTTTTTTTTTTTCATAATATGTTCTTATGATTATATTTCTTCAGTGTTGGTTGTGATCTCTCCTCTTTCATTTATGATTATATTTATTTGGGTCCTTTCTCTTTTCTTATTAATAAGTCTGGCCAGGGGTTTATCAATCTTATTAACTCTTTCAAAGGACCAGTTCCTTCTTTCATTGATCTGTTCTGTTCTTTTGGTTTCTATTTCATTGATTTCTGCTCTGATCTTTATTATTTCTCTTCTCCAACTGGGTTTAGACTTATTTCCTGTTTTTTCTCCAGCTCCTTTTGGTATAAGGTTAGGTTGTGTTTTTGAGATCTGTCTTGTTTCTTAAGAAATATCCTAATTCATTTCTTACAACAACTCTATGAACAGGCATTATTATTCCTATTTTGCAGAGAATGAAAGTGAGACACACAGATTAAATCATCTTTCCAGAAGGCCTCCAAAAACCATCCTCTTAATCATTACAGTGAAGTGCATAAATTCTTGCTTGGCCAACTTACAAGCTTTCTCATTTTGGCCCTCTTGTGGTCTTTCTGCCACATGATCCTTATCAGAATATTTTCTCCTCTGTTTTTAACTTCAGTTGTATCTTTTTCTGATGGCTTGTACTATGGGAACTCACTAGTTAGTAAGCTTTTTAAGAGCAAGAAGTAGTTCTGTTTATTTACAGAGCAGCAGTGTCTGTAGCACATGGAGTTGCTAAGCAGTAAATCTTCATAGAAACGGTAAGTGAACGAACAGAGTTTTAACCAACAGGCCCTTTTATGTATTATCTCACTTGGTCCTATGAAAGTAAAATAAACTCAGTTTTAAAGGGATAATGTATACTGTTCACCGTCCAAGTCATGAATTTCATACTATCAATTGTTTATGCAAAGATTTTGTAAGAATAATAACATGAAGAGTTTAGGATTTTTTATGTGCTGTCTGGAGAAGCCAAATGTTCTTTTTATATACCAATGTTGATTTGTCTTCCATCATCCTCTGTTTTTACTATTTCATGTGGGTGCTTTTCTCTCATGCCCAGGTTAAAGCTCTCTTGCCCCAGACTTCTCAGTTTGCATTTGATGCCCTCTGCCTCATGCCAGCAGTCATTGTGCCATTGTGCCAATCAAGTACATTAAATGTACTTTAAGAATCCAGTCCAGTTGGCCACTTCCCCCAGCCTCCTTTTTCTTCTAAAGCCAAAACTTTCTAGGGAAGAGGAGTTGAAACACCACCTGAACTCTCTTCTACGTAGGTAGCCTGGCTTCACACCCCATATTTCTCCCGGCTTTAGGAATCATGTAGGTGGGAACAGACTGTAGGTTTGAAGAACTTTGGCAGCTTTTCCTTCAGAGGTTGCTATGCACATGCTGTTAGAGGACATTTTCATTTTCATCTCTTTAGGGTCTTCCTGTAGCCACCTTCTTCTGCCTCCCATAGATCTTCACCCACCCCTGGGAGGTCATACTCGCCATGCCCATGCTCCTTTCTGACTCAGCCATGATCACCGACGAGGGCTGACTTCAAACCTGCCACTGGTTTGCAGTTTGACCTTTTAGAAGTTGGTAGACCTTCTTCAACCTCCTGGGAATCAGAACTTACTTCAGAAAGAGAATAGTGAATTGAGAGTTGTGGAATACAGGTCTTAAAAAAAAAATCAGCAGCTAAAAAAGTTAATTATGCCAGTGTTTCTCCACCCATTTTGTTGATGAAAGAGCCTCCAAAATCATTATCTGTCAATCCAGTCCTTCAGATAAAAGACTCTTCCTTTGAAAACAGTCATTACATGAAAATCTGAGAGCCAGTATCAATATTTATTAGGGGACACACATCCCTCCTGTCCTGTTGTATCATGGATTTATGGTACAACCCGTTATCCTGGGCTCCCTGAGCTCTTTCAAGGGTTGTGCTAAAATTAAACCTGTCGGCTGTTCCTTGGGAGAATCGCAAAGTTTCAGACATTTGTGTAGCTGACTTGCCTGCAGAAGTATGAAAGTAGTTTTTTTGAATCTCTACTTGGCAAAATATTTCTCCTTGTATTTCCCCCGCTCCTGTTGCTGGTGCTTGGTATCTGAAGGCCAAGTGCCTCTGGGAGTGGCTGACATTTTCCCCTGTGACAACGTAAGTCAAAAGGGAGGCGAAGGTGTATGTTGGAGTGAGTGGAAAGAAGAAACAGAAAGATTAACAGTCACTGGAAGCTGTGTCAGAAGGAATAAGAAACTTACAACTGAGAGGAAGAAAAAAATCTTTTTAAGAATTAGTTTTGGAGAAAGGTTAGGTCAATCAGGAATGTTAAAAAAGCTCATTATGGAAAATAAGGAGCAGCAAATGCTCCACATGAACTGAAATTAGTGCCACAATAGATTTAGGAAGGACCTGCATGGCTCTTCCCTGGAGGGAGATAAAACCTTCCATCAATGGCCAAGGGCTTTGAGCTGTGCATTAGATATAATTCCCCTTTTTCATCTCCAGGAATTTTCTAGGAACAGGAATCAAAGGCACTGTTTGTTGAATGAGTTAATGAGGGAATGGGTGAATGAAGGGAACAGAACAAGGACGACGATATTCCCTCTCTGACCTGGAACATTCAGACTGCACCTGGAACACTGTGCTCAAACCGAAGGACCATTGAGACGGTGACGCTGTGGGAACCATGTCAAATGAGGAATTTCAAAGAAACCGGGCAAAGTTAGCTTTCAAGAGACATTTACGGCTGTGGACGTACCAGGTAGTTGCTTCTAAATAGTTAAAGTCTCAATGAATTGAATTAAAAACTGAGCAGCAGCTGGGGGCCAGCACTGGGCCTGGAACCTGGAATGTGGAGAAGATGAAGAGGAATATGTCCTGCCTTCTGGACACCTCTCATGTGGGAAGGAAAAAAAGACTGATTCTGGCAGCTGGAAGACAAGATTTCAGTTTCATTGAAGGAAAAGGATCTTTATAAACAGACCCAAGTGACAAGGGACTGCTTACGAGACAGCAAGGTTTCCTGCTATGGGGCGTCAGTGGTGTAGGTGACAAGGAGTTGTAGATGTCCTCTGCATTCCTGTAGGGACAGGATGAGAACCTATGACAGGGCTATTCTTGGATTCTCCATTCCCTCCCACCTCTCATGAACTCTGTGTATTTTTGAGTCATAAGATTTGGGAGAGGAAAGAGGCTAAAGTAGCCAAGCAATAAAGGGAACGTAGTTTGAGTTCATTAAAGCATACGTAATAATAGCTAACTTCTGTTGAGTTTACCAAGTCCTTGGCAGTGTGGGCAGCATCTCTCCGATGAGGCAGTACTATTTCATCTTCTTTTCCTAGCAGGGGAAACACCTGAGGTGACTTGCCCAGGAGCCACAGCAGGTCACTCATCCTGGGGACGGGGAGGCCAGGCTGGGCCACCTTGCTTGCTCAGACCTTGCATCATTTCTTGACCCAAGCCTGCACTTGTGTGCCTTCCAGGAATGATAGCTTTCGGGATTCTGGGGAGTGCATTTAATTTTGCTACAACTTGCAGAAGCTCATGTGAAGGCGCACCAAATGTATGAGACTGTGGAATGCGAGGAGTTCTGGAAAATTACTTAGAGCAAGGGTTCTTACTTGACATTGTGTGTGTGTATGTGTGTGCTCACATACATCACTCTATGAAGAAATCTATAGCTTTAATTATGTTCTTAAAGGGATGACTCATAATCTCACAAAAGTTTAAGAAATACTAATGTAAGGCCTGCCACAGCTTCTGTGGAGAAAAGAGAGAGCCCGTCCCGATAGGGACTTTTAGTCACAAAGGGAACCAGCGAACTAAAAAAAGAAAAAACAAAACAAAACCCCAGCAATTGCAGTTATTAAACCAATTCATTCTGATTGTAGGAATCATCTAGATTTAACCTTTTGGGATTCGCTTTACTAGGTTTTTCAGACTCTGTGAGGAGGCATTTAATGGATGCTGCTTTTTCCCTAAAGGAAGTGGGGAGTGCAGGAAGAACACAGGAACTAACTGGGCTAGGGAAATGAGGATTGCTCACTGGCTTTACTTCAGCACCCCTCCCCTAGGGTTTTGCAATATTCAACAGTAGAGTCTCTGAATGATCATTTTGTTTCCACGAAACTTCATTTCTCCCACCTTCGATCCTTGCCCGACACCATCAGGCATCCCATGGCAGCGAAAACAAAGGCAACAAAATGGAAACCAGATAGATCAAAAGCAATCAGATTTCCAAGTAGAAAATTCATCTCTGTTTCTGAGCATCCAAAGATCCTCTTAACATTCTTGCTGAATACTTTTGATACCAGAGTAATACTCTCCTTGCATAATAACTGCATGCTCGTTCGTGTTATCTGTGAGGATCATTCCTTGACAGAAAACTTCTGCAAGAGCTATTGGGAGAAGAGAGGGTTTGATTTTATTAACTAGCCTTATATTAAACATTTAATTACTCTATTGCCATATTTCTATTGACACTACATAAGGAATCAATATCACTTGTCTTTGTGTTAACAGTCCCCTTTTTTGTAGAAAATGACCCAGGAAAAAGAAAGAAAAGCAAATGCTTTTCATCAAGTGAAAAAGATCACTTCTATTTTAACTTAGCTTCTTTTCTTTTCTTGCTTAATTCTCACACCTGCTTTGGAAGGATGGCCCCTTTGCCTAAGTGTCCATCACACTCTACATTGACTTGCTGACATCTCCCTGCTTTGGGCTTCCCAGTATAGTTTTTGCAGATTAAGTTTTCTTATTTGTTATCAGAGATGGTTCTGGATTTGTTAGCCATATGGCTGTAGATCAATATATACATTGGTTCTGTTGGTTACATCAAGGTGCTAATAAGGTGGAATGATATAATTGATATGTGAACAGTTGTCACAGTTTATAAACTGCTTTCATATGCAGATATATTCTAATTTTAATAAAACCTGTTTTCTTGGGGGGAAAAAAATCTCATTTTCCTAGTAAAATATAACATTAGGTGACTGTCTCTGGAGAACCCTGACGGATACCTTATGATACCTATGTCCATATCCGTGTCTGTGTCTCTCTCTGTCGTCTGTCTCTGTTTTTGAGATCATATCTCCTTTGCTACTAGAGCAGTAAAGTAGCTGGAGATGGGGAGAATTCCAAGTCTTGATCCTGCTCTACTTTCTAAGAGCCAGAGGGTCAGCTTGTCTCCTCTTGACTCTTTTTTTAGGTTGTGTCAGTTTTACAGATGAGTGGCCATATTCATTAAATGTGGGCTTAACTGGTTTCGTGGAGGGGGTGTGGGGGGGGGAGGGAGGGAATTTGCTCTGTGGGCCAATAATGCTAATAATGGAAAGCACATAGCCACCGCTCTTAATAGTATTGGCAATTACTTTTCTTCACAAATCTGATGCATTTTTAATGGACTATGTTTTTTAGAACAGTTTTAAAATCATAAAAAAGTTGCCAATATAGTACAAAGTTCCCATGTACGCCACACCTAGTTTCCTCTATTACTAACATCTTACATCAGTGTGTTATATTTGTTACAATTGGTAAACCAATAATGGCATGTTATTATTAACCAAAGTCCCTAGTTTATTCAGATTTCCTTCACTTTTACCTGATATCCTTTTTCCATTCCAGGATCCCACCCAGGGTACCATACTACATTTAGTTATCACGTCTCCTTAGGCTCCTTTTTTCTGTGACAATTTCTCAGACTTTCCTTGTTTTTGATGACTTGGCAGTTTTGAAGAGTAGTTGTCGGGTGTTCTGCAGATGTCCACGACTGGAACTTATTTGATGTTTTTCTCATGATTAGATGGGAGACATGGGGGTTTGGGAGGAAGATCGTGGAGGTAGAGTGCCATCTTCATTATATCATTTCAAAGGTACATACTATCAACACGATTTCTGACTGTTGATGTTGACCTTGATCACCTGGATGACATCGCATTTGTCAGATTCACCACTGGAAAGTTCCTTTCCCCAAAACTCACTGTGTGCTGACCACACCTAAGAAATAGGGAGTTATTTTGCCCTCCTTCAGGGCAGAGTCTTTATATAAACTATTTGTATTCTTCTGTATGGGAAATTTGTCTTTTTCTCCTCAGAAATCACTTTTCCAAAAGTTATTAAACACAACGGCATCAAAATTTTAAAAGGAGGATAATACTATCATTCCTCTACAGTGTTACTAATCTGTCCATCCAAGGTACGTATTTTGAATCACTCCACAAACCCAAAATTTACAGAGGTGCCAGGTATTGTGCAGAAAGCTCAAGGAAGCAGTGTGTGCAGTTCTCAGTCCGTGGGGAAATGTTAGAGGAATAGCTGGGAAAGTTCCTAAGTGGGATCTGAGATCCCCAGGGTGGCTCTAAGCCAGGCAGGTGGAGGGCTCCACAGTCACGCATGCTGGGATAAGGATGGATAATGCGAGTGTGGCTCAGAGCGTGCCCTGGGGCCTGGCCTGAGTAGGAGCGCCTTCCCCTGGGGACATCTCAGTAGGTCCTACGTGGTCAGCAGCGGAAGGACACATCAGGAACTGGTGGCTGAGCAGAGGTGCTTTTAGAAAGCTTAAGTTGCTCTTGAATAGGAGGACAGGAGGGAGCTGATTGGGTGGCTGGTGAGGCCTGGAGGGAAGGACATCGGCGACAGTGGCCCACCCTCCTGCTCTGCCCCTTGTCTCAGCTTTGTCATCTCCGCTGCAAGGATGGGAAGTAAGGACCTCAGGGGAGCAGAATTGACTTAATCACTCTCCTCAATTTTTCTTGGTTTCATTTTGTTTTTTCCACCCATTCATCATTCTCCCCAGTCCCCTTCTCCTTGCTCCGCATACACCCACTCTGCTATGTCCAACCCAAGTCCTTTCCGTCTAACTTCCTAATACTTCTAGTTTTTTAGTGCTTACTACAGTGTTGTTTTGAGTTTGTCATTTTGTTTTCCTTTTTTCTTTACAATTTTTTTCAGTATAGCTGACACACAATGTTACATTAGTTTCAGGGGTACAACATAGTCATTCAGCTTCTTAGTATGTTATGCTGTGCTCACCACCTGTCACCATAGAATGCTATATTGCGTTATCAGTGACTCTGTTCCCTATGCTGGACCTTTTATTCCTGTGACTTATTCATTCCATAATTGGAAGCCTATACCTCCCACTCCCCTTTACTG
Source organism: Nasua narica (assembly GCA_028533885.1). Classification (NCBI taxonomy): domain Eukaryota; kingdom Metazoa; phylum Chordata; class Mammalia; order Carnivora; family Procyonidae; genus Nasua; species Nasua narica. Next base: position 52,576,722 of record CM052806.1, read on the forward strand.
ATTTGGCCTATCCATTTAAACATTTCTGTGATAGTGGTGTCATGCTATACATATTACTTTTTTTTTTTTTAATTTTTAAAACTTTTTTCCCCACTTTATTTTCACTCAATATTAATTTTTAAATCTATCCACGAATTCTCCCTTACCCTGCCTTTTGTTCTATTCAGGCCTCCAGTGGATTGGATGAGGCCTGCCCACACTGGGAAGGGTGATCTACTTTATTCAGTCTACGGATTCAAATATTAAACTCCTCTGGAAATAACCTCATAGACATACCTAGAATAATTTTTTTAACCAAATATCTGGGCCCCTCCTTGGCCCAGTCAAGTTGACACATAAAATTAACAATCAGAAAGATTGTTAATGGGGGTAGCAGACGGGTAATGCATTCAGTTCTTTTCTTTTTTTTTTTTTTTTAAAGGGTGAGGTGAAGTGAAAGTTTATTTATTTATTTATTTTTAAAAGATTTTATTTATTTATTTGACAGCGAGGAGAGAGATCACAAGTAGGCAGAGAGGCAGGCAGAGAGAGAGGGGGAAGCAGGCTCCCCGCTGAGCAGAGAGCCCAATGTGGGGCTCGATCCGAGGACCCTGAGATCATGACCTGCGCCGAAGGCAGAGGCTTTAACCCACTGAGCCACCCAGGCGCCCCCATTCAGTTCTTTTCTAGAAAGGCTGTCAAATGTCCAGTTGTGAGGACATTGGGCATATAGGAAATATAATTAAACATTTTATTCAAGACAGCTGTAAATAACATTTAAATTTAAATAAAAGTTATTGATTTTCAACTTTTAGAACCAATTTATGGACAAAGAATGGATGATGTTTGCAGTTGGAGAAATTAATGTAAATGGTAATGAAAGTAGCAACAGTCAAGTGCATATTATAGGGCAGAAAGTAGAAGGGGAAAATGCTAGAAGGAACGAGAAGTATGCCAGTATCTTTTTCGTATTTAGAAGAGAATTAAGATACTGGACTCGTGTTGATATGACATAACAAGAGTTATGATGTTGTATGGAAGCCTAGTCATTCTTTCTCTCTTTCTGGAGGACTCAATGAAATGGCAATAGAGGAATAATCTTATAACAGTGAAGAGAAAAGGGAGAGATTAACAGTAAACAGTGGTCTTAGTGAATTTGTGGATAATGAAGATGTGGAAGCCCTGTGGTGGATAAATAGAGCAGGAGAGCTGTAGCTCAGATTATCCCAAAGGGGGCCCGCACCCCAGAGAGCATCAGTCCGCCGGCCAGAGACCTGGAGGCCCTCCAGAATCAAATGGTGAGGAATGAGTGTAAGAGTTGGGGGCCTGGTGGCTCAGTGGGTTCAAGCCTCTGCCTTAAGCTCAGGTCATGATCTCAGGGTTCTGGGATGGAGCCTCACATCGGGCTCTCTGCTCAGCAGGGAGTCTCCCTCTCCCTCTGCCCTCCCCACTCGTGTGTGTGCGTGCGTGCTCTCTTTCTGTCTCTCTCTCCCAAATAAATAAATAAATAAAATATTTAGGGGAAAAAAAAGAAGAGTTGATGTGAGCGCAAAGGGAAGCTGAGAATGGTGCTGGGGAGAGGGGGCATTTAACGGAAACTCTGTCTAATACTTTCTCCATGGAGGCACTACTGGCATTTTGTGCTGATAAGATTTTATTAAATGGGACGGTCCTGTGCATTGTGGGTTGTTTGACGTCCCTCGCCCCTCCCATTAAATGCTAGTATTAATGATCCCCCAGTTAGTATGACAACTAAAAATGCTCCCAGTTGTTTCTAAATAAAAGGGGGCACCACCTCCATTTAAGACACCCTGGAAGGAAAGCCTGAACTTTTTCCATGGCCCTTTTCTCCTTCCGCACAGAGGACAAGTAGTCTAGGTTTTTCCTTCTCTCCATCCCTACACATCAGATGTCTCTCTCAAGAAACTGGATAAAAATCTCTGAGAATTAAGGGTGCAACGTCAATGTCAGAGCCAGATTGTTACCTTCTTATGGTAATAGAATTCTGCCAGCAGCAAGCCCCACCCCTACGTGTAACACTAGTCAGATTTTTCTATTCTTGGAAAAGACCTAATAATGGGGGGACGACTGGGGAGATGTACATATATGGCAGCAGAAAAAATGCATCACCCGGTTGTACAAGCAGCTATCACTGGATATAAAGAAAACCAATAGGCGTGAAAATAAATACCATGATAGATCAAATAGGATAATTCTCCTAGAAGAAAATGGTTAAAGCAGAGAACATAAGACATTAAAAGAAATCCTCTACTTAATATCCTCGGAGAGGTTCAAGAAGTTTCTGTATCCATAAAATAAGTACAGTATGCTATGAGAAAAGGAACAATCATTGAATAAGAAGGAGCTCTTGGAAATTAAGAATTTATTTCCCAAAACTAAAATTTCAAAAGAAGAATTGAAAGATAAAAGTTAGAGAAATTTCCCCCAACATGAAAATAAAAAATGAAAAGAGAGAAAACTTTAGATAAACCAAGCCACTCATCTTGAGAGGTACAATATTTGACAAATACAACTTCCATAAGATGCTTCTGCAAATAGATGTTTTATACATATTGATAGAAATAAATGAAGACAAACCCATTGGTGGGGAAAGAAATTTTTCATGTGGTTGTTTTGAATTTGAATAGATTCTTCTTTCATTGTCTAGATGTTTGGGATTAGGATCTCAGATTCAGTCCCTTCCCTTTGGTGTTTTGAGTGCTCCTGAGGCCACTGTCACACCCAAAGCACCTCTGCAGTATAGACAGGCAGTTCTCCCAGTAAGGAGACCTCCAGCACACCACACCTGCTTGCGGTGCCTGGACGGGCTGCTCATGGGAACTGGAGCCCACCTTCGCCGTCCTGTGGGAGCCACTCAGACACCTCCTTCCCAGAAAATGGTCCAGCGGCTTCCCTCAGATATTCAGCTGGATGCTTCTTCCCTTCAGACAGATCTCTGCTCAATTACCCTCTCCTAGAAGAAGCCTTCCCTGATCATCTGAGCAGGAGCAGGCCTCTCCCACGCCATCATTCTCTGCTGGCCTAGCCAGCTCTATGTTTCTGCACCTGACTGCCTGGCTTGCTGGTGTATGTTCGGGTCTTCCCCACAGGAGTGTGTGTTCCAGGAGGCCCACACTTGGTCTCTCTGTCGTGGTGTTTCTAGCACTTGGCACACCGTATATGGTTAATAGATGCTATTATTTGGCATTCTTTATTCAGTGAGACCACAAGGGAACTTTCATCGTATTTTTATATTCCACGGAGCCTCTCTTTCTGTTTTCCACTTCTGTGGTTAGCTCTTTTCTTGCTGGAGTCAACGTGGGAAACAGAATGACTGATGAGGGCAGTGAAAGTGCTGACAGAAGGGTAGGGATGGCCCAGTTGTGACTGTGGGATTAGTTTAGCCCCAAATGCTATCCTGATGGCAAGTTCGACCCATAGCCCTCCAACACGTTCATACCACGTGGCCGTATAAAGTGCCAGAGTTCAAGCTCTTGGGAGTGGACTCTTTGAAGCTAAGAGAAAAATTTATAGAAATCAGATCATATGCTATTATTCAGCTTCAGTTAAAAATGAATTAGCAAAACAAAGTTTAAAGTTCCCAACTGAGCATTTAAAATAAAAATAGAATTTTGCAGAGAGCATAATACCTTTCATTTCAAGAAGGGATAAGCAAACAATGAACCTTTTCTGAAAAATGACATGATAGAAAAATCCAAGGTCGTGGTTCAAGGTGACCAGAAATTTGTACAAGAAACTAGAAAATCCTAGCTATCAATAACCTCCTTGCTCTTGCAGTACTAAGAGAGATGGTCAGCAAAGCCTGTGCTTGGCTACAAATACTCCCTAAGTTCTAATGGGTTTGAGGGCTGAGTAGAAGGGGCTTTTTAATTTATTTATTTATTAACACATAATGTATTATTTGCCCCAGGGTCCATGTCTGTGAATCATCAGGCTTACACATTTCACAGCATTTGCCATAGCACATACCCTCCCCAATGTCCATAACCCACCCACCCCCACCTCCCAGCAACCCTTAGTTTGTTTCATGAGTTTAGGAGTCTCTTATGGTTTGTCTCCTTCTCCATCCCATCTTGTTTCATTTCTCTTCCCCACCCCCCACGACCCCCTGCACTGCCTCTCAGATTCTTCATATCAGAGTGATCATGTGATAATTGTCTTTCTCTGACTGACTTATTTCGCTTAGCGTAATACCCTCTAGTTCCATCCACGTCATTGCAAATGGCAAGATTTCGTTTCTCTTGATGGCTGCATAGTATTCCATTGTATATATATACCACATCTTCTTTATCCATTCATCTGTTGATGGACATCTAGGTTCTTTCCAGAGTTAGGCTATTGTGGACGTTGCTGCTATAAACATTTGGGTGCATGTGACCCTTCAGATCACTACATTTGTATCTTTATGGTAAATACCCAGTAGTGCGATTGCTGGGTCATAGGGTAGCTCTATTTTCAACATTTTGAGGAACCTCCATATTGTTTTCCAGAGTGGCTGTACCAGCTTGCATTCCCACCAATAGTGTAGGAGGGTTCCGAAGGGGCTTTTTAATTAGTGGCTATTTTAGCTCTGTAACTTGCAAGTTGATTTCCTTGTACTTTTGTAGGATCAAGGGAGGTCTTATTTTTCTACCATCTTTCTCATTCCATCACTGTCCCATAACTGAGAAATTATAAGAATTAACAGTACCAAAACAAATCTTGTTAGTCACCTAAATCATACATTTGGGAGGGACAACAATCGGAGCTATAAATCACCCGATAAGGAAGATTCTGAAGCCATTAACGAGAGGCTGAAGACTGTTCCTTCTATTATAAAACTTGCTGCACCTTTGCATGTGCAGTTCCCACTCCTGGAAGTGACATTGCTCCCAGCCTGCTGAACTGATCTCACGTGGAGTTCACTCCGATGTCACTTCCATTGTGCAGCCTTCCTGACTGTTGCCTCCCCGCTGATGCACTCGATTTCTTCTCTAAGTTCCTATAGCACTTTCTTTCATGCTTCTATTGTAGACATGCCACATATTGTAAATAAGTGTTTATCTGTTTGTACCCTTCATTGGATCATCAAGTCATCGTGGGTAGGGAGCCAAGTCCCCTTTATTCCTTGTCTCTAGTGTTTTTAGCAAGTGGCTGGCCCAGAGAGTGGGCACAAGAATGGGGTCGGTCATCTGTAATGATATTGATCAACCACCACTCCAGTTTTATGACCAAACTCTCCCATGGCGCAACATGCTAACTTTGGTCTGATGTTGCCGCTCTGTGCATGGATGGGGTGCTAGCTGCAGGAGTCCTCCTCTGCAGACCTCTGTGATAGGACTGCACGGAGCAGCCAGGGGGGCAGAGGCCACACTGGCTCCTACTGGTCCGATTGATCATGGCCGCTGGGTACACCGCTGTGTGCTTCCTTCCCATTCTGGCAACTTCCCAGCAGGCCCCAAGGCTTACTCTTCAGTCTGCTCCAGATGCAGAGTCGTGGTTTGACAGGAAGCTTGGATCCGTCTCTTGGCGCGCTCTGGCTGTCTTGGATGACACATGTGTGTTCTGCTGAGATCCACCACCAGCAGCATGGAGCTGCTCATCCTGCTCCTTCAAATTAATTTTCCCTGCTGTTTGGAGCCTCTGCCTTCTCAAAAGGGTGACCAGATGTCTTCGAGTGCCTCTGGCAGGCTTGGCACCAGAAGACACTGCCACTTCTCCCAGCGTACCTCCATCAGGATGCCAGGCCAAGATGCTGGAGCAGCTCCCCTGCCTGCCTGAGTACAAGGACTTTTCCAACACTGAGTTCTTAGCTGTCTGCCCAGGGCCTAGTAAATCTGCACTCGTTCATTTATCAACTAGCCTTTAAACGAACAAAACCTGGCAAGATGATCTTGTCGTGGAGCGGAGATATAATGAGGTCAAGTTCATTCTTTCAGAACCCCATAGCATGTGCTCACCAAATTGGCGTAGAATATATCCGTGCGAGTCTGGTGTTGTGCTTGGGATCAGAGGCTCAGGCGCCCTCCCTAGAGGAATGCCATTTAATCATGTTCATTCCTGGTAAAATCGTAAAGTCCAATCATTTACCCACCAAGTCAGCAGACTGGTAACCTTGGTTGCTAAGCTGGCTTTTGATTTTTGGTTTCTTAAGCTGAAAAATGTGAGAGATTAGTAGCTCACTAGAGAAATTGTTAGGAACATTGTCATTGCCCCAGGGGTGCTGTGTTTTGGAAACCCGACCTCTGGGCCGGCCTCTTGCCAACACCTAGCTGTGTGACTTCGGACCAGTCACCTCTCTCTTCTGGCCTTCACACTCATTTCATAGGAGCTGAGAATTCCTTCCATCCCTAATAAATCAAGCACGGAGAGATTACTGGAGTATCAGAGATTCAATTTTCTGCCGGCACAGGAAGGTTCTCCCTACCCCTCGGGGCCTTTTTAATCTCTTCCTCAACAAACAAGCTCCAGTCTGGTCTGTTTTTGTCCAGATCTGTCCAGAAGGCCCGGTGATCCCGAGAGCTCCGTTTTCACCGCTAGAATCCAGGGGCGCCCCTGCCATTGTGAGACGCAAAAGTCCAGCAAAGTCTGCCTTTTTTTTCCTTGAAAAGATGTGTCTATTTTTGTTTTCATAGCTGAAATTAAATAGATAATGGTATGTAAATCATGGGGCAAAACATCATTTTGTAAAATGTCATCTGAATATACCTCACAGCAAAAAAAAAAAAAAAAAGCGCACCCAAGCATAGCTCCATCGAATATAGCAGCATATCTGCCCTTTTCCCAGCCTGCACCCAGGGGGGTTAAAAGAATTCTCTCTAGATACCCACCCGACTTCAGTGCTCTCTTTCTGGTCATTTAAATCCAATCTGCTGTTGGACCCTTCTGTGTTCTTCCTCTCTTTACTTCTGCTATCAGTCTATTTTCCCTCTCCTTCCTTCGTGCAATCTCTCCAGCTCTCATGTAGACAACGACAGTATCTTTCGGTTTCCCCACCCGCATTCGCCCTTCCAAGCCATCGCCTGTGCTCTTGCCGGAGGCAGCGATTGAGACCGGGTGGGGGCTGTGTAGTCAGACTCGGTTTTGGATCTGGGCTCCTCAGCTTGCTAAGCGCGCACCTGCATAGGTGACCCTCCTCTTGTAAGCGTCACTTTCTCCTTCTGTAAAATGGAACTAATTATTGATCTAACACTCAAGAGTGAGGAGACACTATGTTTGGCACATTGTAATCGTAAAAAAAAAAAAAAAGGTAGCTGCTCTTTTTATTCTTGGTATTCGTGGCTCTTCATCATCAAAGCTTACCATCTCTGCCCAAACTTACATGTTTCTGCCTTGCTTTATAGAACTGTGTGAGTCTACACAGCGCCTGGTTTCTTACAGAATGCCTGGAAGTTCCCACCTCTACATCTGAACACGTACGGGTTCTTCGACCCTGGTCCCTTATTTATCTATGGTGAGATCAGTCACTTATAACAGATATTATGGAAAATTTCATCTGTATCACTAAAAGAGAATAATGAAATGAACCCTACTGTGCCCATCACCCAGCTTCCACAACGAATGAACACATGGCCAGTCTTGTTTCAACTTTACCCCTGAATGAGTTGCTTTAAAGCAGAGGCCAGACATCAAACCATTTTGTCCGGAAGTACTGCGGTGAGTATCTCTAAAAGATAAGGACTCTCTTTAAGCACAATACCATGTGCTTAAGCCACATTGTTTCAGCCACAATACGATGATCAATCTAAAAAATGAACAGCTTTTCTTTAATATCAAGTATCTAGTTAATGTTTAAATTTCCCCAATTGTCTCATAAATGTTTGTCAATTTGTTTTATAGTTGGTTATTTAGATCAGGATTCAAAGTCCACCCATTGGACTTTGTTGATATATCTTTTGAATGTCTTTTAATCTATATATTCCCTTTTCCTTTCATGTAACTTATTTGTTAAAGAAATTGGATTATTTGTCCTATAGAATTTACCACAGCTACTTTTTGCCAATTGTATTTCTACAGCACGGTCAACACATTCTTCTGTCTCTGTATTATTGTTGGCAATCGGGTCTACAGGCTTGATCAGACTCCAGTTTCAAATTTGGGGCAAGAATATTTCTCAAACAGCGTCAGCAACCATTTCTTAGCCCCTGAGCGCTGGGCGTGGTCCTGGGTGTATAGGGCGTGAGGCCTGTTTTCCACATCAGGTTGCAGACCTCTCCTCCAGGGCCCACCTCTACGATATTCTCTTGTGCATACATTTTTGCCTGGTTTTAGGGTTTTTAGGTATGACTCTTCCTTTTCCCTCCTCTGTAGTGCTCTTTCCAAGGGAACCCTCCATGTGGAAATCAACTTCATCAACATCTATTTCTCCCCCACCCTGATCAGACTGTGCATAGTCAGGTTTCCTGAGGGTTTACCCTGTTCCAGGCACTCTGCTCTGCCCTTAACATGAATCGTCTCATGCAATTTCACAAGAACCTTATGACAAATAGTATTTGCGTTCTCGAGATGAGGAAACCAAGGGCAAGAGTTCCAGAATCCCCCGCAAAGGAACTTCTAAGTGATGTCCCAAATAACTGGAGTGATCTCTGGTGTTGAGTCCTTGCCTTCGGCAGTGATTCAGCCCTGTGGGAAACCTGTTTCTTTTCCTCTTTTGAGAGAAACCCTTGACTCTTCCTTGTGAAGTGGAGGTGCTGGGTTAGCTGAGTGTTAGCAGAATTTTGCTAATTATAGAGGAAGTCATCAAGAGTGTAAACTGGGGTTTGAAATGCCTTGAGAGCTGCAGCTTAGAAGGGGTTGCAGTATAGTAGGTAGAGGAGGCTGTGGACTGGAATCCTAACTCTTGCAACCTGGAGCTGTGTGACGTTGCCCAAGTCACTAAACCTCTCTGTGCCTTAGTTGCCTCATAATAAAATGTGTACTTAGAAGGGTACCTAGCATATAGCAAACTGTCAGTGAATATTACCCGTTACTGTTGCTATTGTAGCCATTATCCAAAGTTTGAATAACTATCAGAAAGAAACAAAGCTTAAAAACCTTATTTTGTGCCCTGTGTTGTGAAAAGGCCACCTCCCTTTTCCTTTAACTAGTTATTTCTTTTCTTCCCCATAGAAGAATGAGAAGTACGGAGGTCTCCCCTCCCTCTTTCCCCCCACAACACACATTTTAATTAAGGTATCTTTTGAGAAGGAATACTTTAATCCAAAGTGATCACTTTGATACTCAAAGAGACACATTTGGAGGCTACTTGGCGAGGGGGAATTAAAGACGGAGAAGCTGAATAAATAGCAAGCAAAATGTTAATGTTTTGGCTTTGTGGTGTCTGCATCTGAGAGCACTCGTCGCAGATTTTTTGGCCGGCTCCAGCTGGAAGCTCCTGCGGCTCCTTTTGTGTGCGCGGGAGCCCTGGCTGCGGAGCGCCGCGCGGCCCCTAGGGGTCAGTGTGGTGCAGGGATTGTTGGGATCCGTGTCGCTCAGGACGCGCGCGCGGGGGGAGCTGGTGCGGGGCCCAGCCGCTTCCCAGAGCCCGAGGGCGGCAGGCAGCCCCTCCACCCCCAAGGTGGGGGGAGGTTTGCGCCCAGCACTGGCACCTGCCGCTCACACCCCCGTTCTCCTCCCTCCGAACACGATTGTTTAGCCAGGGTCAGAAAAGGTGGAATTGTTCTTTAACTTCATAAACGACTGGGGTTAACCTTACTTCTTAATGGTAAAAAGAAAATAAAAGAAAGAAAAAAGAGAGGGATATAGATGGCATAGTAATTTTCTGATAAACTCTAATTTTTGCTGGTGCTACATTCAGTCTATTGCATTCAGAGCTATAAAATGTTAGAGGTGTGAGAGGGCCAGTACGCTTCCTGATAGCTCTTCATCTTACAAAGAAACGGGCCCAGAGAAGAACAACAAACAAACAAGCCGCGGGGATAACATACAGGAAGTCTGAGCTGAGGGTTATTTCTATTAGCCATAACCTTATTTGTTATTTAAGAAAATGATGAATGATGATTAGTTTTAAAAGTCATGAGCTGATATAAAAATTAGTTGTAAGGTGGTTAGCTGACAAAATAGCACCGTGGTTAAGGTGGTGGGCTTCAGAGAGAGATTCTCTGCATACAAATGGTGAGTAGGATGGGGAAGCCATTGTTGCCACTGCCTGTGAGTTCCTGGGGCCTTAACGTCTTTTTGCCTCAGTTTTATTCTGTAAAATGAACATAAACTGAGAAGGTTCATTAAAAAGAAATCCTACAGAATAATTTGGTAAACACTCAGTGGATGTGGACTGGCATCAATTATTATGATTAGAAGCATAACAAAGGAAATTTTTGAAGTTAGAGGAAGGCAGGTACCCCGTATTTCATCTTGGGGAGCCCAATTTTACTCCTTCAGTTTGTCCTTCGCATGATTCCCAGAGCGAAATTTAAACACATTTTGAGTCCCTTCCCTTATCCCAGTACAAAGAGCAGAAAGAATGAATGTCCCTTGGGAATTTGGTGAAAGAGTCAGAGGTGAGGTGACAACTATTAGGGTGACAGGTCTTAGCAAGAATCTGTTCCCGGAGACATTTACAAGGATGAATTCCTGGCATTTAGTACCTTCCTCAAGTTCAGATTGCAAAAGCGCAGGACCTTCTGGAGACTTTGGATATTTTATTCCTTGCTCTGTGGTTCAGTTGGCTGTGTGCTGTTCAAACTCAGGCCATCCAGTTGCAACTTCCTAGAACACAGACTCCACCCACCTTAGCTTCACGTGGCGGGGATGCTCACTCCTCTGGACTATCTTCAGTACCATTCTTTCTCTGCAGACACCCCCTACAAGAGAAGTGGTAAGAAGGACAATCCAATAATAGACCACTGCCTTCAGGCTTTTCTGTCTTCTTTCCATTGACTTCGCTGCACTGGTAGTGTTTGAAGATCTTGCTACAAACACTCTCCTCCCATTAGTACTTAGTCTGCTCTCTGAGAAGAGCTGGCATTGAATTCCCCTTTCACCTGGCAATTCTGGAGATATTTGGATTTCAGGAAGCTTTGTTGAAGGCCTTGTTAAAATCAAGATGGATTATACCCATGGCATTCCTGATAATCAAATGTAATAACCAAGCACAGGAAATAGGAATCACCACTTGAGTTTCAGGGATTTGTTGCTTTCTTAGGCAGATTGTTACCCCTCTCAGTGGTACTGCCTCTTTTAAGAACTATGGATAAAATAGTACTATTTTATTAGGTTGTTGTATGGAGAGCACAATATTCCATTATAGACAGAGCATTTAGCATAATTTCTGGCACATAGTGTATGCTTTAAAATGCTAACTGCTCTTTCTTGTTATTACTTTTATTTGGCCAGCTATGAACGCACTCAATTGGATTAGTATCCAATAAATTGTGCATTCATTCGATCAAGTCTGTTTTGATTTTTGAAATGAGTTTAACCAGTTTGGTGTTCTATAGCCAGAAACCATGGTTGGCTCAATTTTTATCATATCAACCTTTTTTGTTTACTTGTTTGTTTTGTTTCTTTGCCTGGAAGAGACAAAGACCTGAGTGTGTTCCTTATGAGCAGATGCGTGTGTTTGTTTAAGCTGGTGACACAGGGCTGGGAAGGGAACGAGGTAGCATGGCCAAGAGAGAACCTTGTAAATACAGGTCAGGCCAATGCAAAGAAAGTTTGTTGGCTAAATCATTTGTGTCTCAGTGATTTGTGAAAATAAAATGCATGGAGTTTTCTCCATCTCTCAGCAGGGTAGTTTAAGCATATGGGAAACGGTCTAGCATGTTTCATGCAGTTGTATAAATTAATAAAATCTAAAATTCAATACTGAATGAGGTGTGGTCACTTGCCTCTGTGTGGTTTGATCTGTGGAATTTTAGTGTGTGAAGGATTTTTGCTGCCTCAGTTGAATGCATGTCTCGATATCCTTGTCTGTCACAGGTGATAGTTCTAGGTAATTGTTAAGATCTACTGATTGTGGGGCGCCTGGGTGGCTCAGTCAGTTAAGCGTCTGCCTTTGGTTCAGGTCATGATCCCTGGGTACTGAGACAGAGCCCCTGCACCAGGCTCCCTGGTCGGGCTCCCCTCTCAATGGGGAGCCTGCTTCTCCTTCTCCTTCTGCTACTCCCCTGCTTGTGCTCTCTCTCTCTGTCAAATAAATGAATAAAATCTTAAAAAAAAAAAAAAAAGGTCTACTGGTTGTAACCATGCCATTGTCATAGATTTTTTAAATTGCCTCTACAGTTGTGATATTATTTAATCCTCAAAACACTCTAATGAGTTAGATATAATTATCCCAACTTCCTAAACAGGGTAAATAATTTGTTCAAGGTCACACAGCTAGTAAGGGACACAACAAGTTCTGTTCAACAGTTATTAACTTTTAACCATTGTGTACTATCATCCCCTCCATGACATGCTTCTGTCTTTTAGATCTCAGTGGCCTCTTCAGCTTATTTGGTGAGGTCTGAGAATGCTTTATGGAAGCAGGAGTAACATATGTTGTTTTTAAAAAACAAAAGGGCCACATAACTTCTTGTTTGAATCTCTGGGAGAAGTAGAAGCAAAGGAGAAGTTGGTTATAAATTATTCATAAACAGCCATTAATTACCTTCTTTGACTTTTGAAGTTTGATTCTCAGTTACTCAATTCAGAATTTATTAATTAATAATTTAATTAATTCAACAAATTTTAATGAAGCACGTATCATTTGCCTGGCACTGTCCAAAGTGCTGAGGATCTGTGCTGCCCCAAAGGCTTTCTACAGAGTCGGAGAGTGACCTAAACTCGATACTCGCTTTTTAGAAAACTTAGATTCTAAGCATCATTGCAACTTAAGTCCCCAGTGATTGCATTATTCTTTGTCTTTCTAGTGTAATTTCTATGTAACTACACTTACTGAGCCCAGGCCTCTGTTCAGCCTTTATAACCGCTTAGCCAAACCCTGTACATCCCTCAAGGGGCCAGGGCCCACCTTCCCCTTGACAACTTCCCTGACCACAAGGCTGCAGGCGATAGGTTCTTCCTCCTCTAAACCTCACATATATATTGTGTCTGTCACACTCTTTTGTCCCTTAACAGCATGACTGTTGGACTCTTACATTTCAAGGGTTCTTCACCTGAGGTGAGCCCATAGTCACCCAGGGAATTTTGTCAAAGTTCATGTGCCTGGCCATCATCTCACTGACTATTTTCTAATTCAATATTTCTGGAGCTAGAGCTTGATTATGTATAATTTGAAATAGCTACTTGAGTGATTCTGAAAGCTGGAGCAGGTCAAGAAACCATAGTCTTCTATTGCTGTGAGCCATTATTACTGACTCCCTACGTTTTATATTCCATTTTGCATGCCAGGTATATTATCCCTTCAGCTAGATTTAAGCACCTGGAAACATTGTGATTATAATTCTTTGTATTTTCCTGGTTCCTAGCATGATGCTGAACAAATACTCAATAGTTAATCACTGAATGAATCATCAATTAATGAGATTGATTCCATTTCCTCTTTCCTCAGGACCCACTCAGAAAATTTCAGGAATGAATTACACAGTCTGATGCCCGAGTCTGATACCTTAGGGGCAAACTCCCTGGCCTCAGCCTGTGGGGTAAATGCTAGGATGGTTTGCTTACATGCTGGTATGCTTCCTTCCAGACTCGGTGGAACTGTGCTGCTCCATACTCCTGAAGTTACCTGTGTGGCCACATGACTCTGTCCCAAGACTTGTGAGTGGAAGGGATGGTGTCTCTATGGGTACAGTTCCAAATGGGTTCTGGTTCTCTGTCTGGGCAGCCAGTAATGCTGTGTATATGGAGGCTGTCACCCGTTGGATCCTCTTGGGTCTCCCTGGAGGGGACATGAAGCAGACCCTCCAGGTGATCCATGTGGGATATGAAGCATGAGTAAGAAGTAAACCTTTGTGGTGATTAAATCACACATATTTGGGGGATTTCTGTTACTGTATTTTAATCTTTCTTGACTGACTCATCGTTGGTCAAATCTATATTAAATTATTTGTCATATGCATTATATAAGACTTTCCAATTAAAATAAAAAGTGTGAAGAGTTGAACTATTTCTGGGAATGACAGTAGAAACAAAGCCAAAAACTAAAGTCTAGCATAGAAAGGTAACAAATTTGGGACTTTTGTTCATATGGACATGAAGATAGTGTTTTTTCCATAGATGTGCTTATTAAAAAATCGGTGGTTCTCTCACCAGGCTGGTAACAGAATGAGGGATTGTTTGGTAAGAGGGGTCGATGCCATCTTCAGTCCTTGAATGTGGAAGACTGGGGATTGGACAAAAAGCAGTCATCCAATGAGAGTTAGTACCTTGGTTACATCCTTAATTAGTGATCTGGGATCAATTCTGTTAAATGAGATGACTGGGTGACAGGTGTGTCACTTTTCAAGGTTTTGCTACTTACTAAGAAGTACCAACAAGGCAGTTCTGCTTTCTATAACCACCAGTGTTTTGTAAAAGGCTGTATTTCTTTAAACTCTCCCCAGTCATGGGTATAATCTTTCTCTCAGCGTTTGGTAGTTTGATAGGTGAAAAACTATACCTTCCTTAACTTTGCTTTTTTTTTTTTTTTTTTTGGCTTTTTTTTTGGCTGAGGTTGTCCTACTTTACAGGTGCTGTCGAATCTTTATTTCTTCTTTTGTGAATTGCCCCTTTAGGTCTTCACTAGGGGAAATCTTTATGGAGATGATGTCTCTCCCCAAGTCAAAACACAAGGCCCCTCAAACCCTCTGCTCACCTCAGGGCCTCAGTACTGTCCCCAGGTGGCCCCGCCAGCATCTCGGCACACCAGCTGGCAGGAGGACAGGGGATGCCAGTGGTGCAGCCCCTCCCGGGATCCCTGCCTCCCAGCCTTGATCCCTGAATGTCCTGCTCACTGGACTCCCAAAGCTCCAGGGTCCGATTCGTTTTTTGGAATGGGAAGTAAGATTAGAGAGGGTGTGAGACTAGGGTGGCTCAGGAACCCAGAGGCTTTCACTTTCAAAAATGTGTCTCTTTCCCCCCTTCTTTTCCTTTTCCAACCTCTCCCTTCTCCTTCTTTTTCTACCAGGGCTGCCGCAGCAGCGGAGACTGGAGACTGACCCCTTGCATCCCTGGGAGTTTGTAGCAGCTTGTTCCATACCACACACCCTTCTGCAGGGGGCGGGATCACTCACAAGCCCTCCAGACCTTGTGGAAGGCCACATTCCAAGGAAGCTGTGGGACCTCCCCCTCTCCACCTCTCCACCCCACCTCTGCTCAGGCTATCTCCTTCTGGTCTTCTGCCACACTGACGTCTGTGTGTCTTGTCCTTGTCTTCCATTCCTTACCTGAGGTCCTATCACCTACAAAGCAGACGAAGACCCCCCTGACTTGATCACCTAACCCACCAGTTGACCAGAACTATTGGCTATACCTGGCAGGATAGATTGAGGCCAGATTCTGATGGAATTTGAATTCCAGGCCAAGAAGCTCAGATGGAATCCTTTAGACAATAGGAAAACAGTGCAAGTGGGTACCTTATCATCAGAGGTGTGCCTTATGAGGAGGCCAGGTGACCCACTGCCCCCTCTTTTGTTTAACACCTGATGAAAAGCAAGTGGTCACCTTCCTACATTGGGGTCAAACTCTCTGGTGAAAGAGGCACACAGATCAGATTGGTCTTTCTCACAAGTGCTAGAGGGCTGGTGGTGGGTGGTACCCTGACATGACCTTCATCTTGGCAGTAAGCACAAGGACAGTAGTCCAAGTGTTAAGAGCAGTGATTGGGCTTTCATAGCTCCAGAGGAACAGGAAACAGTCAGTTGGACCTTGCTGCCAAACCAGGAGAGAGGACTTGGAGTAGTAGGCATTCGGTGACTCCCTAGAGATAGGGTTCAGGTTCAAAGCCAGTGGGATTGCCTCCAGTCATGCCTCCATGATTGTTTTTTGTCTTCCCTGTGTATCTGTGAGGGTTCTGGTGAGAAAGCACATCCAAACTGAGTACTTTGAATATATGACCATGTCCAAAGATGGAGCAGGGTAAAGGAAAATTCAAGAGGTGCTTGCAGCACTCAGAGATAGTTAGGACTCTATCACCGCTAACCACAAGGAGTAAGGGGAGGGAGCAGTTACCAGAACCAGGAGCCAGAGAATTTGTGTGGAACAGGATCCTTTACAGGAGCAAGGAAGGGCTTTGAGTTGATGGACAGAGCCCCTGGTGAACCCACAGTGATGAGGGATTTGGGAGAATATAAGTACCATGACTTCATTCTTCTTTCTCTGAGCTCTTTCTCATGCTCTCCAGTGACCAAACCTAGCTGGAAACCAGAGGACAAGGGAGGCTGTTGAGTAGTCCATACAGCAAATCTCCTAAGGCAGAGCAAAGGGCAGAAGGGTAGAGGCAAGGTCTGCAGGCCAAGTGGAAGATATCCAGCATATGCTGACCGCACTGTAGAGGAAGAAAAACTTTTCCTCTATCCTGTTAGTTTCAGAGTGTGGGGATTTGTAAATTAACCTGACAAAGGACAGATTAGCAGGAGAAAAGACAGATTTAATCGCATACTTTGGATAGTTCACAGAAAACCTTGGCAATTAGACTTTGGGGCTTATATACCATTTTAATAGGGGAAGGGAAGGGGGAGAAGGGCATTTATGGGAAAACAAATGACTTTTGGAAAGTAAATGGGCCCTTGGGAGAAAAGATGGAAGACATGACAGTTTTATGACAATGTCCCCTTTTCAGTGATAAGAGTCAATGTTCTCTGATTGCAAAAATTCCCGAGTAGAGAATTTATGACATTTGAGTTCTTTGACTTCTTTTGTGGGACTCTGCTTTTTGGCAGATAGGGGATTTTAGGTACTCAAACACCTTCTGCTCAAAATAATTTTATGATGCAGTGGCATATTCTGGACCCCTTTACCACCAGAGGTAGCAGGGTCTATGAGGGACTGTAAGGAGGCCAAAGTTTCCTATTTTCCTTCGCACAGAGAGATGACCAGGGGCCCCGCTTCAAGGGTGTGCTGTCCCTACCAATCTTAGGCCATTCTGCGTTGTGGCTGAAGGGCATCACACACCATTTCTACATAGTTCATGGAATATGGCACATGGCCTTCCCCTTGCTAGGAAGTCAGCGTCCTATTTGGGAATTTCAGGAAAGTTTACAGTGTCCAGGCCAGGCTGTGGCTGGAGTAGAGAATTCCAGACCTCATTTTCTTCAGGGCTTGGGGAAAATGCAGAGCCCTTCTGCATGCTCAGGGGAAAATTCTAGGCATACTCATAAAAGTTTTTGGAATTCAAGAAGAAAGTGAACTTCCCAGGTTGGGGTGTGTGTGTGTGTGTGTGTGTGTGTGTGTGTGTGTGTGTTCTCCAGATGGGAGGAAGAGTAAAACAGTTAAGGTGATAGAATTTCCATTGTTAGATGCCTCTTGTTTGTCTATGCAATACACATGAAGGAGCTATACTGAGCCATGAATAGTGAAAACACTTGAGTGTTTTTCCACGTGTGAAAACGTTACCCTTTGAAAAATCCAGGGCCCCTCCCTGGGCCACACATGTCGAATCCGGAGCTCAGCTGTTAGGAGCTCCTCACCTGTGCCAACAGCAAAAACAAAAGTGGTCCAGCACAGACATTGTTTAAAATGGGTGCGTTAAAAATACCATCTTGACTTCACAGATTTCTGGAACTGTGAGGCGGCGTCCTCATTTATGTACTCTGATGAAGGTATGTCTGGGAGAAATGCACAAGCCAGTTAAAAGAGGTTCTCTAATTGGGTTATGCAACAGTAGCTTTAGAATCTTAATGCTTTAAATTTCAAAGAACCAGCAACTTCTCTGAGCCCAAAAGTACATCTAGGAGCAAGGCTTCAGGGCATCAAAAGTGGAAGGGGCTGGCAGCTCTGTCAAGGTGTGATTTGGGTGGTGGCTTCCTCTGTAAGATGCAGTAACAGGGCTGCTGTGGGGAAGCAGAGAGATGCATTTATGGGTAAGTCTATCCTAAGTGCTGAGGAGAAAAGAAGCTTCTAGCACATTGAAGGGAGGGATGCAAAGACTCCAGAAGAAGACCTGACCCTGGGGTCTGTTCCCAGTTAAAGAAGTTGGTGGCAGTCTTAGCTCAGGTTTATTTTAGAAACCAGGTGGGCTCTGCTCTAAAGCTGATCATGGCTCTTGCATAGTCAAGTCCCAAAGACCTAAGTCAGCTTTGAGTGCTTAGTCCTCCTTTTCAGACCACATTCATTTTGTGTCCCAGGCAAACATTTTACCCAAACCCCTTTTACCTTCGTTAACTGCAATCTTAGCAGCCCACCAGCCCCCCAGCCGTCCTCCCACTTCTCTGGCACAAGGTTGGCCTGGCCAGATTCCATTCCAATGGCACAAGGCGAATAAGCTTGTCTAAGACTCACAGACCTTCTGAAATGGAAGACCATGGCTATAAAAACAGTGGTACATCTGGCTCCAAAGCAAACTCTCTCTTGTCTCTAGTATTTATTTCTTACTATTTGCTACTTTAGTCTCCCAACTGGCCTTCAAGGACGAGGCAGAGCTGTCAGTGTTTCTGAAGTGGAGGAGATTGGTGCTGAGGTGAGAGGGAAGAGGAAAAGTGTAAGAAAGACAGCCAATGTGGTGACCCCCTAGGAAGAGGGCCTCTCGTGTTTTCTTCTGAAAAGTGGAACAGTTGGCAAACCACCCAGAAGTCAGGGAAAAGGATTGTAAAAACAGAAGAAAGAGGAAAAATACTCAACATGTGTTGATTATGAATTTTAATTACTGAGTTATCTGTTCAGTCAAACAGACTGGGAAAGAAATGTGGGCAGGAAGAGCTCTATGAATGTTACAGATGATACAATTCTGTTTTTAGGAAATGCACAATTAGACTGTGTCTATACAACCCAAAGTAAAAGCAGATGTATCCGTCATCAGACTATTTTGATTAATGGGGAAATCTGGAGCTTAAATTATCTGGTTCCGCCAGCTATGTTGATCAAATGAACTGGATCATTGCCAGATCTCCATTTTCCTCAGTGGGGTATAGACACAACTTTTTGGGTGAGGCAGTTTCAGAGACAGGACTCATTGTGTGAAGCAGCAGAATGGAAATGGGGAGGAAAAAGTGCCACAAAGCAAGTGATAATGATATTCTTATATTTGGATAACCGATATGAGAAGTCTATGACTTAGTTTACTTCCAATTCACACAGTCAACCCAGCAGGCCTCATAATCTCTGGTGTGGAACCACACTCTTCATAATCTTCCTGAGAGATGGTTCTCCAATTAGGAAAAAGGTCCTCATGTTATTGGTCTGTGATGAGGGGACTAAGTGGCTGGACAGAAATAAAGGAGGAGATAAAAGGCCCTTCGACACCCAGGGTAGAACTCTCTCATGAGAGCTCACTCCAGATAGGGGACTAGGGCCATAAAGAAGGACCACTTCTGCCATCTTATTGACTGGACAAAAGTTCTCTCTTGATATGACAGACCACATCATCTACCTTCTAAAGTTTCCATGGAGATATGGTGGCTGAGTTATGGACATTGGGGAGGGTATATGCTCTGGTAAGTGCTGTGAAATGTGTAAGCCTGATGATTCACAGACATGTACCTTGGGGCAAATAATACATTATATGTTAATAAAAAAATAATGAAGTTCCCATGGAACCTCTTTTTTTTCTTTCCCTTTCTCTAGTACGTATTTGTTGTTTATATATATTGGTCACTGCAGATTATGAAGTTGGTGTATTTTCTTACACACCAGGGCTCTTTTTAGGGCACACATCTTAAATGGCACCACTCTTGGAGATAAAAGGATGATTTGAGTTATAGAGGATGCTGTTGAGCAAAAAAATATATTTTGAAATAAGGCCCTATTGGAATGTGGTTCCTTTAACATTAACTGACACGTCGAACAGACTGAGGTGTGTATTATTGCAAAACAAGAGAGACAAATTAAAAACAAAAAGGGATAAAACCACAGTGGAAATCATTAAAGAACATGGGTGGTAAGAAGTGGCTATGACAACCCAAATGTCCATTATGTATGAAAGGATGAACAAATCACAGTCAAGGCATACTATGGAATATCACTTCACCATAAAAAAGAATGAAGTGCTGATACTTGCTATAACAGAGATGAACCTCAAAAACATACTAAGTGAAAGAAGCCAGACCTAAAATGTTACATAGTGTATGATTTCATTTGTATGAAATATCCACAATAGGTAAGTCCATAGAGACAGGAAACATTGGCCATTCCAGGGAGTAGGGGGAGGGGAAATGGGGATTGACTACTTAATGGGTAGGAGAAATGTTCTGGAACTAGATAGAAGTGGTGATTGTACAACATTATGAATGTACTAGATGCTACTGAATTGTACACTTTAAAATGACTAATTTTATGTTATATAAATTTCACCTAAAAAAGTGGCTAGAAAGCAAACACGTTTGAATCATGCTATTCCCACTCATTCCATTTTCCTGATGAAGAGATATAGAGAGCTTAGGACTATTTTGGAGATGGTTCTTATAGCCAAAGTAGGTCAATGCTTTAAAGAACCTGAGAGACCATCTCCTCCCACCCTTCATCTTGTGGATGAGAAGTGATGTGGTAGTTTCACTGGAAGTTAGGAAGAGGGCCAGCCTGGTATCCAAGCTGCTCGATTCTATGTCTGCGTCTAATCTGGGAACTCACACTGTGTCCTAAGAGTAGGTGATATAATAGTCTGAGATACCCACTCAAAGTGGTGCAGAAAGTTAATAGCTTCTTTTCTGCTATGATTTGGACCAGTGTATTAATAGGAATAATAATAGCAATAATAATAATAAACCAATAATAACATAAGTTTTGAGCTGTTATTAGATTCCAGATACTGGGTGAAAGAAACACTTTCTACTCAATATCTCATGAGGAAACCGAGCTCCAGGAAGGGTAAATAAATTTCCTCCAGATATTAGTGGTGGAGTTGGGGTTGGAACTATCTCTAGGTCTTACAGTGTTGATAGTCAATACACTAGTGGTTTCTAAACTTTGTCTTTCACAAACTAACAAAATTCCCAGAAATGAACAGAAGGTAGTCATATTTTATTTTGCCAAGTATAAACATAGAGCAACAAATAATAAAAGAAACAAACCCTAGTATTTCTTATCATTATGTAATCAAATAAAAATGTTTTCATCTTACAAAGTAGGAGGGCCTAATCACAGAATAGAGAATGCCTTATAAAGTGGATCTGTTTAGTTTTATGGTAAGTTCTTTAGCACAGTATGAGGAGAAAGTCCTGTGGGAGTCTGAGTCACCTCTCTGTGTTCTTCAGCTGTTCTTTTCAGACTTGCTTGGGCCTCATCTTCTGCAAACCATTTCCACTTGACAATGGGATGCTGCTGTGTACATCCATTTTTTGGGTTTTTTTTTTTTGACTTGGTCAATCAAATAATACCCAGTGCATGACAGGTAACCATTTGATGTCCATGGTGAGGTGTTTGGTCTCTACTAGGCTCAGTAGCATGTCTGAATCTACCTTTCTAGTGGAGAATCATTGTTGGAAGAACATGGCAGAACATGGTACCCCAAACAACCCACAAGGGAGATGTTCTGCACTTCTCGTAGTGGGGCTTTCCAGAGACTCCACTGAGCATCCCTATCTGCCACAGATATTTCCAGTCCAGTTGGATATGATTGGTCATAAAGTCCAAGTGACTAAGTAGTTTGAATGGCAGCCTAGCTGTAATCGAAACTGACAGCCTCACGGGGATCCAGAACTTGGGTCAGAGCAACACACACCTATGTTGTTTCTAGAACCCAAAGAGGCCCAGCAAGCTTTATGCCTCTTTGTGGACAGTGGACCAGTTAAAACATCTGTCTCATACTATAGAAGAGATACAATGCCACACTCCCAGATTATTGTACCTTTAGAATCTTACCAATGTGGTAGGCCACTGAAATACTGTGGAGATTTTTCTCCCATACTCTGGCATGCATATGTCTTTCTAAGACATCTGGGGTTCTAGCTACTCCCTTTTCTCAAGGTCCAATTTGCGTAATGTCATTGATGAACTGGACCAGTGTGATCTTCTGTAGAATATCAAGGCATTCAAGATCCTTCTGGACTGTTTTATGACAGAGGGCAAGAGAATGGGAAGAACCCTTATAAAGTATACAGTCGTCTTCCACTTGAAGGCAATCTGTTCCTGCTTATCTTTTCTGAACTCTTCCCTGACTTATTGGGGGCAATTACATATGATGATTAAGCACTGCCATATGGTTCCTACCACCCTGAGATTCCATCATTTCCATTGAAATCAGGAAGTTCAATGCCAGCTTTTACCTCTACCTCCTAATAATACCACCTCAGGGACTTGCAAAGATGTGGGTGCTTCTCTTGCCAATGCATTTCTAAATGACTTCATAAAGCATTATCCAGGTCTTCTTATCCAAATGTTTAGGGGATGATGATAATTTGAGCATTCATGATGGCAGCACATACCATGAACTACTATGTATTAGTCAAGATCCTGGCAAGAAACGGATGACACACTTAAATGGGATAAAATTGAAAAGTTTAATAAAGAGAAGCAATACTCACCTTTAGGCCTGAACGGGCAAGAGGAGTTTGGAACTGTAACTAGAAACTGGAAAGTGCTACATATACGGGAAAGGAGGCCTGGCAAGGACTGTGGCCTTGGGCAGAGAAATGCGGCTGGTGCCAAAACCATATTCTGGCAGAGAAGGATAGGTGGCTCTCTTTCCCCACATTTCAATTAAGGTCCTCACCAGGACCTTTTGGGATTTCCCTTTGGTTAAACCCAACTAGAAGCCAGAGAGCAGGAGCTTCTCTGTGGAGGTGAGCCTACTGGACAGAGCAGAGTGGAGAGTGGCTCTAGAGGGGCAAATGCAGAAGACCCAGCACTTAGGCTAAGGATTCTGCATTCTAGAGTCACTGAGAATTCATGGCAGCTTTTTTTCTTCCAAGTTCTTATTTAAATTCTAGTCAGTTAACATACTGTGTAATATTTTAGTGTGAAGTTTCAGGTGTAGAATTTAGTGATTCAGCACTTTCATGCAACAATAAAACACACAGTACTTATCCTAACAAGTGCCCTCCTTAATCGCTGTCACCTATTTCACCTGTCTCCGTGCTCACCTCCCCTCTGGTAACCATTAGTTGGTTTTCTAGCATTACAAGTCTATTTCCTGGTTTTCCTCTCTTTTCCCTCACACCATGTTCATTTGTTTTGTTTCTTAAATTCCACATATGAGTGAAATCATAGGGTATTTGTTTTTCTTCTCTGACTTATTTCACTTAGCATAATATGCTCCAGCTCCATCCACAGCACTGCAAATGGCAAAATTTCATTTGTTTTGATGGCTGAGTAATATTCCATTTGTGTGTGTGTGTGTGTGTGTGTGTGTGTGTGTGTGTGTGTGTGTGTGTATAACATTTTTATCCATTCATCAGTCGATGGACATTTGGACTCGAAACCAGATAGTTTGGCTATTATTGATATGCTCTTATAAACATTGGGGGTACATGCATCCCTTTGAATCAGTATTTTTATATCCTTTGGGTAAATACCTAGTAGTACAATTGCTGGATCATAGAGTAATTCTGTTTTTTAACTTTTTGAGGAAACTCCACACTGTTTTCCAGAGTGGCTGCTCTAGCCATGCAGGGAAATTTGTATTTCCCTGATGCTGAGTAATGTTGAGCATCTATTCATGTGTCTATTGGCCATCTGTATGTCTTCTTTGGAAAAAATGTCTATTCATGTCTTCTGACCATTTCTTAACTGGATTATTTGGCTTTTGGGTGTTGAGTTTTATAGATAATATATTTTGGATACTAACACTTTATCAGATATGTCATTTGCAAATATCTTCTCCTATACTGAAGGTTGCCTTTTAGTTTTGTTGATTATTTCCTTTGCTGTGCAGAAGCTTTTTATTTTTTATTTGTTAAGATTTTATTTATTTATTTTAGAGAGAGAGCGTGAGAGAGCAAGTGGGACTAGGGACAGAGGGGGAAGTAGAGGGAGCGGCAGAGCAGAGTGGAGAGTGGATCTAGAGGGGCAAACATAGAAGATTGGCATAGACCCAGATAGAGACCTATCTCAAAGAGACTCCACGTTGAGTGCAGAGCCCCAAGCAGAGCTCCATCTCACAACCCTGAGATCTCAGAAGACCTGAGCTGACACCAAGAGTTGGATGCTTAACTGACTGAGCCACCCAGGCGCTCTGAAGCTTTTTATTTTGATGAAGTTCCAATAGTTTGTTTTAGCTTTTGTTTCCCTTGCTTCAAGAGACATGTAAGAAGTTGCTATGGCCAATGTCAAAGAGGTTACTACATGCTGACTTTTTGAGTTGAGACATAATATTTTTGGGCTATGTTTTGGGGTAATGGTAACATGTGATTGAATTTTGGGTAGTTTTGAGAAGGAAGATCTGCTGGGAGTCCAGCAGTTGGAATATTCATGATACTCAGGTGTTGCAATGAGAATGGAAAGGATGGGGAAGATGCCTGGAAAGAAAATATTTAGTGTACACAAGTCTTTTATGCCAATCAGGTGATACAGAGTTGCTGTGTGAATACTAGAGCTTCCATCTGATGCTATATTAGTGAACCCAGTCAGGAGGCTGTAAGGACTGCACGCAGTAGCAGATTGCCTCAGAGTTCTACTTTTGAAGTTAGAAAGCCAAATAGATGCGAAGAGCATTTGGTCTATCCTCATTTCTATGCACATAGAGAGCTCATATTAATATCAAAGGAAGTCAGTTGTGTATGTGAAGGAGAAATAGTTTACTTTGGGGTTCTTATTTGTCCAACCCCATCACGATTTTCTTCTTGCTCATGAAAATGACAGAACTCAATTTAAAAGCTTTGACAGCCTGTGATGAAATTTGATTCCAGGAGTGGTAGCAATAATAATAACAGCTAATATTTATTGAGTACTTGGAATGATCTAGGCAATGCACTTTGCCTTATTAAGCACTGACAACAAACCTATGAGATGGTATTCTTTATCATCCCCATGTCTCGATGAGGAAACAGAGACTTAGCTAAGTTATATCTAAGCTCACACAGTGAGGAAGAGACAAAGTTGGTTCTCTAAGGCAGAACTGGACAGCTCTGAAGGATGTACTCTTAATAACTCTTATTCTCTATCATATCTTGATAAAATTTACCCTGATGATTATCTAGTGCCTTTTAATTATGTATGCTTGTGCAGGTGTGTACTCTGTACATTTAAAACTTTGGCTATCCAACGTTGCCATTAAATTCAGGTTTTTAAAAATTAATAATTAATAAAATTAATTTTCTATGGGATGAGAAATTGACCAGGCTCTGAGTTAATTTGTCATAGTGAACAAAATAATTGTTGCTGATATTAATCAAGCACTTACTTTGGACCAGGCACTGCTTTAAGTGCTTTACATATATTATCTCATTTTATCCTCACAACAAATTCTAGGAGAGAGATACTAATAGGGTCTTTTGAGATTTAGTAATAATTAACAAGGTGGGAAAATTGCCTTCAGATGGAAAGACTGTATTAATACTTATTTGAGTATTTTCACATAAAATGACTCTTTGAAAGCAGAATTTTGTCAGGATCAGTCAATTCCCTATT
The DNA here is from genome assembly GCA_028533885.1 of Nasua narica. NCBI lineage: Eukaryota > Metazoa > Chordata > Mammalia > Carnivora > Procyonidae > Nasua > Nasua narica. Next base: position 52,602,279 of record CM052806.1, read on the forward strand.
CAGACTTTCAGGTCCATTCATTCATCCATCCATTCCTTCAAAAAATACTGCCAGCTAATATTTGTTCTCCATAATGGGTCTATTCTCAGTAATGGGACACACTCATGGATAAGACAACCTCCGCTTTGGAGATGCCTCCTTCTTAACAGGGGAAGAATGGAGGCCCATCTATATGCCACCAACACTCCCAGTCCTGGTGAAAAGTGAGTGAAAGAACCTGGATGAATCCAATCTTGTTTGAGGAAGAGATACAATAACATTTTCTTAACCTTTAAGATTGAATTGTTAATTGAGTTTTGGTTGATAACACAGGACTCTGAGTATGCTGCGTTGTCCTAATTAAGTACAGGATTTTGGTTCTCTTGACCTCTAGCTCTAATCAAATTCCTGCTTTCCTGCCCCACTCAGAGGTTCAGAAAATGAACCCCATTCAAATGTGATCTTTAAATGGGACTACTTTTACTACGAAGGATTTACTTTTCTTTGAGAAGAAAATAATATTATTATACACCAATGTCTATTCTACCATTTAATATGAGAACTACACATAATTCTTTAAACAATCATTGGGGAGCAGTAAATGCCATTTAGTCACCCCCATGAGCAGGAACCATTAGGTGAAAATAGTTCTGCTGTTTTCCTCATTTATGAAGGAACAGATAAAAATGAAAAGAAGTGAAAATCTCTTCTGTACATTGGATTAATATATTTTAGTACTCAATGTGGATCAGAACAGTGTGACCCATCATATTGATCATAAAATATCAATCCCCAGGAAGAGTTTAGCTTGGAACACATGCTAGATCTATGGTGTACATTTCAAACCATTTGTGCAAACCATTGCTTTGATACAGCATCAAACTTATCCAGGAAGAAGAAATCACATTTCATCAGAGAACAGGTTTTCCATCTGATTTGTGCCCAGAACATGTAAAAAACATAGCAGATTGCATGCTGCATTGACTAGGGAACATACATATGCATTTAAATCACTTATGTTTTAGTTTTTTTTTTATGGGGCATTGGTGAATTGTATTCCTTTTGCATTTGTAATTAGAAGGCGAAACAGATGTGATGGCTTTGTTTAAAGGGATATGTCCGTTAAAATAACCTATACTATCAAGTAATTGTTTCCTTTCACAAGGGAGTCTGTCCGTTGTGATACCATTTTTGAGCCATTTAATAGATGATGGAGAAAACATGGTATCTTCAGGAAATGTTGATTGAAATGTTGATTGATTATGGAAGTCAGAATTTTTTGTGTGTGTGATGAGGTTCAACTATTTTTATAAATTTGTTGTTTTTATTTTCTTCTTTCTACCTAGAAATGTGACATCATCAAAGAAACATTCATTCTTTCTAACCTCACTTTTTGTCCTCAAACTGAGATGAATTATCAAACCTATCTGTATTTCAAAAGACACCAAGACTTTTATTTTAACAAGCTGTGGTACAGTAAAACTGAATATTCAACCAGCACACACTTGGTGATCAAATATAGTTGATATTGGCTTTGGCTCTTTGTTTGAACCTAAATAAAATGTGGATTTTTATTTTGATCAATAACAGCTTTCTGGAGATCTGCAGTTATGCTTGATTTAGACAGACTGTGACAGCCCACGCAGTAGCCGGCAGACAATTCTTTAATATATGAACTCGACTGACCCAATTACCCACCTCCCACCCCCAATGCAAATAGCATCTCCAGCAAACCTTTTTGCCATTTTATTCTTGTAACGTCAATGCACTTATGATAAAAATTTAACTTAGTCTTTGTAGAACAGATGCATATTAATTTCTTATACCACTATAATTAAACACTTCTGTCTTGAAGTTGTCAATGCTGGTAGACACATCCTCAAGTTCAAAGTTGCCATTTTTTTTTAAAAAGGGAAATTAAAATCAGACACTGTATGGTCTGTACACTGCTGAATAAGATAGTATGGTTTCACATAAATTCCATTTAGGATATATTATTGCCAAAAATATTCTTTGTTGATATAAAACATTCAGAAAGGCTTCATGCAGGAAGAAATGTTGGTATCGATCATGCTATGATTATGATGTTCAGTCTAATAACTTGTACTTTCATCTGTGAGCCCCAGGGGCACCAGTATTATGCCTATGAGGCAGCTGGAGAGAAAATCCTTTCAAACTTCTGTAACCAGATCCTGGAGATGGTCAGCATGGTTATATAATTGAACACTAGCAAATCTATTTTGAGGCTTGCTTCTCTTGGCTTGGCAATTTTGTAGGGGGGAAATTTTTTTCCTCAACCCTTTTAGAGACCCTGACTGGATCTAAAAAATGAAATTGACAAGGACAAGTTAACAGAAGAAAAGCACACAAATTTATTAAATACAAGTTTTGTGTGATACAGGACCCTTCATAAGGAAATGAAGACCCAAAGAAAGAGTTGGGCCTGAGTATATTTTTGCTGGGTTGGATGAAGAGTGGGCAGCCATGCAGGAATATAGGTTAAGGAGTACAAGGGGAATATAGTAAGCTGGGGGGAAATTTAGCAAGGCCCATTTGTTAAAATGGCATTTTCAACGAGAAGGTGCTTCTTTCATCCAGGTGTAGAGAGGTTTCCTTTCCCATGAAGGTTTTATGACCTGATTAGGGGAGAAGGGTGGGTAAAGACCAAGATGGCTTTCCTGCATCTGGTATTTTCTCAGATTCCTTCAGCTTAAATTATTCAGTATGCCAAGGTGTCAGATTTTGGGGTAGCGTGTCCTGAGCCCCATTGGTTTGGATTTACTGAAAACCAGAACAGCTAGCTTTTTGGTTTTGCTGTTGAAATTTATCTCCATTCCATGTTTTCCTTGTTATACTCAGTCATGGCTCTGGTTTTCTATTTCTGTAATAAAGTTATTGAATTTACACTGTGGATTGTAAATTTCTTATCTTATTTGGAAGGAGATACATAGACATACACAGGTCAATGATTATGAATTGATTTGATCAAACAAATAAACATTTAATTTTTTTACTAGCCATTGATTTTCCATTTGTAAAAGAGAAATACTGATAAATTTTCTTCAGCTGCATTATATAATCTGTGTTTCCTATAAATCCATATTTTATAACTGCTTTAAAGGTTTGTTCAAAAATGCCTATTAAGTAGTTGTTGGCAAATGATTGATAGATACCATTAGCAAAGATGTTATAATAGGAATAATAAACTCAATTTATTAAATTGATATTCTGTTGGTTAATTAATTATTTCTGGATATCAGATAAACAGGAAGGATGTTAGGAAGTCTCTTTGTGGAATAGCTTTTTTTTTTTTAAGATTTTATTTATTTATTTAACAGAGAGAGAACACAAGCAGGCAGAGAGGTAGGCAGAGGCCGAGAGAGGAGCAGGCTCCCTGCCGAGCAAGGAGCCTGATGCAGGACTCGATCCCAGGACTCTGGGATCATGACCTGAGCCGAAGGCAGCTGCCAAACCAACTGAGCCACCCAGGCGTCCCGTGGAATAACTTTCAGTATGATAGAAACCCGTCTGTTTGACTTTATTTAAATGTAATCCTATCTGAAACTTTGACTTTTAAGGATCATTTCTAAGGCTTTTATTTGATTGTTTACTTAGACTAGTTTCATGTTAAAATTTAACATTCATTAGAAAGTAAAATAGATGTCATTACTCTGATCTTCAAAATAAAAAGTTGAATTCTCCCAGATTTGTAAGTTAATTTTAAACTAATTGATATTAAGTGTAAATTGCCTTTATTCTATAATAGCCAAAAATGCACAGAAGGCTCAGTATGCTATAAAGCTTACAACTGCTCATAAATCCCCTCATATAAAATATCATTATCTCTTTCAAGCCCAGGGGTTTGGGGAATGACAAGGAAGAGTTTAAAGACGGTTCTCTAATCAATGGGAAAACTATCTTTTGGGGGCTCTGAGTTCTCAGCACACCTTTTCATGAGCATCACCTTCACACTGTGAGCCCGTAGCAACTATGTTTGTAGGATGGGGCAGATTCTGTCCCTCTGCCCACAGCACATCAGATAGACACTGGGCAATCCTTGCATGTGGTTATGACTGGGGATATCTAAATGTAAGTGCCCTGGGCAGCCTTATTCAGAAAGAATAAGAGAGAAGAGACCAGACAATGTGCCAGAGAGAGGAGTTTTATAACCTTTGATATTTATATCAATGTTCTATCATTGATGGAATGAACATATGAAAAGCCAATGTTTAGTAATGTAAACTCCACAGAGTTCTTTGATTTAAATCCCACCGCTTGGGAGAAAGAGGTAAGGTTGGATTGCTTCTAAGACAAATATTCTATGAGGATGTATTTGAATATATGTTTCTTCAAATTTTATGAAAACACAGATAAGCAATAATTGGTAGTTATGAGATGGCTTTATTTTTGATATTTCTATTTAGATTTACTATAGCTGAGAAGATATTGAGATTCCTGTTCTCTCTCTTTTTTTTTTTGAGATTCCTGTTTTCTGATAGTGCAAGTAAAAATGGATCTACTTTATTGTCTATAACTGGAGGAACCCTTTCATCTGTTCCATTGAAAATATTAATCATTTAACAATGAGGATACGTGAAGAGGATTTTTTTTTCAAGGTTCTAGAACAACTACCATAGCTAAGTAGAGGTTTTCTGTCAGGTAAAAGCCTTCCCTCTATCTCTCCAAATAATGCATTACTGTTTCTCTTTTGACTTGTCTCCCCTAAAGGCCCTCTATGGGCTTTGCCCAAATTTCTCTTCTCTTTTTCTATTATTTCTCTTGGCAATTTAATCTCTTCTCATGGCTTCAATGATTATCCAAACTCTATAGCTTCACCCTTACTCCTAGGACTGTAAAAGTCTCAAGCATATATAGAAGCAAACTTTTCCAAAAGGGAATGTGTTATATATTTCCAAATAAATACTGTGTGTAGATAGTACATGTGTGTATATATATGTCAATTTATTGTGTATTTCCAACCCATTTCAAATTGCTGGTCCTCAGTAGCTCTAAAGCTGCACTGATCATCATCCTCCCTAGACCTGTTTTTCCACTCCCTTCCTATTTCCATAATTAATGCCATCATCCCATCCTTCCAGACCCCAAAATCAATACCTTCCAGTTGTCACTCAATTCTTCAGGTCTTCTTCCTCCCCCTGCCTCCCACTGCAAATCCATCTGTTGGGTCCTGATTATTTCACCTGTTCCATGTCTGTCTCTTCTGAGCCTTCTCTACCCCCTCACTGTATTCTATTGCATTGGGTTGCCAGCTTGTCTGCCCCAACTTAAAATGCCTCCCTCTTGCAACTGACCATCACATCACTTCCAGGTTAACCATTTTCAGGCACAACTGTGATTTTGTTACAGTGCCACCAAGATACTTCAATGGCTTTCCTTTGCATTCAGCCTAAAATTCAAGCTTGTTATGTTGGTTCTAACCCACATTCAGTCTTTCTTCCCCTCTGCCCAGCTGGTGCCTCTGCTTTCCTGCAGCCATGTGCTTGACGTGAAAAACACCCAACTCCTCCAGCTCCGTGTCCCCATTTTTCTACTCCAAAGGCCATTACCAAGTCACCTCGATAGAGCTTTCTCCAAGGCTCCCAGCTGGAAGGACCATTCTAGTGCTCTGATCAAGGCAACATGCTTTTTTCTTTTACCTATTACATTACTTTACTCCAAAGACAAGGCAGCTCAAACAACAGAAATGTGTTTTCTCACAGACCTGGAGGCTAGCTGTACCAGATCAAGGTGTGGGCAGGGTTGGTTTCCTCTGAGGCTTCTTGCCTGGGCTTGCAAGTGGCTGTTTCTTTCCTGTGTCTTTCCATGTTCTTCCTTCTGTGTGTGTCTCTGTCCTAATCCCTTCTTCTTAAAAGGATATCAGTCATATTGGATTAGGTCCTACCCTCAGGACCTCATTTTAATTTAATTACCTCTCCAGAGAGCCTAAATGTAAATACGGTCACATTCTCAGGTACTGGGGGTTGGGGCTTCAACAACTTCAAACCCCCTGAAGTTTAGGGGGAGGGAGTTCAGCCCCTAACACCTCCCTTTGCAGCTTGTCTCACTTTAGACATTGTATTCTAGCCTTTTCATCTGTGCACATCATAAATTTCCTAATGTATTCTTTGTATGGGGGGGGGTGTCCACTTTTTCTCCATGACATATATATGTATATATATTTTTTGAATAGAGAAGACAATTCGCAGTATTTTATTCAAGTTAATCCATTTCATTATAATCTTCCATATTGTTGTTGTCACCATTACTATTACTGTCGTTACTATTTCTCTTTTGAGAAGACCATGCTTTTAAAACAGTGTGGGTTGGATTTCCATGATGTTTAGGTCTATGATTAAGAATCTTTTTCCTTACCAAAAGATAACCTCTTCATCAAAGGAGAAACAGAAAAGACTGAGATTCAGTTGTAGAAATTGATATCCCCAGAAAGAATTCATAGTCCATAATCTTTCAGGGTTGTACTTTTACTTGGGGCTTATTTTTTGGAAGAGGGGACTGTCTCTTATAGATGTTTGTTTAAAACAGAGAACATCGTCTACTGCATCATAGAAGGAAAATAAGGTCTAGTCCCTAGAGAACAGGCAGATGGTCCTCCAGGAAAGGAATCTATAAGGGCTCCTAGGTGACAGTCATTCTGCCAAGGTCAGGGGACAGAGTCAGTGACCCTCCTGCCCTCACCAGTTAGCAGTAAAAAGGTCTAACCAGGTGAGTGGGAGAGGTAGTAACTAGCTTCTAGTTAGAACTTCTAGCTCGGGAACGTCTGTGTTTGAGTAAGCTGGAGCTGGAGGGAGATGTTACAGAGTCTGAAGAAAATGACTAAAAATAGGCATGTCTGAAAAAGATACAGGTTTCCTCCCAGGGGACCCACACAAAGGGGGCACACCAGTCAAGGGCAGCCCTGTGCTTTTCTTTGAGAAGAGAATACACTGAGTGGGTTCTACAGTTTTCATAGAACAAGTGGAATGATACTGAACAAGTGGAAAGTTGATTCAGAGTTTCTGTCCGTGGTTCAGAAAACACTGATAGAACACCTGTGTGCAAGGCAAATGGACAGGTGCTGAAAAATAATCAAGCTGTCTAGGATGTGATCCTGACCAGAAGGAGTCATCTAGCCATGGCCGTCAGATCCCTGCACACCACAGGGACATGGTGGAGGAAGGACAGCTTCTGGCCAGCACCATCAGGGAAGGCATTACTCCATCCTCTCCTCTTGGTACTCAGCGTGTCCTCTGTGCTTCTAGGTTACTGCTCAGCCTGGCCCATTCCAGGCATGTGCTATCTTCCTTACCTTTCTTGGAGGGGTGAGAAATGGACATTTAAGAGGATAAGATCCTGCCTCACAGGTGCCTGGTGTGCGTGGAACTGATGTGGCATGGAAGTGTCATTCTTTCTTGGTTCAGAAAGGTGGAAACAATTGGGGGAAGGGAGAGCCAAGACGGGGTGGCAAGGGTATAGTGTCTTAGTCAGAAGGTGGGAGCAAGTTATATCAACAAGCAGTTTTAGTACATAGCTTAAACCAGATGATAGAGCGAGCACCAACACTGCCAAGGACCTCAAGAAAGTACCTGGAAGCCCTCGGCCAAATAGCTGAGTCTGCAGAACTGGGAAGCTTAAATCCTTTCTTGTTATCTGGTCAAGCTCAACCAGAGAAAGAATTATGAATAACCAGAGGGTCTTCAATTTCTGGAAAGTAGAAAGATCGAGTAAACTCAGCATCTCCCCTACCCCCAAAACAGTGAAGTCGAATGTCAAAAGTGTAGAGAAAGCTTTTGGATATCTTCTTTAAGTGTGTTTTTGGCATTTTGGTCTGTAAGCAATCAAGATGGAGAGAGATACTATCCCAAAGATGATGGTAGAATAAGAAGTAGTTGAGCCCAAGCATCTGTGATGCCTTTAGACTTACAAAACCGTGGCTAACAAAGACTCTCCCATGTGAATCAGCCCGGCAAGTCAGTGGCCACTATGCAGAAGGATGTTGGTGATGGTCCACTTATCCTGAGTGAAGGGGCCCAGGGGCCCTAGGCTCTGAAAAGGGGTACTCTAAGGTCAGAAGACAACCCACATGTAATACCCAAAGAAAATGCCCCTCTGGAAGTATGCCTTATCACTTGCCGCTATCCCCATTGTTGCAGCACATCCCCGAGAATTCTCCATGACGTATTTCTAGGTAAACCCCACAAACACTGAATACAGTACCTTGCATATAGGATATATGTGATACCTTTTTAAAGATGATTTTAAAAATTAGAATTTTTTTGAAGATAAAGCTGGTATGTAAACATGGCCTACATTCAGACAAATAGATTTAACTGGGTGTCGATTACTTGGATAATTCTTACAAGTACAGCTACTAAGAAATCAGAAAAATTTTAGCTAGGATTTTGGACATTGTGAGCATTAATTACACTAACTAACTAACTAACTAACTTCTGCGTATTCTGCTAATGGGGCAAGAAGAAGTTTTCTAAAAGAAACTATTTCAGGGGCACCTGGGTGGCTCAATCAGTTAAGCGTCCAACTCTTGATTTCGACTCAGGTCATGATCTTGGAGTTTAAGATCAAGCCACACATTGGGCTTTGCACTGGGCATGGAGCATGCTTGAGATTCTCTCTCTCCCTCTCCTTTTGCCCCCCTCCTACCTCTAAAAAAAAAGCTATTCTATTAGTAAATTAAAAACTCAATAATAAGAAGACTTCATTTTTCCTGGGCCCAGCTTATGTGCCAGGGACTGTTTCAAGCACTTTTCAGTTATTAACTCCTTAAACAATCATAACAACTCTGTGGAGTAGAAACTATTATATCCCCATTTTGAACAGGACAAAACCGAGGAGCAAAGTGCTGAAGCAATGTGCCCAAAGTCACATCAATGCCATTAAGTGGTAGAACCAGGCTTTGAACCTTTGGAAATCTGTTATCTGACTGCAGGTTCTGAGATCCTGTAGTATGTTAACTTAGTCTTATGATAAATTGTACGCTTCTCTAAATTATTACAAAAAATGATTCAAATGTCTCTGACTGAGAGCATTAACTCCCAAGGGTACAGTAGAGTTCCAGGTCCTTCTTAAGAGTTTGGAATTATGTATACAATATAAAAATAAAAAAAAGTTACATTCATTAGCATAGGCAAGCAAATTAAGTAAGTCAGGCCTGGGAGTGGATTCTTTGGTCTCAATTATCTGGCTAGCATTTCACAATGATCATTGCCAAATGTCATACTCAAAGTGTTACCGAACAGGCCCAGACTATAAAAAGACTCAGTTTTGTCTCATGGCCAATCTTTCTAGTATAGAAACTCAACTCTAGCATATAATTACAAATTGATACATTGCTATGGTGGATGGAGGATTGCTCATGGCTACTGAAATATTTGATAAATACAGGTCAGTGACTAAAGTGACACCCATAATTAAAGATGGGCTAGTGGACAAACCTTTTAAGATCAACATATATGGAACTTTTGAGATACTGTTCCACTTTGCCCTTGTAAAATTTGAATAAAAACACTACAGAATTAAGAAATGTAAATTGGTGCATACTATTCCTTCTGGCTTTTGCAAATGTCTATATTAGGACAATTATCCAAGTCAAAATAGTGAGACAGAGAGAGAGGGAGAGAGAACTCTTAGGCTCCTGTCAGTGAGAAGTCCTAGACAGGTTGACCTGACATCAACTTTCTGACTCTCTCTTCCTCTTTCTCTCTCACTCTTTCTCCTCTGCTTCCCTCTATGTTGATTTTTCTCAGAAAAATCTCACTCCTCATAACAGCCAAGATGACCCCCAATCTCCACAGACTCTCCCTATTCATCATTTTAGAAGGAGAAAGAACCTCTGCCCTCTGACATATTTACCCTCCTCTCAGAACCCTGGGCAGCCCCCCTCCATGAAAAGGACAGGGTGGGGAGACACAGCCTCCCCAGGACCGCCACATGGCAGGTGGGGAGGAAGTGCAGATCCAAAGAAAGAGAAGCGCAGGTGAAGCAGAAGAGGAACAGATGCCTCCTGCAACTGCTCGACTATTTACAAACAAAATCTATTTAACCTCCTTCTTGGGAATATTCACCATTTTTTTTTAAACTCAAAATACATCCAAGTAGAAAAGATAATCCTTTTAAAAGATAGGAAGTCCAACATTAATACCCTACAATACAATACAATGAAATCAAGCTGAGAGGTCCAGGTGGTACTTGGTGACAAAAGCAAATGCTGAGATCTTACAAGAATATTAAGTGTTGCATTAATCTTTTGGCCTTCCAAAGACGAGTTTTTGAAGAGTAGTAGTGGTAGCCAGGTATATTAGAACACATGAGAGCTTTGGGGTAAAACAAACAATTTGGATATGTTTTCTGGCTCCAGTCTTGCTCCTGCTGCTCGCTTATTGGAAATTTTCATTTCTTTCTTTTTTATGGAGCAAGGGACTTAAATTCTTTGGGTTTTGCTTTGTTCACTTGTCAAATGAGGATAATTATACCTTTCTTGGATTACGGATGCAAAGATTAAGGAGATGATGCCCACGAAACACAGTGATGTAGTAGATTCTCAATAAATGTCAGTTTTCCAGCACAATATAGCTACTCAGCACGGTCAGGTTTGAGTCCCTGTTTTCTTTATTAGCTGTTTTTTCTGACTTAACAGCATACAACACAAATACAAATGGAAACAAAAGTAGTTTGTTCAGGTAGTATGGAAAAGGAGCAGAATTAATAATAAATTATGCTCACTGTATTTCTGGTAATGAAAAAGACAAGCGTATAAAAAAAATTAATTACATCTTGTTATATGTCAGAAATCCCGTACAAAGGAAAGACAGAGCTGGACACCCACTGAGTCACAATCATGGTATGGCAAGCATTTTGATAAGAGAGAATATTATACGTCACATTGTCACCACCGTTCTGTCAGTCATCGGTGACTGCGGCCATATGAGGCCCAGAACCCTGCACAGCTGCTCAGCATAGCATCCAAACCAAAGAACAGGGCAAGATCTCATGTGTGACCCGTTATTTTGAAAATTCAAAATAATAGTTTCCCTTCAGAGTGCAGAAATGGGTTGAATACTTTGTAGCTTTGGATTTTGTGTTCAAATTTTAAAGATGACCCAACCTGTTATCTCTTATTTAGGCCCTTATTTCTCAAAAATAGGTTAATAGTAGGCTGAAATATGTTTTTGCATATATCTGAAAAATAGTCCCTTCTACTTGCAAAATGGCAAGCCTCTCTTATAAGCCTATGAAAGAATAGTTAAGAGAAAGTTCAATAGCGTTAGTTTTATGTAGCTGTCACTCCTTTGGGCCAATAATTGAGGTTAAATGACAAGTATGGGATTTTCATCAGAAGAAATCTCTGGAAGTTTAATGAAAAACAGGGAAAAAAACATGAATTAATTTACACAGCTTAACATATGATCATAATTTTGGGGGGATGTGACTTGCTGTTGGTAAAATTTAGAAAAATCCACACATATTATTTTAACTGAAGTTTAGTCTCATGAAATGTACATGGTTGTGTGTCTAAGTGTTTACGGGAACTTCTCAGTTTTTGCTGTTCGGCCTGCTTTCAAAATATTCAAATATATTTGGCTTTTGTAACTTCGCTAATTAAACCTTCTAAAACAGATGGAATTATAGAAATTACAGGGTTTAAAATATCATTTTAATTGGTTTACGATCTATGTGACACATAGTGCCATTCATACTGTATAAAATATATACGGATGGCTCGAAAGAGATAGCATACCAATTAATTTTTCTTTAACTCTCAATTAAATCATGTTGTCTTCCTTATTTAATCCCCTTTCCATTAGCTTGGCTCCAAGCTGGTCTGATCAACCCTAACTGAAGATATGGGTTATAACCTGCAACTGTATTGGTGAGTTCTTTTAGGATGACTGATGGTGGTGGTGGGGGTGGGGATAGAATCTGAATTTACCTTCTTTCCAAAGAAAATAAATGACCTTCAGAGAGACCTTAAACATGCATTTGGCAGTCCCCTGAGTGATGCATAGATCAATCTTTCTTCTTCTAATATGACTGTCTAATGTATGCAGGCAACCATAGTCCTCTGATATTCCGCAAGTCTTGATTTCAAATATTCTTTTCTACTGTCTCACTAAGAGAAGTTGCATTTATCAGACTACACGTTCAGATTTTTGAGTTGAGATGGGAAGTAATAGTCGCTGAGCATAGATTTTTGGAAGATTCCTATAGGCTGCTTCACGCGTGTCTGTGTGCCATAAGATCAAGAATCTGGTTGAATAAAACTCACTCCGACCCACAAAGATTCTAATTTTGAGGCCCACAACGAAAGTCTCAATTAAATAAACCTGCTTTACCAGCAAGATAACATGCAGATTTGAAAAATACTATGCTACAATTTTTTGGCTACTATTGGCTAACAAAATTAAACTCAGCCGTTTCTTTCAAATATCTCCATTTGCCATTTAGATGTGGTTTTAAACACACTATTCCCCTTGGTTGCCATGGTTACAGGTTTGGGCCCTCATGGGTGACTGAAAAGTCTCACAGTACTGGTTCCTGTTTGAACACACATGTTCGCTGGGTCTCGCCTTGCAGCGGGGGGACAGAGGAGGCTGGAGTCACCGCACTCCCACAGCAAGGTAAACCCATGTATCAAATGACACTCAGAGCTGGGGAAATCGCCCACAGCAGGGCCAGATTACCTCTTACAGTCACTATGGAGAACGATTCAAATTCTGGCTTTAATGATCCCAGATAGAGCCCTTCTCCTCCCCACCAATGTGACACTTTGCAGACATTTTATATATCAAGAAAATATTTAACTGAAATGTGCTTCCGAGAATGCCTACTGAGCTGGCTCTAGGCATCTTCCAACGTTGCAGGGGTCAATTAAAAGAACCAATCAACTGTTTTTAAAACTTTAAAATATTTAAAAAAAAAAGTAGGGGTAAAAGAAAGTGGACAAAAAGTAATGTTAAATAGCATGGAGCATGACTAATGGCGCTAGCATGTTAAAATCATTGGGAAAATGTCCTTGGAAGACAAATGAATTTTCAGCAGAATAATTAACTTAATTAACAAATTTGCATGCATATTCATCAGGCTATTGAAGTCTTTCCAGCCCAGCTTGATGAGCGTTGGTGTAATAATTGTCTCATTTACATTCTGCAATCTACTACAATTTAGGGCATGCAAAAGAAGCCGACCTCTTCCCTTTGACTTTCTTTAGGACCCACATACTCCTAATAACACAACCATCACCCACTCAGTGGCCTTAAGTTCCGGCCTTTGGAGAGCACCCCCAGAGAGAGTTGATGGTGGGTTTCCCCATCCCCCAGCTTTCCTCTTCTTTCTTCTTTTATTTTTTTTTTTCCTTTTGGCCCAGGTTCTCTGTTTTTGCCTCTGCTTGCTCTCCTGGGTAAATCTTGGCACCAGTTCTGACTTCAAATCTCCTGGGTCGCCAGACTGCATCATGTAAAAATTGCCATTTCCCTCTATCTCTGCAGGGCAATCTTTAAAGGCAGTAAGGTGTGACGCTCCAGACTGGCAGCTTGGCAAGACGGAGCCCATGGATACCAGCACACGGGAATCTGGCCCGTTCACTCTGACAGCAGTCAGCACTGGGAACAAAAGGAATGGAGGAGAAAAAGCGCAAATGTATTTTTACATATTGTAGGCATATGGCCACAAGACCAGCAGAAATATATTTAATTACCAATTGCGCGCATTGAGGAGAAAAATACTGGGAAGGAAAAAAAACTGTGTACACAGCAATATTATTCTACTTTAACTTTTCACCTCCTTTTTTTTTTTTTTAAATTGGAGATAAAAGAAACGTGGATTAGAATCGAAAAGGGTTATCTGCTGGAATCCTATGAAAGGTGATGAGGGTTTTTCATGCTCCTTCCTCAATAGCGTAATATTGTGTGGGAAATGTAGTTTTCTTTTAATGATTTTAATTATAAAATAATTTTACTAAAGCATTTTTTGAGTGGAGGCCTGGGGTTGGGGGGGGGACCTAATTTGAACTATAACCATTAGACAATTTTACCATTCTGTTGAAACTATACTTCCAACATTACACCCTAGTTTAGGCCTTAATCATGAACAAACAACCCTTGCAAAATTATAGTCCTGTTCCTTCCTATGAAATCAGAGCAGTTCAACCCACACGTATCACCTGCTTCTTGTCTGTCAGGCACTGTGCTAGCCAGTGGAGGGTCAGGGATGGATCACATATAGTCCCTGTACTTCAGAAGCTCATAGTCTAAGATGGGAGACAGATACACACATGCTTAACTGTAATAGTAAATTATTAAAATTATAACTGAAATTGGAACTATAATTATAATACACATGATAAAACAGCTGCAATATGATGAGATAGGTGTATTGATCCAGGGGCCACAGAGGCCTGTTCTCAGGTCAGCCTGGGAGTCAGTCACCCAGGAGGCCCAGAGAGGTGACTTCCTCTTGGAGGAGTTAATGAAAAGGACTTTTGGTCTGAGCAAAGGTGTAGGTAGGGGGTTCCCACGGTATCCCCCTATACTGTTGATCCTGTTCCATCAGTCACAAACCTGGTGAAAAACTATATCTGAGTCAGCATGTTGGAACATCCCGCTTCCCTAATCTCCGCCATCTGGGGAGGGTGGAGTTAGGCGGGCACCTACTGGTACCACGCAGACCTTTGGGTCATCTGATCACCGGTGTGCTGGTGGCTGCGGCTGGAGCTCAGAGCCATGTCCAGTGAGAGTCTGTGCCCAGTGGGTCACAAGTCTGCTCTGAGAAGTGCTGGAGAGTGACAATCATAGCAGGTAGCAGAGGTAGTGTTAAGGTCGTGTTGGGGGACTTGGTTGCATGACCACTTGGTGGCCATGGACTCCAGTCAGGAAGAGAAACTCAAGGATCAGAGCAGGCAAATATGTTCCAACAAACTAGTGGCCAGTTTGATGATACCTGGCAGGTATGCCCATCAGCCTGACATTTTTGAGGATTGTGTGAATCTCTTTTCTTCCCAGTCTCTGAAGGGTTTATTGGAAAGACGGATACAGAGAGGGCTCCAACCCTTAGGAGTGTATAGTTGTAATAATCATCAGAAGCTAGTCCCACCTTCACTGGAGTAAGTTTGGTTAATTTGGGGAGTTGGCCATGGTGAGGCTAACACTTAAGGAAAAGGCCAGGTTCACTGCATGACTCAAATGGATCCATTTTCTTGCACATGAGTTATACTGACTTGGTTATTTGTGAGCGCAAGTGCCACTAAGTGGCAGAGTCTAGAGTTTTTCAAAAGCCAAACTCTATGTTCTTAATCACTATGTTCCACTGTCTATATCGAAATTATTATTTAAGAGGCCAAATACTGGCCACAAACACATAGGGTACCAGACTACAGATTTGGCTGCTTTATTCACCATGTAGGTTTTGGGGCTTCAACTTCTTATCCAGTAGAAAACAAACAAACAAACAAACAAAACTAATTCAAACAATTAGATAGTAGAGGGAGCTAGCTAGGTCTCCTACCTGCACAATACAGATTTTGTCTGTACCTGGAATAACATATTCTGAATAACCTCCCACTGCCTAAGTAAGTCCACACTACTGTTTCTTCATTTGGTTGAAACACGCAAGTTTCATTGATTCCATGAACCTTAAAGTGAAGTAATCAGGTTCTGTAGACAATACATGGTAACTTTTAAAATTTGCAGAGTAAAGTAAGAATGACACTATCACAAGTCTAGAACAATGCCTTGGTAAATTAGACACCCACTTTTAAGTTCATAAAATTCATGGCACCAAATATGTTTATATTCTGTCTCCCAGAAATATATGGAATGTCTTAAAGGAAACATAATTCTTTAAAATTAAGATTTAAAGGGATTTAAAAGAAAGAAGTTAAATTTGAATAGAAATACATATAAAATTGGTTTCTGGGCTTCCTAGAAGCCAATACAAAAAGGGAAATGTGGAAAATGGCATAATTTTTCATTGTCAGAAAGGAATATGCATATTAGTTCCTCAGGGAGAAAAAGAATTCACTAAGACACAAGTGGTAAAAGTAATTTAACATAGACTGACCTTTGAAAGAAAGAAGGAACAGTTTAAAGTCTTTGTAATGAGGTAGATTGTAGTACAATTCAAGAACTATAATGAAATACACTCTTTAAACTAGAATGAAGAAAGTATTCCTACCAAGGCATTAAGTCAGAGGGCCACTAGGCCCTGATGCACAGATCTCAGTCCACAAGGCAGCACTATTTGGTTATGTATTCACAAGGCAAACATTTGTTGATTACCTGATCTGTGCCATTCACGTTTCTAGGACTGGAAATGAGTGATAAAAAAGAAAAAAAATCCCTGTTCACAGTCCAAATTAAAATGATTCCAGCACATTAATATAAAATTTTATAGTTTTAATTGTTACAAAGATGTGTGATGAATGAATTATGGGTTAATCAACTTACATGATGCTTTATGGTTTACAAAATGTTTTCATACATCATTATAACCCAAGTATCCTTATGGAAGCATTGGGACATGCCAGGTATTAGACTGATGTTCCTGGCCATGCAGCCTTGATATATCATGAAAATGACGTTTGTGATTATGTTTTTTTTCCATTAGAAAAGATATACTTGAGAGCCCGTTGTAGAACTTAGCAAGAAAATCAGCTAGTTAATGCCACAAGAGACCTTAACAAACCTTGATGTGTTTAAGAGTTGAACACTACACTTAGTGACACTTGGTATAATGAACATCTTCGTTTTTTCACATCTCATAAAGTGTTGCAGGACTTTTGGCAAACTGTGAAATTCCTGTGCTAGGCACAGCGAGGGGCTATGAATAACTCTTAGATGATGACCACTCATCCCTGTCTCAAGGCAACGATCGCAAGTCTTTTGGTCCACTCAGGCTCTCAAGCCCTTTATTCTCCTTCCTCAGCATGCCTATTGTGCACAATGGGTGAAGAATTGTGCTTCTTTTCCAGTTAATTAACCCACATGCTAATGATACTGTTCCGTCCTTGGTCGGTTCAGAGCAACCTCCAGCTGTCTGCCTCCTGTCTGTTCAGAAGCTTTTGGTGATGAAGATAGAGCCCATAAGAAGGAAACTGCTGCATGTACTCACCAGCGCAGGCAGGCGATATGCAGGTAGGGCGATCATCTCATCCCAGTTTGCCCAGAACTTATTTGGTTTCAGCACTGCAAGTCCCGAGTCCTGGTAATCCCTTAAGTCCTAAGCAAACAGGACCAGGATTGGTCACTCCCAGTGCTGGGAACCACCTGTATAATCAATAAGTAACAAATGCACATCTCCATCATTGAGTAAAATACGAGGGCGGAGGTAACATTTGGTGTCTTGATTTGGATTCCCTTGGAAGCAAGCCCTGAGTCAAAGATTCCTAGTGAAGGTAGTATTTTTGGGAGGTGATCCTAGGAAACAGTGGTAGGAGAGTGGAGAAATGAGGCTGGAAAGCAAGTTGCCACCTGGAACCTAATCTTACTAGATTAGACTGGGGGATGGTGTAGAATACATACCTCGGAGTCATGCCACCCATGGGGCGGAAGGGCTGGGATAAACACAGTCATTAGTTGGAGTCTGCTCCTACTAGTGCGGGATGAGGTTGCTGATTTGGTCTGCTGAGCCTGTGGGCAGAGTGGACCTCAGCAGTCAGAGAAAGCCCTCTGACAAAGAGATGCAAGTATTGCAGGAGGAAGCGGTGCCGCTGTCCACTACAATGGTAAGGGACAAAGGGATGTGGGGAGGCACTGACAGTGCTCTAACAGTGGGTCTACTTTGCTTTCCAGGTCAACACATTCCACAGCGTTGATCCCCTGTGAGGACCCAGCCTCGGAGATGGATGCTTGCTTGGTAAGGGGAGAAAGAAATGTGCCGCATATGGGGAAGTTCAGAGTGTGGGTGCACGTGTGAAAGGCAAGGGATTTTGATGCCTCTGAATAATACTTGATATGTGTTCCACTCGTTAGTAATTATCATATGGCCAAAGTACAGATATATGGGATTAGGTAGAATCCTACAAGGTAGGCTTCAGTAATGTCACTTCAGACATTCATTGATTTTTAGGGGCAAGACTTTTGAATACCCTTTAGGGTCTCATTGTATGGATTACCAGGTCTCATTATTATGAAGAATGTGTTTCTTTTTTCCTTACATCTTTCCCTTAGCTATTAAAAACTGTTTCAGTACTTCTATCTTTGAGCTGGACAAGTTTGTCTTTGGTGTTCCTTAAAAACGCCTAGAATAGGACCTCTTTCTGAAGTCCGTGAAGTGTTCAGAGTGGAATGCAAGGGAGAGCTCTGCATCCAGGAATCCTGGCCAGGTGCCCAGCATTGGTGACCTAGCCACCCCAGCCATCTAGGCTGACTATCAGTCACCCAGGTGACCTGACGAATGCCTCTGCCAAATGGAGATGCTTGAATCTGGTTAGAAGCTGAAGATTCAACCAGCCATTGTTCAAGATTAACAAAGACAATAGGAGAGCAGAATCCATGAGTCATCAGAAACCGTGAGGCAGGGACTACAGGAAGAATCTGTCAGTAGTAGAGACATCTTAGCAGATATAGAGCAGCTGTGTGGAGCTGTGTGGCCATAATGGTGGGTCACTGGAAGGAGCATCAGAGTTCGCCTGCCGGGGAGAGGAAAGGGAAACCAGGTGACTCAACCTGGCTCGTGTCTTAAAGGTTGATCCGGAGTCCATGAGTGTGACTACAAGGCTGTTTTCTGCATTTTTCAGTGTCCACATTCAACTTTATAAGAAATGCTTTTTATTGAAGTAAACTAGAAAACCATCATCTACCTGAAAGAGCCCAACTAACATATCTTTTATATGCTTGAAATTACTTTTCAGCTTTCTCTGATTGAGGCTAAATAATTTTAATTCTGTTAGTTTTTTTTATTTTCAC
>CM052806.1:52621671-52909765 GCA_028533885.1 Nasua narica
AAAAAAAAGAAATATAACTGAGGCTAAAAATGAATATATTGAAAATGACTATATATACTACATGAATAGTGGTGATCAATTTTGGAAAATATGGGAAGCATTTAACAGACTAATAAAATATAACAACTTGAAAATAAACTTCACAAAAATATATATGAATTAAATAACCCAAATTAAAAGAAATGAATATACAGAAGGTGCATAAGTTCAGAGATCTACGTTCCTTAGTGAGATCATTCAATATTGTAAAACATATCAAGCTATTGATTAAACACGCTATTTAAAACTCCAGTTCGGAACTTGAGAAAGTGTTTCTGAAGTTCAGCTGGAAGATAAATGGCAAAAAGTAGCAAAGAGCCAAAGTAATAAAGAAGAGCAATTAGGAAAAGCCAATAATGTCAGTTTTTTAAATATATTAAAAGCTATACATTTTAAGACCTTACTATACCTTGCAAGAATAATCCAAGAGAGACTAGAATATCACAAGCATTTTTATACCTAAACACTTAATGTGAAAGAGAGTCACACATAAATGTAAGAATGGGTGTTGCTGCTGTAGAAATTGGTTGATAATTTCTCAATTAAATTTAGTTTCTCATTTCATGCTATATATGATTCCCAGATGGAGTAAAGATTTACAGGTAAAAGAAGCAAAATGTAAGAAAACTAGGAGAAAATGTAGACATTTTGTTTGCTTTAAAAGTAATACTTTTGCTTTTTTAGAGTTTTTAGAGTTTTAAGGTTACAGAAGGACCCTACAGAAAGTCCGGGGTTCTCATACATCTTGTCCCCCTTCTTCTCACACGTCCTCCTCTTAGCACCTCTTGCATTGGTGTGGTACGTTTGTCTTCATTGATGAACCGATACTGATACCTTATTATTAACTAAAGTCCGTAGTTTATGTCCGGGTTCTCTCTTTGTGTTGTGTAATTATCAGGGTTTGACAAATGGGTAATGTCATATGTCCACCAATACAGTATCACGCAGGTAGTTCCTGTGCTCCACCCACTCATCCCTCCTTCCCCTCCCTTGAGTCCTTAGAAACCACCCGTCTTTTTGCTACCTATACTTTTTGCCTTTTCTAGAGTGTCATACAGTGGGAATGATTCAGTATGCTGCCTTTGCACACTGGCTTCTCTCACTTAGCAACATGCACTTAAAGTTCCCCTGTGTCTTTTCATGGTTTAATAGCTCATTCCTTCTTATCATAGAATATTTTCCATCATATGGATGTACCATAGTTTATTTACCTGCTCACATATTGGAGGGCTAAATGCTTTTTTTAGGAAGTTTGGTAATATTCATTAAACAAAATAAGGCATTTATTGAGAGCCTACCGTGGGCCAAGCCCTCTTCTAGAATCTTGGGGTGTATCAATGAGCAAAACACAACCATCTTTGCTCTTGAGAAGATTACATAAAAGCAGAAGACAGACACACAGAAAATGAAGAATCAAAACAACAAATAGGTAAATTGTAAAGTACATGAGAAGGTGGTAATTGCTATGGCAAAGTGAAAACAAAGGGAGCAGGGAGTGTAGGGGCTGGTGAGGTTAGGCTGCAGGTGGTAATTCTGTATGGGGTGGTCGCTGGCCCATGAGAAGATGATGCTTTCACCCAGATTTGGTGGAGAACAAACAGATGGCCTGTGTGTATAAAATTTTACAATTTACTACCAATAAAAAAAGGCAAATTCAAGCAACGTTATAACATCCCATTTATTAATTTAGCATAAACTTTTAAAATGTAAGCTTGGTTATGATACATGGAGATTTCACATGATAGGAGAAAGCATTAACTGCTATAATTGTTTTTGAAGGCAAAGGGATAATATAGAATAAGAAGCCTTAACAATGTTTAAACAGTGTCTCTCTCAAACAATAGGGGGTGAGGGGGCACCCAGGGGGCTCAGTGGATTAAGCACCTGACTCCTGATTTTGACTCGGGTCATGATCTCAGGGTCCTGAGATGAAGGCCTGTATCAGGTCAGTGAGCCTGCTTAAGATTCTCTCTCTCCCTCTAGCCCCTCCCATTCTCTAAAAAACAAAACAAAACAAAACAAAACAAAAAAACAGTGTTTGAACAGTCATTCCACATCCATAAAGTGATCAGGAATGCTAACAAAGTTCGTGTAAAAACTATTTAATTGTAGGGGCACCTGGGTGGCTCAGTTATTAAGCATCTGCCTTTGGCTCAGGTCATGATCCCAGGGTCCTGGGATTGAGCCCTGCATCGGGCTCCCTGCTCAGTGGGAAGCCTGCTTCTCCCTCTTCCACTCCCCCTGCTTGTGTTCCCTCTCTTGCTGTGTCTCTCTCTGTCAAATAAATAAAAAACAAACAAAAAACTATTTAATTATAGTTTTAAAATTTGAAAGTAGTATATATTTTCTATAATGGGAACACATTAGAAATTATGGTACATTCAATTAATGTAATACTATGGAATCTTTAAAAATGGGGAAATCATTTTTGAAGAATATTTAATGATTTGGAAAAGTGCTTATGCACAGAAAATGTTCCAAAAGAAATACACCAAATGTTAACAGTAGTTATAAACTCGGGTGGTGGGATTATGGATGCTTAAAAAATAACTTCTTTTTGATGTGAATGTATAATGTATTATAAAATTCATGTATAATACATACGTATTATACAATTCATTATTAAAAGTGAAAAGTACGGAAAAGTAAAAAGAAAACAAAAGCAACTTTGGCTTATTTCTCCCAATACTGTCCCTTCTTTTACTTTCTTCTTCCTCATCAAATATGAGTTTTCTATTTTCTTTGCTCCTCGTCGTGTCCCTCTCTCCCAACTTCTTTCCCTCCTCCATCATCTCCTGCTTTTCTGCTGATATTCATGAGTCAAAGAGCAACCACATATGTTATTCACAGCCCGATGGCACTCCAGAAGGTCATCTGTAATCCCACCCTTTCCCCTCATCCTCACCAGCACTTTCTTTTTTTTAAAGATTTATTTATTTATTAGGAGAAAGAGAGCAAACAGGAGAGGGGCAGAGGGAGAGAGAATTTCAAGCAGACTCCCCACTGAGCAGAGGGTCCAATGAGGGGCATGATCTCATGATACTGAGATCACCACCTCAGCCGAAATCAAGAGTTGGATGCTTAACTGATTGAGCCACCCAGACACCCCAGCACTTTTTAATATATAATCGAACTTTCCTATTTTTGCTATTTGGACAGGTGAAGAGTAATGTCTTGTTTTAAATTGCATCTCTGTGATTTCCAGCGAGGCTAAACTTCTTTTCATGCTCTTATTAGTCACTTAGGTTTCCTCTTATAAAGAATTAAGTTTACAAATCCTTTGCCCACTTTCTGGTCAGGATGTTTGTTTGTTTATTAGTTTGTTCATTCATTCATTTATTCATTCATTCATTCATTTATTCACTCATTCATATTCATTTGTCCTTGCATTTCTTGATGGTAATCTCTTTGTCAGTTGAAGCAACTCAACAGTCTTCTCTCAACCTCTGCCCTTCCTGTTAACTTTGCTGTGCTGTCCCCTATAGACAAAATTCTTGAACTTTGATCCATCAGTTTTTTAATTGACTCACCAATATTTCCTTGTAGAGCATCACCTAGATCTTTAGTTAGATCTCTGTTTTGAGTTTCTGTATCCATCATTTGTCTTTCTTCCCATTTCCATTTTTGTCTTTTTCCTCTTTATTCTATAATGAATTCTCAAGTTTGTCCTCCACATTACTTATTCAGTATGTCAATGCCAATTCTGCTATTTCTGATTTCTGGAATTTTTGGTTTCCTTACGGCATTTTCAACTTCACTAAACCCTACTTTCTTCTCATCTTATTGCTTGCAGGTCTATTTCCTCGCTAACCTTCTTTTTCCATCACATCTCATCATGAAACAAACAACTTGTGACTTTTTCTTTTACTTCCTTGAGCTAAAATGTCTAGAGGTATCCTTTTTGTGAGTACTCCAGTAGCTGGTCCCCCTGCTTTTCACTGTTTCTATCTTCACCCGGGAAGCCCACCGTGGGAGGGGCCCCCAGCCCCTGTGCTCGGACCACTTCTGCAGAGGCTGAGTCTCTTTCCTGGAGTCACAGATGGTAGGTAGGTTGGTGAGCCCAGCGCCTCACACATTTCTTGTCTAGTTTTGCTCTCTCAGACAGAAATGGGATCCACTCCTACGTCCATCGCTGGCTCTCCAGCACATGGAACAGATGGACCACATGGAAAACTGTAGCCCTGGTTTTCACTGCTTCTATTTCTATCTACTCCCAGACCCATAGTGTTTATTTATGGAGACTACTATGCTGGTAGCCCACAACCCAAGTCTTGCCCAGGTGTTTTCTGAAGAGTTGAAGTCTCTGGATGTAGATGGGGGTAAGGTGGGAGTGACTGAAATGAGAAATTACCATCTGGCTGTCCTAAAAAAAAAATAACATGAGCTCAGTGAGGGACTAGCCAGCTAGTTTTCTGGTAGGTACAGTTCACATGTTTCTCAACAAAGCATCATGCAGTAGAGAAGAAACAAAGGATTTTTCTCCCTTCTTTCAGCTATACAGGAGTTCTTCCCTTTAGAAATAAAGCACAAAGTATCCCCCCTTGTGGGATGGTACTTATGAGTCTGATTATAGTTACAGTTATCTGGTGTTAAAGCCAGATTCTCCTAGATTTTGGAAGTAGGTTCATTGTTCTCGCTTTCACTGATGTTATGAATTTTCATCTTTGTGTGTCTTCAGAGAGTTTTTAATGAGACACTGAGAAAGGCCAGGTGTCACTTAAAGCTGATCCATTTATTTTAGAAGGCACGGTTTCATTTCTTGCCCTGGAGGGGACAGGGACCTCTGCTTGGAAAGTTCTTCAAAAGACACAAGCAGGTCAGGCAAAGCCAGGCCAGTTCTCAAGTAATAACAGGCTTGAATGCTCTGAATATTTGGGCAAGCAATTTTCCACGAAAGACAAAAGGTTGCCTGAGCAATTCTGAAGTCTGGTATGATTAATGCCCGCCTCCACTACACAAAAAAGTTATAATATAGCTTCTCCTAAAGGTATGAACTTTAGGTAAAGAAGCACCAGATTGCATCTGATGAATCCATTCTAGTAGATGAAAATACAAAAATGAATAGAACAGCCTGGTTGTATGGATATAGAGTGAGAGAAGGAAGCAAAGAATGATCCATATGAGAAAAATTCTACATGGTGAGTGCCATGTGGTTTAGCATGTTCTGTGGATGGACTTATTTGGTATTATTGCCCTTTCTTTGTTTGAGGCCCCAAAACCAAAGAAGAACAGTAGGTGTGAAGTAGTCTTTGTTTCAACACAAGGTCTATACCAACTATTTATAAGTTTGCCAAGTAAAATGGAGCATGCTGAATTTGAATTTGAATTTCAGTTGAATTTGAATTTCAGATAAATAATACCTAATTTTAGTATGAGTATGTCCCAAATATACAGGACATGCAAAAGGTGGTGTCTGAACATTTTAAGTGGCACCTTGAATGTGTGAGTAGAAGCTGAGGACTCCAGGTGATAGAATTTTGGAGACATTTGCTAGAATGTGGTTCCTGCTATCCCCAACCCCCATGGGGGAGAGGAGGGTGTGCTTCCTTCTGCAAACAGCTCCTTAGAAAGAGCTGAAGAACTTGGGAGCTGGTGGGTCACGTGCCTGAAGACTCAATTTAAAGATGGCAGGAACCATCTGCTTCACAGCGAGCAAGGGAAGAGGATTCCCTTGAAAGTAAGCTGTGCCTCCTTGGGGTCACAGTACCCACAGATCACAGGTCCCTTGGCAGAGACTGGGCCTGCAGGTTATTTGAAAAAGAACTCCACTAAGGAGGGCTTCCTTCCGGATGGAGAGACTGGCAGAAAGGGCCCCACCCATTGCAAGCACTGAGGATGTTGCCATGAGTGGCCACTTGGAGGAGAATTGAGGGAGGAAGAGGCTGACATTCCCAGAGAAGAACTTTTTGCAGGATTTGTGAAAGTGCCCTGTAAAAAGAACCATCCAATGGCCAGGGAGCAGTGGAGATCAGCCATTCCTTCATTCCTTCGTTCTCAAAGATCTGTACTGTGTGCTAGGTATGCCCTGTTCTTGGTGCTTAGGTTACATCAGAGAACGTGGTGGACACAGAAACTTGCTCTTAAGGAGGAAAGGGTGGCAGACAGTGACCTAAACCTGATCAATACGTACAGTACAGAGTATGGTAGAAGGTAACTGTGATGCTGTGGTATTAGCAGAGTCAGGGCCTTGGGAGTGCCATGGAGGGGGCGGTGCAGGTATTAATTCGGGAGGTAGATGCTGATTGGTGTCAAGGCTCCTCATGAAAGGCTGCGTTATCTGTTGGTATGTCAAGTGGGAATGCATCCAGTTCCTTTAAAGTCACCAAGAATAAATTCAGGCATATTACCAATAGTCACATGGCATTCTAAAATATCTTCTCAGCTGGCCAAAGAGAGGACAGTAATAGTAAATAGCAAAACCCCCCCAGTCAGCACTGTCATTTATTGCAGAGAAAGCTAACAGAGAGTCAAAACAAAAACAAAAACAAAACCCTGGGGAAAATGTTAACATTAGCCTTCCCCCTTTTGTTCCTTTCACTACCTGGCTCCTGGCTAAGGTGGCATTTAAGTAGGGATGTCAGTGGATGGGAAAAGAGCCAGAGACTAAAGGATATGTTCTTTTGGAAACAGAAAAGAAACTAACCCAGGGAGGAAAGAATGGCCCAGAAAAGGGAGAGGGTAGCCCCGGAACAGACCCAAATTTCTATAGGCAGGTTTGTGTGAGAGTTTAACAGGGAAAAGAATATATTTAAAATACTTAAACAGCCTTTCAATTATTTCAGTTTGTTAAAACAGGACATCCCTGAATATGATTCTATGCCAAGGCTGACTTCAAAGTTAGAAAGCCAATTCAGCTCACATTCCTAGCAGCATAGTTCGAAGGAGTTGAAGATCACCGGGGAGCACATAGCTGAAAAGTGGTATGTACCACTCAGTCGTGGACTGAGTTTACATGTAGCAACATGGGTAGTTTTCAAACTATGGGGTCACATAGAAATGGGAACAGATTAATAGCATAATGCCATGAATATAATTTAAAATACACACAAAACAACTCTTCTCTATTTTTTACACGTCATGGTGTCCACACAGACATATTGAATGTAGATACAAAGGCTAACTAAGAAATATACTAGAGCGGTGAGCAAGGGAAGGAGGGGAGTTAAAAGTGGAGATGGGGAGGAAACAGCGCTGCACAGCCACCGGCAGCATCCCCTATCAGAGCTTGTGGGAAGTGTCCTGGATCATCTCTCCACAGGTATGGTCATTGCCTGTGCTTTTTGGGGACTCAAGTACTTTGCAAGTTTAGGCTGCCGGTTCTTTATATGAATGAATCTGGAGCCCAAGTGCCCTTGGGCTCCAGAAAGACCAGTAAGATACCTGGGTTGCCAGTGCAATTCTCTGGAAGCAGCAGGGTGAGACCAGGAGTAATAACAGGAGTAGCATTTGTTAACTTCTGGTGTTTAATCATGGCTCTCGGGTGGGGCATCCCTTTACCTGGTGACTAGGGAGAGGCTACAGGGGGGATCAGAGGGACTTTGGGAAGCACTGCCAGGTGAGATGCCTGCAACTGATGAAAGCCTCAGGTGTCTCCTGGCCAACTTCCTAAGGTAAGTTTGCGGCTTCCCAATAATGGGCCATAGCTGCGGTTCTGCAGGAGGCTGTGGGTACCATGGCAAGCCCCAAGCACCATCTGGTTCCAACCTGAGGGTAACAAGGCCTGGGGAGTGGCCTTTCCTCTGGGGCAGACCATGAGATCTCCCTTGCAGGGGAGCTTTGGGTCTAGGTCCCTTTCCCTCATCTTCCATTTTCTTTACAACTCGTTGATAGTGGTTATGAGATGGAGAAACCATCCTCCTACCCTCTTCACTGATTTTTCAGTGGGCCAGCATGCTTCTAGCTTTCTTGCCAGCTCAGACTTGCACTTAATCCTACTAGCTTCTCCTAACAGTGCATGTGAAACCGAGAAAGAGATGGAAATGGTTTGTCTTCTGTTCACTGTTGGAAGTCAAATTGCTTGATTCAAATACTGTGTGGCTTATAGAATAGCAATTATTTTTACCATATATTACGTTTTAAATTGGTTTGCACCCTTAGATAGGAAAGCAAGCACACCGTCAGGATTTCAGTATGGAATCATTCTGTTTTGCAAAGGTAATATATTCTCTCATTTCAACCTAGAACTTGGACAGATTCACTCGTTAAACAATATTGACAGAACATCTATCTTGTGTCAGGACCTGATGTTTAAATGCTCCTAGGCTTACACAGATAAGTCATGGTTTCTGCCTCCATGAACTTATCGATGGCCTACCAGGGAGACCATTATAATATGTTAAGATCATTGCTATCATGGGGGTATGGACAGCAGCATAGGTAAAAATGTTTCTTGGAGAATCAAGATAAACTTTACAGAGGAGAGAAATCTTCAGCTAAGTCTTGAAGGACAGTTGGACGAGAAATGGGGGCAGGGAAAGAGGGCTGTGAATGGGTTCTTGATAGACACAATGGCCATCTCTGTTTCTGGACACCAGAGGAAGCAGGAATGAGAAGCAGGAACGGAGTTCCCATCCTGGCTCTCGGCACAGGCTTTGCAAAGCGCTTAGGTCTTTGAAGAACTTGGGTTGAGGAATCTTTACAGATCAGCGATTCCCACAGACCTCAATAAAGCTTTCTGTTTGTTTCAGAAAGCAGCATGGCTTTGAGAATCAGTGTGCATTGCAAAAGCTCCAACTAATGTATCACAATTATAAAAACACCTGTTCTAGATATGGCAATATTTTTGTTGTTGTTGATCCACTAGGCTGAGCACATGAAAAATTAACTTCTTCATTTAAAAAATTAACGAGTAAATGATAATCCTAGCTTTAATTTTCCCCCTGAAATTTAAAAATCATGAATTTTTGAATTTCAAAAAAAATCTCACAGTGAGCATTGATATAAACTACTTATTTTAGAAGCACCATTTTCTTCAAAGTTTGCAATTGATTATGAGCAATAAGTTTAGATTTGACCTCAAGGATTCCAGTTCCTTAACAATATATCTAAGAAATTATCCCACCTCAGTGGGATAAAGATTTTATTTTACTTTTTAAGTTAAATATTTTAATATATTATTAACAATATTAAGAATACATTATATGTTATAATAGACATTATATTATTAATATTGATATTTATAATTATGTAATTAATATAATGGTTAATAATAATTATATATCATAGATATCATAATTATACAGCTCGATGAATCTTAATAGTGTGTATGCATGTGTGTTATCAACACTTGGATCGGGAAATAGAATATTATAAGCACCCCAGAAGCCCCTGTGAGCAGATCTCCCAGTCACTACTGCTACTTCATGACTCTCTGTATCAGTTAGATATGCTGTGTAACCAACCCCTCCAAAATGTAGTGGCTTAAGACAATAAGTGGCTTAAGACAATATAGTCATTTATAATTCTGTGGGTTGGCAGCTTTGGCTCAGCTCAACTGGGAATTTCTGTTGATCTAGACGAGGCTCAGCTAATCTTGGGGTGAGAGCTCACTTCTACAGTTGTCTGCTAAATTGCCTGGGGGCTGGCTAACTTCTGACTGGGATGTCAAGGTTTCCTCCATGTAAGCCCTCCCAGGGGCCAACTCAGGCTTGTCCTTGTAGGGACAGAATTGTAACAGCAGCAAGAGTAAAAGTTGCAAGGCTTCTTAAGGCCTAGGCTCCACGGATACATCCATTGGTCCCGTTGTATCTGTCAAAGCAAGTCGGGAGACCAGCCTAATTTCAAGGGGTGAGACTCCACCTCAAAGCAAGGCCTTCAACATGTTGTGGCCATTTTTATAGTCAACCACAATCACCAGTAGTTGGTTTTTGCATTTTGTGTAAATGAAACCGTACATCACATACTACTTTTTGGGGGCTCGGCTTTTTCATTTGACATTGTGACAATGATGTTATATTAGTACTGTTCACAATAGTCAAAAAAGTACCAATATAACATTTTTGTTTATGTCTTTTGGTGAAAACATATACATGTATCTAACCTGAAATTTCTAGGTTAGAGTGTAAGTACGTATTCAGCTTTAGCAAATACGGCCAGTTTTCCAATGTGATTGTATCAACTTACATTGCCACCAGCAGTTCATGAAAATTCCAGTTGTTAACCCATTCTTGCCTAAACTTGGTGATTACTTAATGTCATTGTTTTTAATTTGAGCCATTCCAAAAGGTGTGTGCTTCTGGCTCATTGCTGAATTTACATTTCCTGGGTGAATAATGATGTAGAGTTTCTTCTCACATGTTTCCTGGCCATTTGGATATCCTCTTTGATAAGGTCCCTATTCAAGGGACTTTTTCTACCTAGTGATATATAATGCCTGGTCTGTCTCTGCTTTTAACTCCTAGCATGTGGTCTTCAGGGATCCCAAAGGAAAACTTGCGGTGTTTATCATTGTTCTTTTCTTGGAAGGCCCTGAATGTCATTAAAAAAAAAATTCTCCAAAAACTCTATACTTCCTGGCTGTCACTCTGTGCAAGGCTTCTCTTGGCTCAGGGAAGTAGGGAGGCATCAGTGAATGCCTCAAGGGGAAAGCTGCACACTGTCAGTCCCACGTGTCTCTGCTGCCTTTCTCCGAGTCCTTCAGCCCCAGGACTTCTCCGCAGCCTTAACTCCACTTTCGTTCTCACCAGATCTTGAGGTTGCTGAAAGCTCCCCTCAGTTTCCCAGTTTCTCAGTCATTTCTTTTGGCTCGTTTCCCAACTTCTTTTCCTGCACTCTGTGCAGGGTGGCAGACGACTTGAGGTATCTCGGTTTCCCTTCTATCCAGGATTTTGGCCTTTCACCTGCTGACCACCGTGGTCCCTCTCTATGATCTTCAATGTTCTTGTTAATCCGGCAATTTTAGTTGTTCTTAGTGAGAGATTCGGTCCGTTATGAATTAATCCCCAGTTACCTAGAGTGGGATGAATGTCTTTCTTTTCTCGTCCAGCTACATAGTACAGCATTGTATAGATACTCTACAGTTTTTTTATGTACTCCCCACTTATGGATACTTAGTTTGTTTCCTATATCTGTTATTGCAAACTGCAAAGCAGTGTGTAAACTTTTATGTCTATTACTTCACATATGGGCAAATATATGTTATAAAAATTCCTAGGATGGAATTACTTGGTCAAAGGGAATATGCATTTGTATTTTGATATACATTGCCATATTATTCTTCATAGAACTTCTACTAATTTATATTCCAAACATGTTATGAGCATGCCTATTTTCTCACAGCTTAACAACATGGTGTTATCTTAATTTTGGTATTTGCCAATCCAGTAGCTAAAAATAATGATATCTCATGAAAATAATAGTATCTCATTATAGTTTTAATTTGCATTACTCTTATTGTGGGAGAGATTGAACATCTTTTCATATGATTAAAGTCTCAAGTTAACAGACTCCTCTATAGATTTGTGATGATCAACATTTCCCAGAGTATATTCCACTAAATTCACATAAAATTTTCTGGAAAAAAAAAGTCGCTGTATCTTATGCTTCCCCCTTTTGGCAATTCAAAATTCATTATAAAAGCATCTGATAAAATCAACCCATTTAACTTTTTTTTTTAATTGTGGCATAACATACATAACATATTACTTATTTTAACCAATAGTTAAGGGTACTATTCAGTGACATTAAATACATTTACAATGTTGTGTAACCATTTCCACTATCTGTACCCAAAATCTTTTCATCATCTCTAACCAAAACTCTGTGCCCTTTAACAATCCTCCCCCTCCCTCTCACCTCCTCCCAGCCCCTGATAACCTCTCTCTACTTACTGTCTCACTGAATGCGGCTTTTATAAGTAACTCATGTAAGTGAAATCATATAATATTTATCCTTCAGTGTTTGGCTTATTTCACCAAGCATAATGTTCTCAAGGTCCATCCATGTTGTAACATATACAAAATTTCATTCCTTTTTATGGCCGAATAATAGTCCATGTTATATTTTATTGTTTATCCATTCATCTGATGGATACACAATATTTTCACCTTTTGGCTATTGTGAATAGTGCTACGACCATCATGTTCAAATTTATAAATAGATTTGCTTTCAGTTCTTTTGAATGAGTAGCAAGGAATGGAACAGGTGGGTCATATGGGTTTTATGTTTAACTGGTCAAAAAATTGCCAAACTGTTTTCCACAGTGGCTGCACCATTTTGAATTTCTACCTGCAGTGTATATGAGGTGGGAATCTTTTCATGTCATGTCCTTACCAACACTTTTCAGTTCACTTTATTTTTTCTTTTTTTCTATTTTTTCTTTCTTGGTTATAACCATCTTACAATCAGGTTTGAAGTGCTATCTTGTTGTGGTTTTGACTTGCATTCCTCTACTTATTAGTGCCTTAGTACATTCAGGCTCCTATGACAAAATGCCATAGGCTGAATGGGTTTTAAGCAACAGAAATTTGTTTCTCACAGTTCTGGAGGCTGAAAGTCTAAGATCAGGGTGCCAGTTGGTTGGGGGAGGGGACTCTTCCAAGTTGCAGACTCCCATGGCAGAAGGGGCTAAGGATCTCTGTGGGAGGTCTTCTGTGAAGGTGTTAATTTTGTACATGAAGGGTCCAGCCTTATGACCTAAGCACCTTTGAATGGCTCCACCCCATTATACCATCAAAGTGGGCATTAGGATTTCAACATACGAATTTTAGGGGAATGCAAACATTCAGACCATAGCAGTTAGTGATGTTATAAACATTTCTTCATGTGATTATTGGACATATGTACACCTTCTTTGGAGAATTGTCTACTCAAGTCCTTCGTTCACTTTTTAATTGGGTTGTTCAATTGTGGGAGTTTTAAAAAATATATTCTGGATATTAATCCCCTATTAGGTATGTGTTTTCTAAATATTTTCTCACATGTAGTAAATTGTCTTTTCACTCTCTTGATAGTATCTTTGGATGCATAAAGGTTTCTAATTTTGATGAAGTCCAATTGATCTATATATTCTTTTATTACCAGTGTTTTTGTTATCAAATTCATGAAGCTGTTGTCAAATTCATGAAGTTGTTACCAAATTCAATGTTACAAAGATTTTCCCCAGTCTTTTCTTCTAATAGCCTTTGAGTTTTGGCTATTTGTTTAGGGTCTTTGATACATTTTGAGTTAATTTTTGTATGTGCTAGATATATACAGGGACCTACATTTTGCATGTGGATATCCAGACTTCTCAGCACCACTGCTTGAAAAAACTGTCCTTTATCTGTTGAATGGTCTTAGTACCCTCGTCAAAAATCAATTGAACATTCACATGAGAGTTTATTTCTGGGCTATTTTAGTCCATTGGTCTATATGTCTCTTGTGTGCTCGTACCCCATACTGCTTTTAAAAAGTACTAGAGTTTTGCAGTAAGTTTTGAAGCCAAGGGTGTGAACCCTCCAACTGTACTCTTTTCTTTCAGATTGTTCAGGTTATTTAGGGTCCTTTGTGGTTCCACCTGAATTTGAGGATCAGCTTTTCCATTTCTGAAAAGAAAAAAAAAATTATCTATTTATTTGAGAGAGAGAGAACGAGCGGGAAGGGCAGAGGAGAGGGTGAGAGAATCTGAAGCAGACCCTGTGCTGAGTGCAGAACCTGCAGCGGGGCTAGATCTCCTGACCCCGAGATCATGACCTGAGCTGAAACCAGAAGTGGGACCCTTAACTGACTGAGCCCCCCAGGCGCCCCAAGGTTGTTGAAACTTTGGTAGTAATTACACTGACTCTGTAAATCATTGTGGGTATTAGTGAACGTGTAGCAATGTGAAGTCTTCTTATCCATGAACGTGAGATGTCTTTATGTTTACTTATGTCCTCTTTATTTTCTTCCAACAATGTTTTACAGTTTTCACCATAGCGTTTTTTTCACTTTCATCGTTAGATCCATTTCTAAGAATTTAATTATTTTAGATATCATTACAAAGGGAGTTGCTTTCCTGATTTCCTTTCTGGATTGTTCACTACTGGTCTGTAGAACCACAACTGATTTTTATGTTCTTTTACCCTGAAACTTTCCCCAAATTCGCATATTAGCTGCAGTAACTAGCTGTCATGTGGCTTCTTTGGAATTTCTTATGTATATATCTGATGATCTCCCCCCATGAATAGAGAGTATTACTTCTTCCTTTTCAATTTGGATGCCTTTGTTTCTCTTATTCTTCTAATGGCCCTAGTATGGTATTGAGTAGCAGCAGTGAAAGCAGATCTTCTTGTCTTGTTCCTGATCTTAAGGGGAGAGATTTCAGTCTTTTACCGTTTGAATAGGGTCCACTTAACTTTGTTTTAAACCAAGATCATCCAATTTATTTGAAGAATAATCTATTCATATTGGGAACTGCTTTTGCTGGTAGATTAATACCTGGAATAAGTCTCCGATATCTGACAATTAGAATAAAAATCCCAGTGCTCAGGGAAACACATGGCATTGAGATTTCAATTTTTTATTCCAACATTTTGATGCCACCATTTTGTGGAAGCCAATCTATCTACTTAATCAACTTCTTTGTGTACTTCAGTTCATTTCACAAAATGAAACAAAAAAATGTACTTTTCTCAAGCAACGAAGCAGGATGGGGCTACTAATTAAAATGCAAAGAGTGAGTTGTATGTGGCACTGTTAATATAGGGAGGACCGTCACACACATGACTTGGTGCTCTGTGGTGTTGTATTGTTGGTGGTTGTAGGAACTCAGCAGGAACACTTAACAGATGAAAGTTTTATAATTTGCCTTTTAGGGAGAAAGGTGTGAGGTTGATAGGAAAACATTGGGTGTTTTCTCCTCTTGCCAAAAAATTCTTAATTTTATCTACTTCACTCCAATCACTACTCATTAATTTTCACCAAGCACCCCATCTCCACATGCGTGCTTTCTCTCAAAAAATCCCCAGTGAGACTCTGCCAAGACTCTGTTCTTCATATGAACACATTGCCTCCTTTTACACATTACAGGTACCTCTGACAAAGGCCAGGAAATGAAATGATGAATAAACAAATTGGCTGAAAAATCAGAGTTGTTGTAAAATTGGCAGCAGTAAGATAAGCAAGCAGCAGAAACTGGCAGTGGTGAGGTAATCAAACAGTAGTATCAAAATGGCTGGGCTCAAGCTGGCCTCATCAGAACTTTCTGGCCTTATGGGCAAAACCAGATGAAGGGCACTTTTTGCAGCATTGAGTCATAAAACCAAAGTCGAAGAAAGTTTTATGTATTTCACAGATGTCTCAGCTTTGTCATATCTCTGCATAAGTTCTTTCTGTACTTTTAATAGCACTACCTGGTTTTCGACATGGCGAAAGTTGAGTAAATGGTGGTCAGACAGTCACTGAAAGAAATATTATCATGCCTTGTGTTAGGCACTCCACAATGGCCTTCTCCTTCTTCCTCAGATAACACAACACACTTTTCCTTCTTAGTTTAGACTTTCTATCTCTCCTAAAATGATCATCCCTGGACACACAGAGAGGTTTTTACCCCTCATTTATTTAGGTCTCAGCTCACAGAGGCCTTCCCTAATGTCCCTTTCTA
Organism: Nasua narica; assembly: GCA_028533885.1. Classification (NCBI taxonomy): domain Eukaryota; kingdom Metazoa; phylum Chordata; class Mammalia; order Carnivora; family Procyonidae; genus Nasua; species Nasua narica. Next base: position 52,637,270 of record CM052806.1, read on the forward strand.
AACTACCCCCCAAATACTTTCTCTCCCATTATCCTGCCTGGTTTCTCTGTCTGGGTCTTGATTTTTGGCACTGTGTTAGTTCATTGATATGTGTATGTGTTATCCATTTCATGAGGGTAAGACAATGTCTCTCACTGCTAGATCACCAACACTTAAAATGGTGCCTTGCACATAAGCTAGGTACTTAGAAAATATTTTCTGAATGAACAAGCTACTAAATAAACCAAAGGGTTTTTAAAAACTTTTTTCTTTTTAATTTTTAAAAAATTCAAAGAGAGGGCTCCTGGGTGGCTCAGTGGGTTAAAGCCTCTCCCTCGGCTCAGGTCATGATCTCAGGGTCGTGGGATCGAGCCCCGCATCGGGCTCTCTGCTGGGCAGGGAGCCTGCTTCCCCTCTTTCTCTGCCTCCCTCTCTGCCTATCTGTGATCTCTCTCTCTCTCTCTCTCTGTTAAATAAATAAATAAAATATTTTTAAAAAAATTCAAAGAGAACTTATCGCCTCTTCGAAATGAAGCCTTGTCACATATAGGTAGATCATACTCTCCAATGGGGTCATCAGCACTCTCTCTTCCCCTGCCTGTTGGCCTCTTCTCTGGGAGATTCTTCCTTCATCATGGCCCTAGCACCCTAGGCTTACATTGTGTTAACTTCAAAAATCCAGAGAGAAGGACATGCCCTTTTCCCAGTAGCACAGGCAGGATTTCAGGGCTTTCCTGGGCTCTCCTGAGCAATACCCTTGAACCAAATGCTCTGATTGAGGAGCTGAAACATGGTAATGGGGCAGACCTTGGAGACCGGGAGGGTAGGTCCAATCACGCCACAGGGACCAAGGCTGGGGAAAGGCAGCTCTCCGAAGAAAAATCAGGGTACCGATATTAGAAGATGCATGAAGGGTTCCAAGAGGACAAAAAAAGTTAGAGTTCTCTGTGCTCCCTGTGACCGGAGAGAAAAATGAATGAATAAAAACAAGTTCTTTGTTGCTCAATTACTTCTTAACTTCCATTAAGTCCTCTCTCCTGGGAAACTAATAGAAATAAATCAAAACCTTATTCCAAGTTAGGATCCTTGTCTTCTTTATGCTTTGTTGGCACCCCAAAGGTGCTTTTATTTATTTTTTTAAAGATTTTATTTATTTATTTATTTATTTGACAGAGAGAGAGAGAGAGAGAGAGATCACAAGTAGGCAGAGAGGCAGGCAGAGAGAGTGGAAGAAGCAGGCTCCCTGCCAAGCAGAGAGCCCGATGCAGGGCTCGATCCCAGGACCCTGAGATCATGACCTGAGCCGAAGGCAGAGGCTTAACCCACTGAGCCACCCAGGCGCACCCCCCCCCCCCAAAAGGTGCTTTTAAAGATTCAGGTGCTAAACATGCTTGTGACACAGGCACATGGAACTCTTAACTACTGCCTTTTCAAACACTCTTCTGTGTTTCAGGGGTTAGTCCAGATGGTAGGGATAAATTCTACCTCCCACTCCCGAACCCCTTTCCCTGCTCTCCTTTCCTCAATGGCACTTCTCGCTTTCTAATATATTTTATGATTTGTTTATTGTCTGGGTCCCTTCCACTTCCCAGAATGTAAATTCCATGATGACAGGGATTTTTGACCCTTTTGTTCACCAGCCCATCCCCAAAGCTTAGAACTGTGCCTGGCATTCCACAAACACTTGTTGAATGAATGGTGAGGGGTTAATGTCTGTGCTTTTTATTTAATAATTCTCTCTATTCAATAGGTTAATATTACTCCATTTGATATATTTTGCTCATTAATTAAAAAAAGATTCTATTTTTTTCTCCTTCATATTCATTTCTTATAGTGTTTCTAACTTCTATGTTGTTCGAAAGAATAGAGCTGTTACCTAACACATATTTAAATTATCTTCTGATATTGTTTATAACTGAACCAACTTCATCAAAAAAGAGAAAAGAAAAGAAACAGGCACAGGCACATGCATGCATACTTACATGAACAAAAAGCTATGTTCTGCAGTCTTAGAGAAATTCTTGTTGTGGTTTGTGCCATGGAAATAACAATCTGTCATTAACATAAAGGTTTCCTGATCTGCTTTGTCAGTTTAGTATGAGGTAAGGACAAAGAAAGGGCTGCCTGGGTGGCTCAGTGGGTTAAGCAACTGACTCTTGATTTTGGCATAGGTCATGAACTCCAGGTGGTGAGACTGAGCCCCAGATGGGGCTCCATACTGAGTTTGGATCCTGCCTAAGATTCTCTCTCTCCCTCTCCCTCTGCCTCTCCTCCTTGCTTGTGCTCTCTTGCTCTATCTCTAAAATAAATAAATAAATAAATAAATAAATAAATAATAAATAGATAAGGACAAAGAAGAATGGGATTCATTTTTAACATGTAAAAATTAGACATTTAAATCAAATTTTTAAAAAATATGGCCGCTGGCTAGTTGTACCTTTCTCAAAAATCCTGACATTTGAGCTTGATAACCTAGTGGAATCTGCCCATCTTGCATATTTTTCACTCTGCAGGCCAAAATTGGAAGGGGAGCTCCCTTTACCTTAACCTTATTTTCTAATTTATGACAAGCTTTTTTACCCCTCCATAATCCCTTGTGCCTCCCTCTAAAAGCCTGGAATGCTGTCTACTTTTCAACAAGAAAAGCTACATAGCATGTCTCAATTCTCTTCTTATCATGGATGCCATTAGAATCACTGAGTTGCAATTAGGGTTCATAAATTTGTACACCAACATAATTTCAGTCACTTTTTTTTCTATAATCTTAATTTTTTACTTCTATTTTATTTACATTTTTGTCCGTGATTTTGGTTATATTATACTCAGAAGGTTTTATGGAAAGAACCAAGTTATAAATGAGCCAATTAAAATTGTAGGGTATGTTTATATGCTGACCACTGTAATATTAACTAAGAGTGGTGTGGAGGATTCCAGCAAAATAAGAGTAAGACCTCCTATGTTCTTGAGGAGTTTATGGTAATATTTGTTGAATGGGACTAGTGTGGACCCAAGCAGGCTGGATAGGCTCTGCATCATCCCCTGTCCTAGGATTGCAGAGGTCATGATGGCTGCCAGCTAGTCAGAAAGCGGCTCACAATCTTTTCACATCTGAGAAGCTCTTTCAAATGTCAAAAGATGCTATAGACTGTATCACCCTGGATGGGCTATGCTATGTGGTACCAACAGCTTCAAAATGTCATTGACATCAAACCACCAACTTTCTTTCTGGATCACACTACTATCCACCCTGAACCAGTGGGGGCCCCAGATCATTCTAGTTACTTTGGCAGCCAGGCTGATGGAGTGGGCATCACCTCTGATCACAGAAGCAGGGAGAAGAGCAGAACAATGGAGGGTCTCCCATTGACAATGAAAGCCTGCCTCAGAAGGGGCAGTCATCACTTATTTTCACAACTCATTCACCAATAACAGGAGGGCCGAGATGTACAAACTTTCCATGGGCTCAGAAGGAGAAGAGAACCTGAAATATTGGGTAAATGGCACTAATGACTATGCAGATCTACCTGCACAACAGCATTTGTCAATTTTTAGTATTTGTTGTTCAGCAAATGTATAATGATAAAAAGTTGCCATGAATTCGAGGAGGACTTTAAAATTAATTTGTATTACATTAATCATATTACTATCTAAGTAAGTATAACAAGACGAAGACATTTTTATCTTAAAAGTTAGGCAAGGAAAAGACAGCACCAGGATTATTTCTACGGAGTTCACTTTGGAAAAATACCCTGATGATTATGTAAGGGACAATGGTGGAAGTGTGGAGGACAGGAGTGTTGGCTGATGAGGAAGACACTGATCTCCATAACACAGAGAGAGAAGTTTGAACTTTGGGAGGCAGTGCAAGAAGATGGAAAGGAGAAGATGGAGGGTAGGAAAGCAGAAGAGAGGAGAGAGAGGAGAGTCTAGCAAAAAGGAAGAATTCTTCAGTCTCTGAAATGACCCTTCCTTTGACCTTTCTCCACTCCTTTACAGAGTTCAGTAGCTTAGTGAGCTCAGAAATGCATGATATGAGTAGATTTTGGATGTGAACACTAGAGAAGGAGGTAGGCTTCATGCTGGGTTGAAGTAGTAAACATTTTAGACCGCAAAGGACTAAAGAAGTCTTGAAGAGGCCTTTCAAGGTCTTGGTCATAAACTGCTGATTTCACGTTACTCTTGAATGTTCCCAGCTGACATTTTTGTTAATTCATACTATTATTGTTAAAAAATGTTATTTTTAAATTTCTGTAAATAATCGATCTGTACACTGACCTACTCATTTAATGATATTTACTGAGTGCAAACAAGACAGCGAATCATACAATAAACAAGGTTTGTGTCACCTCTCATGGTCACTCAGGAGGGGCAGACATTAAACAGATACATATGGAAATAAGCTTATTTATTCAATCTATAATACTCAATGGTTATAGATTCATAGACTTCCTATGGATTATAAGGCCTGTGGGTTGAATACTATAGTTCTAGGAGTTTAGGCTATTCCTTAAGGGACCTGACCTGGATGATGAAGGAACCCCTACACCAGATTTAATGCTTCTATTTTTAAGAGCACTCAAAAGGATTTCTTCATTTCAATGCCATAAACAATTCATGCTAGATGGTTAACCAGTATATTAAAGAGCAGAAATTACACTGGATGGACAAAAGATAGTATGTCAATTAGAAAGAGACTTTAAAAGAAATATTTTTTTAAAATACTTAAAGAGATAATGGGATACATAAGGCAAAATTTAGATTACATAAAAAAAAGAACAGGCAAGTTTGAATAAGGAACAGATGGAAATTCTAAAGATAAAAATATAGTCATTGAAAAAGAATTTTAAAATATTCAATAGCTAGATTCAAACGGAGCTTACATACAGTTGAATGTGGAGTTAGTGAAATGAAATATGGATCTCAGGAAATAAATCAAATGCAGCTCAGAAAGGAAACGAGAGATTTAAATATGAAAGAGAAGGTAAGAGTCATGGAGAAATGAAAGAGTTCAATTTATATAATAGTAGTTCTACATGGAAAGGCTCCAGGATATAGGTTAGAGGCACGTCGAAATAAGTGAAGGCTGATAATTTTCCATAACGGCAGAAACACATGAGATCTCAGAGTGAAGGACCGTACAGTGCTAAAAAAGGTTAAGTAAAAACAAATTCTCTCTGATTCGCCTCACAGTGGAGCTGCAGAATGCCTAGGGAAATGAGAAAATTTTACAGGCTACCAGAGAGAAAAGGCAGTCTATAAAGAAGCAATCATCAGAACTATTGCAGACTTCTTGTCAGCAACCATAGGTATTACAGGACCATAGGATAACATCTTCATTGTGCCATGAGGAAATAACTGTTTACCTAGAATTTCCTGCTTATCTACACTATGGTCCCATAAAGTGAGAGGGAAATAAGACACTTTCAGTTGCTCAGAACAGTGCATGCACTATTCATGGACCCTACTTTAAAGAATTACTAAATATTTACACTTCAGCAAGAAGGAAAATGAAAAAAAATATATATATATAACTAATGAATCATTGAACATTATATCAAAAACTAATGATATACTATATGTTGGCTAATTTAAATTGAAAGAAAGAAAATGAACTCAAATGCAAGATGTTGGTATGCAATAAACAATGATCTGAGGAAAGGAAAGACTGAAAACTAAGTATAGAATTTAAGCAGGGTTGGGTTTTTTTTAAGATTTTATTTATTTATTTCACAGAGAGAGGTCACAAGTAGGCAGAGAGAGAGAAGAGGAAGCAGGCTCCCTGCTGAGCAGAGAGCCCAACACGGGCCTCAATCCCAGGACCCTGAGACTATAACCTGAGCCAAAGGCAGAGAGGCTTAACCCACTAAGCCACCCAGAATTTAAGTAGTCTTTAAAACACAGAAGTAGTTGGTAGAAAAGCATTAATAATGATAAGAGCTAAATATAAAATAGTAAACAAGGAATAATGAAAAAAAGAAATAAAACAAAAAATTTTAAACTAAAAATGAAAGTAAAGTAAATATATGACAAATTTTAAATCAGAAACAGAAGAAGCAGCAGGAGAAGAGGAGAAGATTCAAGCAAATAATCATAAAACCAATCCAAGAGTTCATTAGATGAATATCAATCATTAAAAATGCCACAATCCAGGTAGTGATCTAGCTTTCCAAGAATACACTGTTCCTAAATCACTTAACTATCCCAGGTCAAATGAAAGGATGAAAAACTTCCTGAGCCATTTTCAGAAACTCATGTAAAAGAAAGATCGAAATCTGATAAAGATAGATCTAACACAAAAACTAGAGAATGTATACTCTCATTAATATCAATCAATGTAGGCAATTAAAAATAAAATATTTCTAAAGTGAATAGAGCAGTCTATCAAAATAATAATACATCATAGTTAGATAGGTTTTATTCTAGAAGGAATAGCTTAGTGTTAGGATTTCTATTGACCTATTAAATCAATAGATCAAAGGAAACAACAAGAAATCATCATAATAGATGCTGTATATAAGCATTTAAAAATATTTAACGTCTATCACTGATTTAAAAAATCCAAGAAAACCAGAAACAGTGGGAACCTTCTTTTACCTTTCAAAGAATATTTATTCAAAGCAATAGTTCACAGTACTTGGAAGCATTCCCACTAAAACCAAGATTAAGCAAAAATTCCTACTATTTCTAGTATTACTGAACATTTTTGTGAAGTCTAACAATGCAATAGATATGAAACAGAAGTAAATGAAATTTCATAACGGAAACTTTCCCTTATATAGAATAATCATTACTTATAGATGATGTGAACTTCTACCAAGAGCATTAATCAGACTGTTCTGAAGTTATTTATTTAATAATGTAACAAGCTAAAAAATTAAATATAGTAACTTTTCTCTATGCCATCAATCATCAGTAGAAAATATATTGTGTTTAAAATAGTGGAAATAAAAAAATTAAAAAAAACTTTATTTAAAAAAAATATTTTAAATTTTTATTTAAAAAAATAAAAAAATTTTCCCCTCATGTAGGTTAGTACCTACCTACTAGATTCATGTAGTTAGTACCTACATGAGGGGAAAATTACCCATCTGGATTGGATCTACTTCTCTGAGGTATGTGAAGGACTTCTTGAAGCAAGTAGGGAATCCTGAATATTATAAGATGGAAAATCTTGCTTAAAGTAAGGTATATGTTCACCACAAGTTCAGATGAAAATCTATGAGATCTCTGGAAGTGGTGGGTGGGTGTGATCAATAAAATGATTTTTAAAATAGTGTAGAAAAATAAATAAGTGCTAGCTATCAATAGTATTTCGGTAAGCAGTAATATACAATATCTCACTAATACTCATGAAATTTTTAGTCTAAACTTAGAAAGGTTATTTAATTTTCCAGGGTCACACAGCTGGGTAGAATTGTACTTCAACACAGTCTGAAGGTCTTACTTCAGAAACTGAGATTTTTAATATCCATGTTCCATATTGCAAGTGTGACAGCCATTTAAATTTCTTGTATTACGAATCATGTCTAGAGCCTATTTGAGGAAGAAGCAGTTTCCACTATGTTACTCACATTCCATTTAAAGCCTATTCAAAAAGGGATCCTCAAAGTCTTTCTTTACCTACGCTTAAAATAGTAGTCTATGGAAAGCTGTGCAGGATATATGGTTAAGTGAAAGAAAACAAAACAAAACACACATTGCAAAGCAGAATGATCCACTTCTGCACAAAAATATCCTTTTATGTCCATGTAGATATAGATATATGGCAGGATACTAATACCCATAAATGTATATGGTAGGACATTTATATATATATATATAATCCTTTTATATATATGGCAGGATATTAATACCCTAAAATGTTAGAAGTGGCTAACTCAGAATTATTCTTCTTATTTGTATTTTCTCCAGTTCTTTTGAAAGTTGTAACATTCCCCCCAAAACCTCAGCTCTTGTTAAGCTGAAAAACACAGGAAACTAGATTTGGTCCCCAATTTAGGTTCATAATGAAAATTTAGGCCAGGATTTTTTTATCCACAATCTAAAAAACTAGTAGTCTTAATAAAGTTATTTTGAGGAAAACTGTCAAGTTCAATCAGCTTGATCTTTAGCTGTTACGTGAGTGCAAGGTGAAAATAAACAATGATTTTCATATGGTAATCAGGTGAAACTACACCATGCGTTTATTCTAGAACTGGGTCTTGTCAACCTGTGAGGCCATTAGGACAAATCCTGGTGTTCGTGCTAACATCAGAATGTAGTTCTGCTTCCACACGCGTGCCAGCCCCTCCCACGCTCCTTTTGCAGTGCCTGCCGGCTGGTGCACGAAGGGACGCTGATGCGGCCCAACTAACAAGCAGCCTTCCTTCCAGAGTCATGTTCTGCTTGGTTGTTCGAGAATGCCTGGTGGTTCTTGTTGTCACCGTGCCGCTTTACATGTTAACATGAATCTTAGCAAGACCTTAAATCCTGACTTCTGAGCAGCTACATTTCAGCTCACTCTCAGTTTCTCCTTTTTGTTTGTTAGCTATAAAACCGAACAAATGGGACTGAGGGACTCTGGCACGGCTCCAAATCAGAGTAAAACGCATCCCGAGTTGGCCCTTTGCCCAAAGGTATAATTTTCAGCTGTGAGTTACCCTTAATTCTGAAAATCATCTTTGTAGCTTCAGATTTTTCAGCGAAGTAGAAGCATTGTGTCTGCTGTCCAGGCAGCCAGCATTCAAAAGCAAAACAATATTTTGCTCTCTCTTTGCGTCAGATCAGACTTCTTTCGCTAGAGGATTCAACACATGAAGAACACTCAAGTGTAAATGCCATAAATATTCTGTTCTTGCAGGCCATAAATAACAGCATGCAGATTTCTTTAGGTTGTTTGATCTTGGAACAGATCACTCAAGTTTGATATCTGAGATATTTTAAAACTGGATTTTTCTGCCTTTATGAATAGTAAAAGTACTTCACATCAGGTTCAATTATGTTGGGATAAATAAATTATTCTGTGATTAAGGATAACAATTGACAATCCACGTATTTATTTTATTTGTTTAGTAAGCGTGAATGCCAGGATGTCCAACATGTCAACGGTATGCCAACGCTCTGTATTTTATATTACCGAGCAGGGGGACTTTCCAAACAACAAGTTGATATTTGTTTTTATTGTTCAGTGAATAAAGTCTTTTTATGTCTTAAACTCCATCAGGCAAAGGACTTGTGTCCTATATCTTTTATTCCCCCAAATTAAAGAGCAAATGTACACAAAGAAAATTACATGCCGTTTCTTATCATTACTTCTGCAACAAATACATACCACGGTTTCTAATACCCAAGTGAAACAAACTTATTCAGAAGACACAATAACTGCCAACAGTCTGACGCTTGCTGCATGAACCAAAGCAAACTCTTGGAGATTCAATTTCCATATCTAAAAACATACGAAAACTCTTCTCTCTCTTTTTTGGCAAGGCTGTTGTGGGAGCCATGAGATAATCCTGTACAGAGGTCTAGCACAGGACCTAATAAAAATTAAGAGTTTAATTACAGTGTTTTTTTTCAGATTATGAAAGGACTATGAGCTTATTATAGAAAACCGAAAAAAAAATGTTAATAGGAAAAAAATCCCCACTGTCACACCATCTAGTTTTTTTCTGGCCCTTTTTCTATCATAGTTTTTGTAGTTGAGGTAATGCTCACTATAAAATTTTATATTCTTCCTTAATTCAATTTACTTTATAACATCAGCATTTTCTCATGTTATTACAAGCTCTTCGTAAACAACAGTTTTAGTGTCTGTGTGGTATTCCATCCTGTCATTTACTAGCCATTTCCCTATTATCATGTAGGTTGTTTTTAGTGTTTTATATGGTAGACAGTACCATGATAAACACCTTTGTTTCTAACTTTTGTATTTTAGATTATTCCCTCAGAATAGGATATATTTCTCCCATCTGTTCTTTGTTCTATGTTTCCACCTTTTCTGCCTTCTTTTGATTAATGTTTTTTTATGATTCCATTTTATCTCTTTTATTGGCTCATTTACTATAATTCTGTTTGTTTTAGTGGTTGTTTTAGTATTTGTAGTATACATCTTTAACTTAGCACAGTCTACCTTCAAGTGATATTACGTTACTTTGTATATAGAATAAGAACTTTGCAATTGTATATATTCACCCCTCCCTCCTCTCCTGTGTGCTGTATTGGTTGTATACCTTTCTTATACCTATATTATAAATATTATGATATATTGTCTTTATTTTTTTGTTTTAAACTATCAAGTCTCTTCCAAAGAAATTTTAAAAGTAATAAAAATATGTTATATTTAGTCACATCTTTACTATTTCTGATGCTCTTTACTCCTTTTGTAGCTCCACATTTCCATCTGGTATCATTGATCATTTTTCTGCTGCCTGAACAATTTCCGTTCACATTTCCGATAGTGCAGATCTGTGGATAATGATTTCTCTCAGCTTTTGTATGTCTGCAAAAGTCTCTATTTCTCCCTTCAATACTGACAGATTTTTTTGCTGGGTATGGAATTCCAGATTGACAGTTTTTTTCTTATAATATGTTAAAAATGTTGTTCTACTGACTTCTGTTTTACATTGTTTCTGATAAGAAGTTTGCTGTCATTCTTATCTATTTTACTTTATATCCTATGAGTTTTTCTCTGACTGTTCTTTGTTTCTCTTTTTCCTTGATTTTAAGTAGTTTGGATATGATGTTACTTGATGTAATTTCCTTTAGTTGCCTGGGATTTGTTGAGCTCTGGTCCATTTGTAGAAAAGAGGTTAAATTACACCAACTTTTGCCTAGCAAAATACTTTGCACCCAGTAGGCATGCAGTAATGGTGGGAGGAATTATAGATGAATAGGATCATAAGTATATTAATAATACTACTAATTGTAAGATAAAGGTGGTATTTCCAGACACACACACACACACACACACACACACACACAGAGCGCACAGAATTTAACTAAGAGCTAATATTGGGAAATATACACATTTTCATGGATATTATTGAGTAGTTTCAATTCAGTGAAATGTCCATTTTATTGGAAGAGGGAAATATGTTAGGTTTTTGGCAGAAATAGGATATGGTAAGTCATGAATTCTGTGAAGATGTTGGGAAGAATGAGTTAGCTAAGGAGCCCACTGAGTGCTTATGTGCTTCAAACTATAAGCTTCCTGTGAATCCAGAACACAGATGAAGTTTGGGGCAGTGGAGCAGATGCAGCTAACACTGAATTCTGTAGGTATCACTGCCTATCTCCTCAATTCTAGAATACTCACTCATGACCATGACATTAAAATGGACAGAAGCCAAGTACAAATGAATTAAATAGTCATTAGTGATAGAGAAACACATAGACTTACTGTCCTGTCTTGGGACAATGTATTGGGAGTCATCAGCAAGGTGGTAATATGCAAAGAAGAAAAGACAGAGGCAAGAGCATGAAGTTGGTCTTGAGTCACAGGTAAAAGAGATTTTACTGGACAGGCAAGCATGTGAACTCATTGATTCCACAGTGATTTGTTTCTCCAAATGTATTGTTCTTCAAATGTTTCCCCTGACGGCATTACACGGCAGTGTTTTTGTGAATTCAGATCTCCTCCTTGGTTCTTTCACTGGCCATAACTGATTAAAAATGAACACCGGGCTTGAGAGATGGTAGGGCTCATTCTCCTGGTGTGGTAGATTTTAAGGATAGGTTTGGGGGTCTAGAAATTTGACAGCTTGCTGTCTTGATGGTTGATCTTTCATCTTTCACTGCTAGGGGGTTAAAATAGCAAGAAGGGAGCTAACAAATCTTTTATACATAGAGAATAATTATAAATACTCAAATAATATTTATATGGTGACAAGCATGGCAATTGATTAATTTTAGTATAAAGACTAAGTACTTTGCTGTTTAACAGCAATGATAGCATTGACATTGCTGCTGCTTTATGTAACACATGACGAGCATATATACAAAGAAGATAAATATATAACTGGTAGAAAAAAAAAGAACAGATACAGAAGCTGGGGCACATGGCCTTAAATCAAATATCTCAGTATATTAGTTGTGTACACATCTGTTTAAATGTAATTGAGAGTAGAAAGATCATTATCTATTTCTAATAAATCAGAAAGTGCTATTTTTGCAACCCAAATATCACAAAATAATTTTTAATATATAGAAACCAAATCCACATGATAAATGCCCATATTATTTTAATGCATTAAGATTTGATAAAATAAGACTTCACTTGCAATTATATAATTAAGTCATTATGTGAACTATTGTTTGTTGCATTGCTCTCAATAAAGTGCCCAAATGAAACAATAAACATTTTATCTCAAAAATCCAGTTCATTAATTTCATTTATTATGAACATCCTGCACAACATCTGAGATTCAACCTAATACAGCGGGCAGAGTACTTACCATATTCATGAAGCCTCAAATCTGCCACACACATCTATCTTTTATAAAAGTGGCCCAAACCTGTTGCTTTTTATGTGTCACTATGTCTAATAGAACATAGGTTGGATATACTTAAAATTGATTAGCTTGGTGGTTCGAGTGTTAGCCATAAGGAAACCTATAAAAGCATATAACTTTCGATTTAAAAAAAGGTTAATCAACTCTGAATTGGCTTGCAGTTAAAGTTTGCTAAGTACTGGGTGGCTAAACACATCCCATCAGATCTTCTTCTAAAAAGTTTAAACAAACACCCAGAAATTCAAAAGAAATTAAAACTATCAAAACTAATGATGTACTATACCATGGCTAACTGAACATTATAAAAAATAAAAAATTAAAACTAGTGTGCCCTCTCATGCTCACTTTGGCAACACATAAAACTAGTGTGCCCCTAAGAAACTTCCAGGTCCTCTGCTCTGTGCTTTCTATCTGAGCCTGGGAATAAAGTGGACATAACTTCAGAGGCTCTGTTCTATGCCAGTACATATTCTTGGATATGCTTAAAAATAATTCCTTATTATGAAAGATAGTTTGAGTATATTTTCCAACACCTGAGAGCATGGCAAGTACATCTAACTTAATCAATACACTTATTTGCCTCTTGGTAGACCCAGCTAGTAATCTTTGCATAGCCTTCTTAAATAAGAAGTAATCATTCATGACTTACCATAAACATTGAATTTATATTCATTGCAATGTATATAAGGAAACTTATCAAAAATCATGACGATAATTTGTCAGGAACCAAGAGCACTAATTATAGTAGGAAGAAAATAAAAGTATTCCCTGTTAAATTAAAAAAATAACAAGATGGGGCGCCTGGGTGGCTCAATTGGTTAAGCCACTGCCTTTGGCTCAGGTCATGATTCTGGAGTCCCAGGATCGAGTCCCGCATCAGGCTCCCACCTCCATGGGGAGTCTGCCTCTCCCTCTGACCTTTCCCCTTTTATACTCTCTCATTCTCTCTCTCTCTCTGTCTCTCTCTCAAATAAATAAATAAAATATTAAAAAAAAAAAAAGAAATAACAAGATGCCCATTGTTGTCATTGTTTTTTAGTCATTCTGAAGGTTCAAGCAAATGTCATAATATGAGAAAACAAAATGAGTGGTATATAAATATTGGAATACAGGAGGAACTCTTATTGACTGTTGATATGATTGTCTGATTGTATACCTACAAAAGACAAGAGCATCCATTATAAAATATTAATAGAGCTAAAAGAATTTATTAAATTGCAGGAGCACAGGAAACACACACAGAATCAGCAGCGTTCCCATTTGCTAGCTATAACTGGCAAAAAATTGAAATGAAAAAGTAAGATCTCACTCGTAATGACTTACAGAAACAAGTACTTAGGCATATATTTAATAAAAAATCTATATAAAGAGAAATATAGTGGAGTCATATCATATGCCTGTTTATCATATACAAATTAAATTAAACTTACTCTATGCTACACATGCTCCTTTTTTAAGATATGTATATTTCATGCAAGAAAGCTCCCAAATACAGGCCAAGTCCTTTCCTGGGTGTTCAACTTGAGAAACGGCAATCTGTTAGAGTCCTGAAGGAAAAGCTGACTGTGTTGAATTTATTGTAAGATATTACATCTGCATATTGTTCTTCAGGGACACTTAAAAGGATTTTCAAGAATAATTTTGACCATCAGAAATTGTCACCTTGATGCTGGTTTTAGAAATCAATCCTTATGTAAGATGAATCTCCACTGTGGTATGTGACTTTTCTGAAAGACATAGAGCAAGATCAGGATAAATGGAACTTGGGGTTAAAATATGATTAAACATTTGGTTTTCTAATATCGAACTAAAATATGCAGAAAAGTCAAAAGAAGCAGAAAACTGCTCCTTCACCAGACTTATTCCTGGAGACATCCCAAGGCAGAACGCTTATGACTGCCAGACCTCTGCCCTTCCTTTATTGTGTTCATCCTGGCTAATTAGTTAGAGAATCTCCATTGTTTAGAAAATGTGTCTGCCTCCAGACTTACCAGTCATTACATTCCAGTGTAAATAAGACTTCAGGTGGTAAAGGTGAACTGTGCTTGATTTCCTCTAACTTGGATGTTCATTTAGATTGGTAGAGGCTCAGTCTGGGTTCCAAGATGTTGCTAATGCTGGTGCTTTGGTGTATGAGCAATGAGAAAGATCAGGCAGGCGTAAGAGCTCCCAAGGACAAGATAAAATTAGGGTACTCCTGGGATGAAGTGTGAGGAAAGTTAGTTCTCTCGAGACTATGCTCTACTACTCTACCACTTTTGTGGGATATTCATATTGTGTTGGGAGAAGTGTTACCTGACTCCCTCTGTCTGTCCTCTACCATGGGGCTAACAAAAGCCCCTAAAATTTTCCAACCAACCCAATGTTATGAATATACCCTGGGAGGTGCCCTCAATGGGGAAAGTACATCCTGGCTAGACCGGAAACAATGTCATACAAATGTTGATGTTTCCCAGATGAATATAGATATGTAATGCAATTACAACCAGAATCCCAACTGTCTTTTCTGTTTGCTTGTCTTTGGATCTGGACAAGCTGGTTCTAAATATGTGCCAGTTGTCAAGAGAATTTTTAAAAATAACTAGTGGGAGGTATTTACTCTATCAGCTATAAATAAATACTAAAAATATTGCAACAAAAATTCTATGGGACTGGGATAGGGATAGTAAATAAATTGTAATAGTAATAGTATTAATATAATAAAAGTAATAATAAAAGTAATAATAAAGCATAATAGTAAATATCTAATTACAGTCATTCAACAAGAAATAGTTTATTAGGCACAGGCTATGTTCCAGTTGCTATGCTAAGTCACTGGTTCAAAAAGCTGTGGACAATATACAGTCCCTGCCCTCATTATAGGCTGAATATTTGTAAGGTATGAGCAATGTCATGGACAAAGAATCAGTGGTGCCAGGGGATGCAGAACAGAGGGATGGATCTTAGTGTGGGATCCACCAGA
Organism: Nasua narica; assembly: GCA_028533885.1. NCBI lineage: Eukaryota > Metazoa > Chordata > Mammalia > Carnivora > Procyonidae > Nasua > Nasua narica. The sequence continues at coordinate 52,652,699 of CM052806.1, forward strand.
AGCCTCCCTGAGACTGTGATATTTTGGCTGAGTCTTGAAGGATCACTAAAGTTAAGCCAAGTTAAGGAGGCCAGTGGCCGGAGAACCTGGCTCTTGGGAGGGAACAACCGGGGGGAGCTGTCTGGTACATTGAATGTAGGGAAGGCTGGCAGTTGGCATGGGAGAGGGCTCAAAAACCAAATTTATTTAGCAGCCTAGAAGAGGCCAAGAGAATTTCTAATTTTACCTTAAGAAAAATGGAAGGCACTTGAAAGTTTTATATATATTTCCTTGTCTTTCAGTGACAATGATGTATAAATTATCAATATTGATTGGTATATGATATGCCTGTATATCTGATACAGAATAATGTTTTCGTGGATGTCTCAATAAATTTTGCTTATTAATTTAAAAAGTACTTATACCTGTATTATCAAATATTCTTCTTTTTTGATGTACTTTTTCCTTCTCTGAGCTGTTTCCTGTGCTTTCTTATCATCAACTTTTATATGGTATATGTTTCTTATCAATTTTCCACCAATGTAAGTGTGTGTGTGTTGTTATTTCCCTTTATTTCTTCAGTGGTTTTAAAGGACTGACCACTTTTCTCTGTTTCATTTATTTCTCCAAGTAGTTTTGATGCATAGCTGGGACCAGAGTGAGGTAAGTGACAGACACTGAATGCAAAATTTAAGAGGATGCTTAAGACTCAAAATTTGAAAGTATGTTCCTGCAATAAATAAAAAGTCAAAATTAATGTAAAAAGTCCACCATGAGCCATATATCAAAATTTTAAATAAACAAGAATCCAACCCTGCACTGCCTCTCACTGGCCTCCCTTCAGCCCCAGCCCCACTTTCAATAAAACTGTATTTATAAAATAGTCAGCTAGCCCTTGGGCTATAATTTGCTGATTTAAGTTTTCAAGCAAATGGATTAGAATTTAACAATGTTTTTGAGTAAGAATTTAGTAGTGTTTATAAAACTGTCTTTCCCTTCACGAATAAAAGCACATGGATATGCTTTTATCTACCTTCTACCTGCCCTCCTCCCCGTTGTTTTAATATATAAGTATAAGTTTCAATATACTTTTGACTTAGTATCTTTTACTTTTAGGTGCTTGTCTAAACAGTAGCATTAAACTTCGCAATTCTTTTAACCATCATAATTTAGACTTAGTTACAGATATTTTTTTAATATTTTATTTATTTATTTGAGAGAGAGAGAGAGAGTGAGAGAGAGAGCATGAGAGGGGAGAAGGTCAGAGGGAGAAGCAGACTCCCCGTGGAGCTGGGAGCCCGATGCGGGACTCGATCCCAGGATTCTGGGATCATGACCTGGGCCAAACACAGTTGCTCAACCAACTGAGCCACCCAGGCGCCCTTAGTTACATATTTTAATGACTATATTGCTCATCATTGAATCTTTACTTTTCCTGTCTTGGGCTCTGTATTCAGAGTCTTTGTTGTCGTTGTTGTTGTTGTTGTTGTTATTGTTGTTGTTGTTGTTATTGGAGTGATTGACTAAATGATTTTCCCTGGGACCTAAAAGTTTTTTTCTCCCAGAAAAGGGACATGTGGTACATTTTCAGTCTGTCCACAAATGTCATACTTTCCCCCTCTTGTTTGAGTAACAATCTATTCAAGTCAGAAATTCTAAGGGAAAATTCCTATTTCCTTACAACTTGTGAACATTTCTCTATGTTCTAGTATGTAGTCCACCTCTCTTCTGGTTCACTTGCCATTTATCCTTGGCATTTGGAAATGCCATTATGATATGAGTGAAGTGTGTTTCAATATTCCTGCCCAGGATCTCTTAGATCTGATGACTCAAGTGTTTTGACATCTTTCTTTTTATTTTTGGACTTTGTTTCCCCTCTGCCCACTTAAATTGAGCCTTTTGGAACTCCAATTACATGGCTTATACGGGCTCCAATGTGCGCTTACTGTAGGTGCCACCCCTAATGCAAGTTTCCCATGGCCATGCCTCTGCTTTCTGGCTTGGATCTGCCCTGGCTACTCAGGATTGGTCAGCTGACCTGGGTTGACCTAGGTTGGTTGAGCCAATCAACATCCTTCCCCAGGATTTTTCTTTTTAACTGGAACAAAGGGGAATAAGTTAGCTCTCCTGAGTAAAAGAAGAAAACTGTGAAGTATGTTTCTGCCATGTAGACTATCCCATTTGTGGTGAGACAGAATGAAATTAAAGGAAGAAAGGAAAAGAGATGGTGATATTTGAAAACTTGTTCCTGGTGCTTCACTTTTAAGTCAAAGAGAATGACGAGGAGAGCGTCGTTCATTTTAAATGACTAAATTGGCACAGAAATGAAGGGACCAAGAGAATGGAGGCCGGGAAGCCAGTTGACAGAATATCCTAACAGTTCCCCTGCGAGGTGATTAGACTCCTTTTTGAGGCTTTGTAGGGATAAGTCAAAAACATAATTATGAGTTAGTTTGATGGACCTGGCCATAGATGGGTGTGAGAGTGGGGACAAAGGGGAGACTAGAATATGCCTATCCTTTCTTGCTGTGTGCCTGACAGACACAAACAAGGATACAATCAACACCACATGTAATAATGAAGTTGAGAGAAGGAAGGCAGATCCAAAGAAGCACTCCCTCTTTATGTCACTACAGGGCTAGGCAAAAATCAATCCATGATGTCTGAAATCGGTTTTGTAGATGGAGTGTAGCAATTATAATGGCCATGAAGTGGCTTTTGGGGGTGCTGATGATTCTCTGTTTCTTGATCTAAGGGCTGGGTACACATGAGTATTCATATTATGAAAAATACACTGAATAGTACACATATGATGTGGACGTGTTTCTATGTGAATTTCATACTGCAACAAAAATGTCAAAAGCAAGGGTGAGAATTATTAAGGGTGAAGAGGATGATTTCTGTTTAGCATATTCTGAATGTGCGATTTCTATAGGACAGTGGTTCTCAAGTGTGCTCCCCAGAGGAATAGCAACATTACCCAGGAACTTGCTAGGAAAGCTTATCTTTGGGCTCCACCTGAGATGTGCTGAACCAAACATCCTTGGGCCAGGGCCCAGTGATCTGTTTGCACAACCTTCCAGGTGATTCTAACATGTGCTAACATTGGAGAAAGAGTGCTGTAGGGCCTCTGGATAGACCTATTGGGCAGATAGCTAAGTAGGAGTCTGAAGTTAAGTAGAAAATGGTTTGGGCTGAGAGTATGGTTTTGTGATTGCATTATTTAATTTAAATGATCCTTAAAGCCATGAGAATAGGCAAACTCTCTCAAGGACATAATATCCAGTAAAAAGAAGGAAGGGCTGAAAAAAGACCCATGGGAAAGCATAGCATTTGGGGGGTAGGTAGGAAAGGAAGATACTGCTTGAAATGAAAGCACATAAACACAAATATTATTCAGTTTTAAAATATGTTGGAGATGAACATTCACATGGAAAGATTTTTGTGATGTATTTTAAGTGAAAGAATACAGACAATAAAAGGGCACAGAACTTAAAATCCCGTAGACATACAATGACTGTCTCTGAAGTGTACCATTAAAACTATATTTTATTTTCTTCATTTTGCTTGTTTGTTTTTTTCTAGTTTTTCCTCATGTGAAGATGTCTTGCGATTGTGTAAACAACAAAAAGCCCAATAAAATTGTTTCTCAAAGATGAAAGATCTCTTACACACATGGAACTAGACAACACAGGCATGAAGAAAATGCAGTTTTGAGATTTGAAGAGTCTATGTTAAGATGAAAAGCACAATTGCAAAATTTTTATCTGTAATCCAGACAGAGAATTGGGTACCAGAAAATTGAATTAGCACATTAGGGGATGAATTCAGTAAATTCTTTCAGAACGTGGAAGACAAAAATAAGGAGCAGAACATAATGGAAATAAGACAGGATAGAGGAGGTACAGTACCAAGAGATGGTTGCACCTGTAATCCAGAGGTCAGCCCGTGACTCCACTGTGGCTTTTCCTGACCTTTTCCCCCACCAGTCGCCAGAGTGATCTACTAACCAATCTACTAACCATTTAAAACCAGACCTGGTCACCCCCTCTCCAGTCCCTTCAGAGGGTTCCCATTGTGTTTCAGATAAGATACAATATTCTCTCCTGGCAACAGGATTCTGTCCATCCTCCTCTCCCCCCACCTCTGTCCTCATACTCCCACCACTCTAGCCACATTGGCCTTTCTGTGCCTTTGGTGCCAAGGCCCTGGGGCCACAGGCCTTTTGGAATGCTGGATATATTCTCATTTCTCTTCATCCTTCAGGTCACAGCTTGAATTAAACTTCCTCAGTGAAGTGTCCTTCCCACGTTATGCTTTTCCCTCCTCCTATGTAGGGTAGCACGTAGTTGGAATTCATTCGTGCATCTTTCACGATAGGATAAGCTTAGTGAGGGAAGAGTCCACGTCTAGTGTATTCACCTCTGTTGTGCTGCATATAACATAGTCCGTAGCACACAGTAGGGGCTCAGTTCCTTCATGATTGTCACAGATGTTCTCCTCTTGGTGGGTCTTCATGGTTATTTTAAAGAGAGGGCTAAAAGCAGATCAGCGCCTTTGCTTATGCCACCACAGTACACAGACGCTGCCAAACGTGGGCGCTTAATTGCAGCTCCTCCTCTTATATAAACTAATTTCTAGAAGTAAGCTAACCAAACCTTAGAAGCTGAGTTGTCCATTTGGAGTTTCCACGTGAGGTATCCAGATGGCCTGGAAGCATGAAAATGGCTTCAAAACCTGCCTTGCGCAATCTCAGCGAGTGGTTTATGCATGGATAGACTCCAGTTCCATCAGTGGTAGGGGCTATCCTTTAATTATGCGGTTCTCGTTCTATCATCTAAAACACTGCTGCGCAAATTGTAGGTGTCTTATATATGCTCACTGATTTAATTATCAGTTAATAGATGTGTTTTTGTTTTTTTTGCAGAATGTTAGTTTAGTGTTTCTTAATTTCTAGCAATCATTTCCTATGACCACATGGACTTTCCGTTTCCACCAAACTGATTAATTCCTGAAATAGGAGTTCTTTATTGAAAACAGTAATTGAAATCATGATGCTTCCAAATGCCTCTAGCAATGTCATGGGTTTAGCCTCTTTTTTTTCCTTATAATATTTGTATCATTTATCTATTGCTACATTCCAGATTACCCCCAAATTTAGCAGCCTACAACAACAAACTTTGCTACAGCATAGCTTCTGTGAGTCAGGAACCCAGAATTGTTCAACTAGTCCTCTGGCTCTGAGTTTTTCATGAGGCTGTAGTCATCTTAAAACTTGACTCAGACGAGATGTCTTCCAAGGTCACTCACTGGTTATCGGCATGCCTCAATTCCTCCCAGGCTGTTGGCTAGATGCCTCATTCCCATGCCTTTGGGCCTTCCCATAGGATAGCTCAGGACATGGCAGCTGGCTTTTCTCTAGGAGAGAGGAGAGAGGAGAAAGAGAGAGGACGGGAGACTGCCAGGGAAAGAGAAACAAGAGATGGTGAGTCAAAAGCCAGAGTTTTTGTGTTACCTAGTCTCAGAAATGACAGTCCATCACTTTTGCCCTATTCTGTCCATTACAAGTGACTCACAAGGTCCAGCCCAAACTCAAGGGGTGGAGATTACACAACGGTGTGAATACTAGATGGTGGGGATATTTGGGGCTATCTCAGGCATTGTCTAGCACAGTATTTCCCCTTTATTTAGTAACTAAAATCTTGTCTTGTTTTCTTATGGGAAGTTACAAGAATATAGAAAAGTACAATAAAGTATAATAAAGAATAAAGCACTGAACTTTAACAACTATTAACATTTTGCCATACTTGCTTCATTAACTTTCTTATTTTTATTTAAGTATTTTTATGTTAGTTATGGACATTATGACATTTCACCCATAACCTAATAGGCACATATACAAAAGGATTCCATATATCTAATCACCAAACCATTATTACATCTGACAAAATTGGCAGGAATTCACTGATATCAAGTAATACCCTGTCCATTTTCGAAATTTTAAAAATTATCCCCAAAATATCTTTTACAACTGGTTTGTCCAAACCAGACTTTTGGGACTCTCAAGTCTTATTTGTTTGTTTGTTTGTTTGTTTAAAGATTTGATTTATTTATTTGAGAGAAAAAAAGTGAGAGAGATCATAGAGGGAGGGGCAGAGGAAGAAGCAGACTCTTTGCTGACTGAGTGGAGAACACAATACAGGGCCCGATCCCAGGACCCTGAGATCATGACCTGAGCCGAAGGCAGCTGCTTAACCGACTCAGCCACACAGACATCCCTCTCAAATGTCTTTTAACTGAGAAGATTCGTGGCTCATAGCTCTGTATTATCTTGTTTTTCCACGTAAAATTATTGTTACTTGTGTGAAGCTCAAGAAGAAATATAGTTTGAAAGAATTAAAATGGAAAATAATTCAGTGATTCCTCAGTATGTCATTTAAATGATAGATTTTGATAACAAATTCTTCTAATTTTTATATATTATGAGATTTAAATATTTCTGATCCCAAACACTTCCAGAGTAGCAGGGGACAGCTTTGACCCCAGCTGACTGAGACATTTGAGACTGTAACAAGAGAAAGCTGTACAGCAAATGGCTTTCATATATAGAAGTGACATCACTGGAGAGGAGGAGGGAAGGTGTAGGGCAAAAGATATGCTTATGCGTATAAAAAAATCAGAGTAATAATTTCTTCTAACTGAGGTGAATTTGAGGAAGTGCATTTTTAAGGAGCAGATATGCTGGGAATCCAGTCTCCAAGGATCCCTTACTTAACAGAGATCTATTTTAAGTTAGTAACTTCTAATATAGTAACTCTTTTCCTGAAAGGTAAAAAGGACCTTAAAACACTTCAATACCAATTATTCCTTAAATTTTATGCTGTTGTTTTAATTTGTTCTATGTTTTGGTCACATAAACTAGAATAATTATAATTATTATTTTATCAGCTTTTTAGTATTAGACATTCTAAAATTATCAGCATTCATGTTAATATATTAAAATAGAAATATATGATCATATCAATAAAAGGAGAAAACACAGTAACACTGATAACATTCAATACCTTTTTATTATTAAAAACCCATAGCAAACCAGGAATATTTGTCCCAGGGCACCTGGGTGGCTCAGTTGGTTAAGCATCTGCCTTCAGCTCAGGTCATATTCCCAGGATCTTAGGATCTAGCCCTATGTCAGGCTCCCTGCTCAGGAGGGAGTCTGCTGCTCCCTCTCCCTCTGCCCCCACCCCCTCAAATAAATAAATAAAATCTTTTTTAAAAAAGATATTTGTCCCAAACTGCAGCTAGTTTATGGAAAGACCTTATGGGAAAACTTTAAAAGAGGTCCTTTTATATCAGAAAAAGATAAGGATGTACATTTTCATGTTCTATTTTACCTTGTTTTGGAAATCCTACTTGGTGAAATAAGATAAGGAAAAAAATTTGAAGTCATAAAGATTAGAAAAGAAGAAACAAAACTGTCACCATTTGTAGATAATAGAATATTTCTAGAAAACCCCAAATAATCTACAAATTATTAGATATCATAAGAAAATCTAAGTTTGTTATATTTAAAATCAATATACAAAAACAACAAATGCCAACCATAGTTAGAAAATGCAAATAAAAAGCCTTATATTTATAAAAACAAACTATAAAGAACATAAGAATAAACCTAACAAAGTGTTTCAGATCTATATAGAGAAAATTATTAAACATTGTTAAAAAGCACTAAAGAAGGCTAAAAAATGGTAAGGTAGTTCATGTTTATAGATAGCACAAGTCCAATATTGTAAAGATATTAAATCTTCCCAAATAAATTCAATTAATTTCCAAACAAACTCTTAAGAGTATTTTTCATGGAGCCTGAGGAGATTCTAAAATTATATGTAAGACCATAGAGCCAAGGAGAATCAAAGTATTATAGAAGAAGAGATGAGAAGAACTTGCTGTACTTAGTACCAAGGTTTATAAAGCTGAGTAATTAAGACAGTATGGTACTGATGAAGGAATAGACTGAGGAATGGAACAGAAGAGGGAGTACAGAAATAGACATACGTATATATAGAATTTTTATAGAAGACAGAAATGTTCTAGGTGCTTGGGAGGAAAGACAGAGAATTCAGTAAATATGTAGGGGAACAACTGGTTTTCTATATGGTAAAAATGAAGCTTAATCCTACCTCACACTACATACAACATTCAATTACTGAATTTAAACAGGAAAAGACACACAATAAAAGCTTGAGAATAAGTATCTAATATTATCTTTTGGACTTCACAATAGGGAAGAAGTCTTTCTGACTTTTTTAGGTGAAGCACAAAATAATCTCAGTATTAAAATTTTAAATTTATTCACAAACACTATAAAGAAAATGAAAGACAAGTCACAACCTCAGAGGTATGTAACACATTTAAAATTACAAAGCGATGTTATATGTGTATATATGTATTTCTACAAACCATGAAGAAAAATGCAACAAAAGACATTAAAGAACATACCTTAATTCTAGTTTTATCTTTGACAAAGATTTTAGAAATTTATCAGCTTGAACCCGATATATTGACCCACTTTATTTCTTAATAGAATTCACATTAAAATGTATAACACAACTTTAAACTCTCTAGATATTTGGCAATAACTTTCTTTATTGTGGAAAAAATATACATAACATTTACCACTTTAACCATTTTTGAGTGTATAATTCAGTGCTATTGAGTACTGCAGCCATTACCACTATCCCTGAACTTTTTCATTATCCCAAAGAGAAACTCTATGCCCACTAAGCAATAATTTCTCATTACCCCTCTCTCCAGATCCTGGTAACCTCTCCTCTGCTTTCTGTCTCTATCAATTTTCCCATTCTAGGTACTTCATATAAGTGGAATCATGTATTCATCCTTTTGTGGCTGGCTTATTTTACTTAGCATGTTTTCAAGGTTCATCCATGTTGTAGCATGTATCAAAATTTCATTAATTTTTATGGCTCCATAATATTCCATTATGTGTGTATACCACATTGTGTTCATTCATCTGTTGATGGACATTTGGGCTGTCTCTGCCTTTTGGCTCTTTTGAATAATGCTGCCATGAGCATTGGTGTACAAGTATCTGTTTGACTCCCTGTTTACAATTCTTTTGGGTATATACCTACGAGCAGAACTGGCAGATCATATGGTAATTTTATGTTTAACTTTTTGAGGAACTGCCAAATGGTTTTCCATAAAGCCTACTCCATTTTACATTCCCACCAGCAATGCATGAGGGTTCCAGTTGGGATTATCTTTACAGGTCACCCTATCTGCTTTTGAAACAAAAACAGAGCATGCGAAGATTAGTTTTTACCTATAGATGAAAAGCAATAGTTAAATAGAAAGCAAAACTCTGAGATAATAAAATCTAAGATTTGTGGGTTTCTTCTTGTTTGGCGGACTTTTCAGGAATCCGCAAGTGTTGTTGGCACAAGCTTCTTTGTCAGTAGGTAATGTGAAAATTGAATTTGTTGTTGGTGATAAAGTTCATGTCTGCTTTCTTTGGGGGCACATTGATTTGGGAATATAGTTTACTGTAACCTGGTAATTTAAGTAATGCAAATGCAACAAAATGTTACTTAAAAACAAAGCATAAATTCAATCAGGGGTGGCAAGGCAATTAAGGGGAGCTCTCTCCATTTGCTCGTCCTTCTGGGGCATTATGGCAGCTGCAGCCAATATTGAACAGGGAGCTGCAGCTGTTTACAGATGCATTAGGAAGGAGAGGCTTTGGAACTCAGTTACAGAATTTCTCCTGTGCAAAAGAAAGGCCAAAATTGTCAGAGAGGGAGCATATCTAAGGGATATAAGTAAATTTAATTTTCGGTAACAGCGCAAGGTGCTAATACTGAGCATTATAGTTACAATAAATCAGAATCTAGGTTTTGGCTGGCCACAAGAAAGGTGAGTTAGGTTCTGAATATTTCCCATATATCAGTTACTCTTATACAGCCCCACAAAAGCAACGTGTATACCCATCTATTTTTCAATTAGAATATTTATGTAGTTCATTCATGCCACAGGATCGTGAGTGTTTGAATCGTCTGTGTATTGCAAGGCTGTCCATTTCCAGAAATATGAACCAGGATAAATACAGTGACTATAGGAAAGTATGAAAACACCAGTCTTCTGATCTTTGATCATCTCTAACATAGACCTTTTGTGATAAAAAGATTTTTGTTGAAAACAGTATAACTTCAAATTGGAATCAAGAGACTTAAAAGGGGACATTTTAGACTCAGGGCTCTTGGTTTTGACTTGTGACCGGATGCTTAACAGGTGGTCTGCCACTTGCCTTGTGATTCTGGTGACATCATCTCTTTGCCAAGATGTTGAAGCTGAACACGCACCCAGCAGAACAGGAGCTACCTCTGTAATTCAACAAATTATATTTATTGTCTCATCTGGCTATACCCAGTTGCCCAGGAATATGACTTTTGGTCATTACTCTTCACCATATATGTGGTTGTTATGTAAAAAAAAAACAAACAAAACAGTCACAAAATCAATTTGTTAACAGGGCAGAGAGGGGGCTTCAAGGCATGGAGGAGGACCCCAATCCCCTTGGGGAAAAAGCAGAAAGGTCAATTTGGTTTATTAAAGAGCTGATCCTTTTAGGTTCAGGATATAATATACTTCCTTTAATGCCATCTAATAGGAAATCAGAAACAGTCCAAAGCATACTATTCCCTTAGGAGGCGTCAACACAAAATTAGTACCACCAGGCCAAACTCTAGTGCTTTCTGCTGCCTTAAGCACAGAATCTTACAATGCAAATGTCATTTTTACTTCTTGGAATCAAATTTAAGACCTGGGATATGGAGGTATTCTGGCAGGCATATATATATATATATATATATATATATATATATATATATATGGCAAATAAAGTGTACTTCAGAATGATCTGGTAACCTTATGCCATAGCCTACAAAGCACAGAGAAAGAAATGTATTTTTCCCTGAAACAACACATCGATGACCACACACTAATTAGGCAATTATTGCTCAGCCCTCATAAGGGTAGATTTCCTGAGAAGATTCCTCAAAGGACAAAGAGTAGGGGTTCCAAAGATGGGGTTCCAGGACCAAAGTGAGCCATAAAGGGGCCTACCTAAGGCAGGGCACCCAGTAAGGGGTATGGTCAAAGACAAGACTGTGGTGAGAATCAAATCTCAAGGGTGCCGGGAGAAGGGGTGCCAGGAGAAGTGATGTGAATTGGGTGGTCAGTTGCTCCCGACGAGTGAGAGTGCTATAGGCCTGTTAGCCTAGTACCTGCTGCACAGTAAGAAAGCAGACATGATGGTTTCTGAGCATCAAGAAGTGTGTGCCAATGTGTACAGACATGTGCAACATATAATCCTTGATCTCAAATGACTCCCAGTATAGCTGGGCAGACTCCATCATCACATGGGAAGTAATCAGAAAACAGTTTAAAAGAACCAATAACGATGGACTGAATAATGGGCTCCTGACTGTGTGAGGTTTAGAGGGGATAGTCAGGGAAATCTTCATGGAGAAGGGAGTTGAAACTAGCTTTGATGAGGTCAGGGGAAGGGAAAACAGATCAGGAGCATCCCAAACAAAGTATAGCATGTGTGAAGATCCTGAGGGTGCAGGAACATGGTGGCTGCAGGGATCATAGCAGGTTGACCCACAACAAACATGGCACTGCAGAGACGGCTGGAGACTGGTCCTAACTAAGCAAATGGTGCACCCTGTGAGAGCCAATGTGAACTGGGGCTATCTGGAGAAGGCTGGTGGCCAGCAAAGGATTGGATGAAGTGGGAAAGAGCCCTGGAAACTGTGTAGGGGAGACTAGTTGGGAGGGAACAGGGCAAGTGGAAGATGGAAGAGACAGAGTCTGAGGCAAGTATACAGAAGGCAGATGAAGTTGTCTAGCCACGATGCCCTGTTTAGAATCCAGAAGTGGGACAGTGAAGGAAATCATAAATGTTAGGATGTTTTAGAAGAAAAAAGCAATAGGTGTTATATTTTGCTGTACATGAGGTATAAAGAAAAGACAAAAATTCCAGAATTTCAAGTCTGTAAAAGGGAGGTCAGAGAAAGGAGACTTTCCATATGAACATGGTTTTGAAAAAAAAAAAAAAAAGGACTATACATGTAAGATGGGGCATACTGATGATGAAGAGACATTTAAACAACCGAGTGGACATGTCCAATGAGCAATTAGAAAGAAGGGAGTAAAGCCAAGATAGGACTGGAATTATGGATTTGGGCCCATGCAAGGTAATTCTCAGCCGTCTGGGTGTTCATATATTAGGATCCGGAGGGATACCACTTTCTGTATCTCTCACGGGATGTGAATTTGTGTCCTTGAATTAGCTGAGTAGTTTCCCCTTTTCAGAAGGGGCAGTAAAATAAAGCAATCTCTCTGGTAGCGGCCTGAGGAGGCATCAAATCAGTTCAATTACGGTCTGTAAATCCAATGGTTGACTTCGATCAGCAGTTTCTTCCAGTGCTGAGACTCCTCGACCATTATTTGAAGGCCAGAAGGAACCCCATCAGAATTCTTCTCAGTTTTCAAAGATATTCCTGGAAAAATCAAGGTAAGGAGCCAGAATTAATTCTTTCCCACCGACACCCAGGCTCTTGGTCTAAGTATCACTTCTGTTACTGAGTGGAACTTCTTTCATGGAAACAGGTTGCTTTGTTTCCTGAATGTGGTGTTCTCATCAGACAAATCTGTTGTTTAGTGTATACAGGTTGATTTGGTGGAATGATATTTGCGTGTGGTGTTATGTAAATAGAGTTATAGCCCATCTTTCTGATACTAACATAGGCTATAATTAGGACATATGTGTATGTAATGAAAGGTGTGTGTGTGTGTGTGTGTGTGTGTGTGTGTGTGTGTGTGTGTGTGTGTGTGCCTGCGCATGCGCGTGTGTGTGCCGAGCGCAGGGTAGAGGGATGTGTAAGGGAGCCCGCGTTCAAGTTCCTGATGTAAAGAAAGTCGCCAATTCACAGAGGAATTTGATTACCTCTATCCATTATACACGCGCAGTGAGTGAGCGTGCTACTCGCCATCTGTCATCCATTTCATTTGCATCGCCGGCACCTGGCCTGTTTTTCTGCGGCGCTCGCTTCTTCGCCGAATTCTTACGCTGCTTTAATAAAACACAGAAATGTTATTGTTAAAAACCAATTAATTTACAATCCTCTACAGAGATAGTATTACTTATAATTCAATTTGGCTTCTAATGATCTGCTTTCTTGCAAAATGACTTAATTCTTGTGTCAAAGATTAGTTATTAGATATTACCCCGCCGTACCAGTCATGTACTGCTGAGGTAGGCAAAGCAGCCTGGAGTGTCCCTGGCCATTAATCAGAAGTCTGAAACACGTTCTTGTTTAACTCCTTCAAGAACCCGGTTGCAGGCATAATGCCCTTAACTCTTCCCTGCCCACAGGCTGGGAGAGTGTGCTCCCTTCCCTCCATTAGGTTTGGTACCAGGAGATCTGGGGCATTTTCAGAGAAAGCTTTTGGTCGTTAATCTGAAAACGTGAATAAACAGCTACAACTTGAGATTCTTTCCACCTCCATATACCCACATACATTTTTATTGGAGCATTTCATACAGTTTCGTGTCCTCTCTAGCCATTTTGTGAATGAGGTATGCACAATTGCTCCTCTTTCCTAAATCTGGCCTTTAGGAGCGAAGGTGGTTGGATTTCCCACATGATGACAGTGCCGGGTGTCATTTTGCTTATTATGACAGGATTATCCACACCCATCATGCAGGCCAACCTGCTCACACAGTGGCAGTCTGGCAGTCCTCAGCCACCTTGTCCACACATTTCACCAATAGAATCACCAAACATATGGCTCTAGCCAGCACATTCTAGAAACATCAGCTTGGGCTGGAGCTATCTGAGAGAAAATTTATTCTTACAGATTAAAAATCCTTAAAAGCCTTCAAAAACATTTTTTTTTCAGTATAATATTCTCAAGCTGTACATGTCTTTATTTTTTAAATCTTCTGGTTTAACCCAGAATTTAGCGTGGGAACTATTACTTCATTTCTCGGTTGAATGTTAAATTGAATTTCTCGGTTCCTTATGTTAAAATAAGGCAAATGACACATATCCTAACAGGGGGATGAAATATATATATGTATATATATATACATATATATAATTTAATATTTTCTTCTGCACAGGTATAGAATATAAAATAAAAATATATTTACATATAAAACTACGACCATAAGGACTAGGACCTGTCCTGAGAAACCTATAAATATATAGGTTTAATAGGGAAAATATAAAGCCACAAAAATAATCATTGAAGATTAGTAAAAACTAAGTGAAGGTACTTCTCAAACCTTGAAATGACTCAATTAGCTGAACTTGAAGGGGCCAAAGAATTAATAATACCGACAGAAAGCAAAGCCCAGTTTTGATGTAGAAGTGTGGGAGGAGTGTTTTTTAAGGGAGGTTTGAGTGAACTAAAAATCCAGCTACATTCTACACTTACAAAACCTATTTTTTAAATGTTGCATTCATTCTGCTTATACTTTTTAGTTTTATAAGACTCATTGGCTGCAGGCTCCTGTGCAGGTGCCTACATGAAAACACTGGGGGTGGGGGGGCTGCTAAGGTAGTGGCAGATCAGTTGGACTTCTTCTCTGGATCGTGCCACATTCAAAGCACGAGGTGCTCATTATTTCACAAAAGCAGAGAAACCAGCTTTGCGATCGAGACAGACGTAACTTGAACAGCTGTCTTATAAGAAGCATTTTCCTTTTTGTACATTATAATATCAAGGGAATGGTGCCTAGCTCCACATACTCTGTCTTACTTAACAGACTTTCTACAAACGATCAAACATTGGTCAACTCCAAAAGATAATCCTATTTCAGCTCTATGGCTCATCCTGAATATTACTCTCTGGTTATTCAAAAATTATAGGTATTATTTATTCTAAGTAGCTTGTCCTGTCTGTTCGCACATTTTTTTTTTTTTACACTCTTTTGCTAACAAAACTAAACACAAAAGATCAGATTGAATGTGAGGTTGTCCCCAGACTTGGAAGATTTAAAACCAAGTCTGAAAGGGCCAAAGGGAGAAAACTATGGGGATAAAGATGGACAAATGGTCCTCAAATCTGTTCCCTGGTGACTTTGGCTCAGATTGATATGATTTAAAAACTTCACCGGGAAGAACAAATAATTCATATCCCTGAATCACTGCTCTATATGCAAAGTAGAGATGGGAACCAAATGCCAAAATATGTCCCCAAAAAGAATAATCCCCAAATAACCCTATTTTCCAAAGTTTATTCTTCAGATTGAGACAATGCATCATTAACCTCAGAAATAGGAGCTGAGCCAAGCAAGCTGCAATCTAATATGGAAATTTGTCCTGGCCACGGTACTGTGTCATTCTTCTGAATGGGATCACCTGCACCCATCTCTCCTAGGAGAAAATTTCAAACAGAGTTAGCTCCTTAAACCTTCTAATTAAAATGAGAAATCCCCAGGCTTCCATGACTCAGCCTCAGAAAAAGATTATTAGGAATTTAATAGGGAAAATATAGCAGCTCAGACCATCTGTGACCCAGTGCTCTGTGAGAATTTAAAGAAAACTGGAGGGAGGCAGCGCACACTCCAATGCACGCTGGAGGAGTACTTTGTAGGAGCTGCAATAAATCAACATAGTTAGAGTACAGCCTTTTTCAGATTTAATTACTGTTACATAATTATTAGCAAACCATTCTCCTCTGAAACTGTAAAACTCATTACATCAAAAATCCCCAAGCTCCTGATGGAATTTATGAACTAGTTACTTTCTTTCTAGCTCTGGGAAAATAGTGGAATAGAGTCCAGATTTGTCTCCGGGTTTTTAGAAGCAGAGGGGGATTTCCCCCCCTGTTTTGTGTTATTTTAATAGGTTTCTGAATTGGTTTGCTATGGATCATTCTCTTAGACATCCACAGTCTCACCTAAATACCTGTTTAAATGGTCGAGTTCATTTCAGTGGTAAAGGGTATTAAGCAAGTACATTTCAAAGGCTGCTGACAAGGAGCTGGTTGATTGTCAAAAGAGTGAAAGATAAATAATTTTTAAATGTCTGTGATTTCTTTCTGAAGATGTACTTTGGGTCTGAAAGATCACAGCAGGTCGTGGGGCTTTTGTGGGAAGGGCCAGTGTCAACATGAAAGGGACCTGTATGCCCCCCTCCTTCCCCATGAGTGGATGTGGTAGTGCATCTCCTCCCAGCACTGCACGCGGTGCCTTGATATGGATAGTTTGATATTGGCCATGGTGGGAGTATTTACAATACAAAACTTGGCAAATGCTACAATCAAGGCTTTTCCCCTGCAGAGCTAGCTGTTAAGCATTTACCAGCCAGCACTGCTGCTGTGCTTACCAATGACGCCGGTGTAAATGCGCCTCTATAGCCTACACAGCTCTCAGGTGCGTCCTAGGATAAGTTCCTCTCACTGCAACGCTGTGGCCATTGACATTTAAAAGCAGTAGTTTGTTTTAAGTCTGGCTTGGGTAGGGGCTTTTTCTTGGAAGGAGCAATACTGTGGAGTGGGATTCCTTTGGAAGACGAGTGAATGCCTCTGGTTATTAGCTTTTACTCCATAGTGTTGCTGAGTCCTAGGCTGGACATTCCTTCCAGTGTGGGTCAGGGAGCTGCCCTGGATCCTTAGCCCCTTACCTGCAGAGAGGTGCAGCTGCTAGAAAACAGTTTGCTCTTGCTCCTCCACTCAGGATAAACAACTAGATGTTTTCTGTTGTATTTGTGGGCTCTCCCAGGATTAGCTTTCCGTGAGAGGAAGATAAAGGCTGCTGAGGCTTAACCAGTCAGCTACCTTGGACCTGCTCCCCCTGTTGCCACGTTTCCCAGTAACTGACCCTCCACCAGCCCTGGGGCAACCTTAGTTTCTCCCTGGCCATCCCCTAATCCATGCGACCAGCAGATCTCCTACTACACTCACTGCTCATAACTGCCATGTGGCCAAACTAAAATGACTCATTGCCCTGAACTGTTCCATGCTCCTCCAGGCCATCTCTTTTCCAGTAGGAGAGAAGGTGACTAACACTCCATGAACGTTCTAGATCTCTGCTTTGATGTTCAATGCCATGCATTTTGTGTTTCAGATGAACTGTTGATTTTTTTTAGCAATCTGTTTTTGTGAGTTCTCACTACTTATTTCTTATCATAGCCTGCCATATCTTTTAAAATTTATAAATGTGATGGCTTTACAAATCTCTCAGAGGATAATCTACTTAGTTTTCTTTTGTTTTCAGTGTTAATTCTGTGTTCTCTGGATGTAGTTCTAATGTTTGCTAAGTATTATATCTCATGCTGGAGTTTTTCTTGGATGTTTGGTGACTCTTTATGGTCTGTTCATATTATAGATGTGGTTCTAATCTAAACAATATTGTCAAGAAGAGTTACTTCCTCAGCTCAACTGAAACTTTCCGTCTGACCTATGAATTTGGATCTGGTTTGGAAAGTTCCTGCTGGCTGAAAGGAGGAAGGGGACACATGGCAGGGCAAGACAGGCTTTCCTTTCAAGTGTACAGGTGGTTTTGCCTCTGGGCATGGAGACTAATTTCTCAGTGACCAAATGTTTATTGGAGTGCTGCTTGCTTCTACTGCCTCATACCAATTGTTGTGAAGCCTGCCCTATCAGAATTTTGGAGTTAAGAGGATGCTCCAGAATTTAATCCACAGTCAAGTGCTAAATCCAGAAACACAAGATTATGGAGCTGCCCTAACATTTTTATTGCCACCTGATTTGTTAACTAGACAGTCTCCCTTGTCTTCCTTCTTCTAGACTCTGCTATTTCTGAGTTTGGAGTTCCTAGAGTTTCTATTGGGGAAACTCACCTGGACCAGGAAGTTTTTTCTTTTATTTAGAGTGGTTGTAGGTTTTTCAGTTATATTTTCTCTCCTCTGTTACGTGTTTGAGAAAATTTTCTCTGTTCTGATCTGTTGGATGCCAAGTTTTCCAGCTCTCAAGTGTTGCTGTGTATTTAATTTTTTAAATCTCTTCTTCCTGCATTTTAAATGGTATTTGGGGAGAGAGTGGTAGCAACATATGACCTCAGTCATCTTGAATTAGAAATCTTCCTCTATTCTTTTTTTTATAGGACTTAGTTCTGGCTCCATTATAACCATAACTGTAGCTTAATAGAACAGAATTTAACTGTAGCACTCTCCACGCTTTGCCAGTGACCTGCAAACACACCTTTAATGAAATAGTATGAATCACATAAAGTACTATGGGTCTGTACTTTAATTAAGATATGTAACAGTGGGGCGCCTGGGTGGCTCAGTTGGTTGAGCAACTGCCTTTGGCTCAGGTCATGATCCTGGAGTTTCGGGATCGAGTCCTGAGTCGGGCTCCCAGCCCTGAGGATCCTGGAGTTTCGGGATCGAGTCCTGAGTCGGGCTCCCAGCCCCAAGGGGAGTCTGCTTCTCCCTCTGACCTTCTCTCTTCTCATGCATTCTCTCACTTTCCCTCTCTCACTCTCTCTCTCTCAAATAAATAAATAAAATATTTAAAAAAAAAAAAAAAGGATATATAACAGTGGACCTCCCCATCCACTCCACATTTCCTGACTCACAGTTAAGGAACATGCTACTTTTGATCTAAGTTTCTTGTGGGGGATAGGCACATTAAGAAGAATTATCCAATTCTTGTCTCTTCTGTATTTTTGAATATGGTTTAAATTACTTCTATTAATTTCTTTTGTGTTTTAGTAGGAAATTGTTAATAAAAAAGTCCACGAAAGCTTATGGTGCTAATAGTCTTTTTAAGAAATTTTTGTGCAATGAAGATCACATGTTATTCTCTAGACAGTCATTGAGTCTATAGCTGAAAAAAATACTAAGCCTTTTGCTTAATGCCAGCATTTATTGTT
The DNA here is from genome assembly GCA_028533885.1 of Nasua narica. Lineage (NCBI taxonomy): Eukaryota > Metazoa > Chordata > Mammalia > Carnivora > Procyonidae > Nasua > Nasua narica. The sequence goes on from CM052806.1 coordinate 52,671,612, forward strand.
TCTTTTTCTAAGACATCATTATCATAGGCCCAAAGATAATTTTTCAAGTGAAGGAATGTATTGTAAAGATAAAGAGAGGAAATGCTAATATTTTCTTACTACAACTTGATAATTTGCAACAGAATTGCTTTACAGCAGAAAACTCTTAAATATATATTTTTGGACATCACTTATAGTACTTGGAATCTTGTACTATGATCACATGAAAAATCTATTTCAGTTTTATTGCCATGACAATTAACCACTTAGAGATTTATTCTGTCTCTATTTCTTTTCCATATATTGTCAGGTGGTTGGAAGTTGGCCCATGTAAATCTAGAATTCAAACATCTGACCTACAGAGTTAATGCCATGCTTTAAATTGGTCAGCATGGCAATGCAGAAAAATCCTAGAGGGTTACAGATGATATCAATCACTTGCTACGCACATGACTAATTTAATCTCCTTCTTGCCACGTTCTCCCATCAGCCTAACACTGCATGACCTGTCGGAATCTCTGCCACGATGTGACTGGGCTAAAGATGAAACAATTTGTTCGGTCAAGCCTGTTTGGCTACCATCTGACTCAGGTTTTGTAGTGACTCATCCTGGCTTGGTTGAAATGCATTTTATCAAGGTCTATAAAGGAGGTGTTTGATTAGCAAGTTAGAGGTAATATGAATTCAGCACTGATTCTGGGCCAGACACTGCTTTCAGCATTGTCCATGTATTATCTTATTTAATTGCCACATCAATTCAATGAGGCAGGAGCTACTCATCAACGAGATACACAAGGAAGAAAACTGAGGGCCAGAGACAGTAAGTCACCTGCCCAAGGTCATATAGATGGTAAACAAGGAAGCCAGAATCATCATCCAGGGGATGAAGGTGCAGTCCGTGCTCGTATTCCCCTTGCTTTAAAAAAATAACATGGTATGTTTGTAAGACTATATGTTAACTGTTTACATGTAAGATAATAAATGGCCCCAAATAACCAATTAATTATATTTTATTCATTGACTGAAGGATGTGTATACCCAAATGTTTTATTGAACACATTCAGCTCACTTACAGACTTAAAAGAAGATAAAGCATATTTCTATTTAAAATATCTGTAATTAGGGGCATGTGGGTTTAGTGTCTGCCTTCCGCTCACATCAAAACCCGGGGTGTTTGGGTCGAGTCCCGCAGGAGGCTCCTTGCTCAGCAGGGAGCCTGCTTCTCCCTCTGCCTGCCACTCCCCCTGCTTGTGCACGTTCTCTCTCTCTCTCCCCCTCTCTGACAAATAAATAAATAAAATATTTAAAGATATCTGTAATTCGGGCCCCTGGGTGGCGCAGTTGGTTGAGCAACTGCCTTCGGCTCAGGTCATGATCCCGGAGTCCCGGGATTGAGTCCCACATCGGGCTCCCAGCTCCATGGGGAGTCCGCTTCTCACTCTGACCTTCTCTCTCTCACTCTCTCTCTTTCCTAATAAATAAATAAATAAAATCTTTAAAAAAAAAAAGATATCTGTAATTCAAACACTCAGTTTATATTGACTTTTTCCTTCTATTAGCCTGAATATATTAACTTCTACTCAATGTTCATGCCTTCTAATTTGATTTAAAGAATACCTTCTCTATCCCTTTAAACTCTCTGATTGTCACTCTGCCTTTCTGGATCTTAATCCAACCTGCAGGGCTTGGGACTGCCTGCTCTTGCTCATCTGTTCTAACCCTGGACCCAGCAGCACACCTAGGTTTGTGGATTCTGGAGCTGTACGGGGAGGAGGCTGGGTGGGGATGGAAGATCTTTAACAAAAAGAGTGCAAAATGAAAAAAACAAAATTAGGCTCAAAATGAATATTTACTTAAGGTACATTATAGATTTTTTAAAAAGCTGGAAAATACTAAAAACATTAAGACATCCAAGTACACACACATACACACACAATATTTTCAATAGTTAACTGGTTGACAACTTAAAAACACCTTTCCCCCCTACAATTTTTGGCTATATAATTATAATTATTGATCATCTCTTCATATGACAACAATTTGGTAATATAATTTTTAGCAGGATAGAGAGCTAAGCCAGTCTTTTTTCTCCACCATAGTTGATTAGTTGATCGCAATATCACCAAAAGTGATGGCCCATCATTTTTATCCAACTTTTCTGTGTGTGTGTGTGTGCGTGTGTGTGTGTGTTTACAAGTGATTTTAAGGGTTGGCAAAGAAAATACACTTCACGAATGTTCAAATCAAGATTTTGTAATTTATCACTTGCCTTATTGAACATTCTTTTTTTTTTTTTTTTTTTAATCCAAATGGGCCCATTTCACAGGACTTATTGAACATTCTAAAATGCCTTTACAAATGTTAGTTTAGATGGTATTTTATAAGCTTTATCAAATATGCCATTGTATCCAAAAAAAAAGGGGGGGGAAATGTAAGGTGCATTTATACTTGGATATACCGCCTTATCAGGTCTGCTCCCGACAGGAGAGAAACTTCCATTTGGTCAGACAGGGATGAGACAGAAAGTTTCACTGAACAATTATATATATCCAATCAATGGTAGGACTTCCCTCTGACTAGCCTATGGCTTCTTATTTTCTCCCATTACCACAATGCTGGGTACTATAGGACACAAGGCTTTTGGTGTTGCACCTTCATTCCCCATTTAGGTCAGGATGCTAGGTAACAAGACTATTCCAGGAAGCTAATCCTATAGAGAGAGCTGGCAGCAGTAGCATGAAGTGACTGAGAACCACATGAAGATATCCCAGTAACCCCAACATAAGCAATCCCCAAATCTTCATCCGTAAGAAGAAGCCACGTGAGAGAGAGGCAGAAAGACAGAGAGTTAAGGACAGATGCCCACCTTGAGTCTTCACATATACTCCAGACCAAGCTCCAGGTGCCAGGGCCCAGAATTCCTTTCCTGAATTCTTGGGCGGCTGGCCTGCTGGCTTGACCACTCACCATGTGGACCACACTTACTTAAGCTCAAATGATGGCCAAGTGGAATCAGTAGAGGTAGAACAGGGGACAGGCTAGCACCTGGGGGGTGGCTTTCCCCACATTCCAGGGTTCTAGGAGAAACTCTAAGGAGTCAGATAATTCTCACTTTGAACTAGGCCTTCCCATTCATATTTGTCAAGAGAGTTAGCAAGTTTTATAACTTAGATGTTCTACAGTGAATATGCAATACTTGTATTATCAGAAATAATCAAAAACTTGTCACATCTTTTCAAATGTCAAATAGTGGAAAACTTGTCAAACAAGCAAAACTTGAAAGGCCTAATCTAGTCATACAATTTAGAAATTCTGTTCGGAGTGTCAAAAAAGTGCACTAGGACATCTGTCTGCTAAAAACCGTTGCACTCTGGGAAGATTGTTAAAGGAACGTTGGTCTCAACATTCAGGATTCCCAGGGTCGCCAAGCCTGGGAGGTGGAGAAGTCACAGCTAATGCTGCCCCAGGCTTCAGGAGAATGCACATTATGAAGCAGGACACATATACGGGGCTTGAGCAAGTAGAAGCACACCTCATGGCTCCCAGTGATAGGTGCTTAGTCACCGTCGCTAAACAATGTGCTCCTAATGGCCTCTCCTGAGGAATGGAGCAGACCATAGAGATCTTACAGACTAAAGCCACCTTGGGCTGGTGTAGTCAGGCAGTCGGTATGCTTCTGATCATGTAGCCAGAATCTGTCATACTCCTAAAAAGAAACCATTCTTGGACGAAAGAAAATTATTCCCTTTGGGAAGGGAAGAACAGCGACATTCAACAAAATGGTGAATTTTTATTGCCCAGCTATTTAAAATTCTAAGCACTATTGTTTGTGTTATGTAACACTTAGAGAATGATACAGTGAGGACACATTGTTAAGAATATAATCTTAGAAACAATTAGATACCTTCTCATCTACTCTTTGACTCTTATCAAATACCTGCTGTGGTATTTGATAAGATACCCTCCAAATCTCATCGGATTCTGTGCCCCACATGGGCTTGGACAGAGGAGGTGGGAGTCCATGGTTCTCAGTGCTAAAAGGTGGTCCCAACCGTCTGGGTTTTAGGACAAGCAGGCCAGCAATCTCTGCAGATGCTGGGACCTTCCTCCTTTGGTCTTCCCTCTCACCTGCTTGCGATTCAGTTCTGTGTATCCAACCACACAGCTCCTCTCTCTCTGCTACATGGGAACTGGGCTTGGCATTTTGTTCAGCTTTCAGATGCACGTGGTTTTCTGCCCCACATCGCTTAGGAAAAGCTGGAAGGGAGAGATCAGAGCCCCACTAGGGCTCCTCAGTGTGATTCCCTCCTAATGATCCTTTTCCAATCAGAAGGGAGTAATTCTCCTCCACCTCATTATTTTCCTGCCTAGCTTTCTGCCCTTTGAAGCTGAGTTTTTCCTTCCATTAACAAACAACTAGGAAAGTGTACTCTCTAGTACTTTGTATTAATCTTGCAGTTTTATAGCCTGACCTCTGACCAACCTTTTGGCATAAATGGTGTCTTAAAGAGGCAGTGCCTGCTTTTTCTAAACTTATTAGAAGACCTTAAAAGAGATTCTACTTCCTTCTGGGATCCCCTAGAGAAAACAATACACGCAAAATATAGTTATCTTTTATTCAGGTGGTGGGGTGCCTTTTTGCACTGTGTATATGTCAGATTCCACATAGTCCCAGATAGTTGGTATTCAGAAACCAGGCAAGAAATTAGCATTTCAAACTGATACTAAACACAAGTTAGACTCATTCTCATCTTCTGCGACAGGAATAGCACTTGGTAAACACATAGGGAACTTTTGGGGTACAACATGAATGGATTTAGTTAAACAAAGATTTATTGAGCGACTGCTGTGTGCGAGACATTGTGTGGAGTGCTATGCTGAGTGCCGTGAGTCAACAGTATGACCAGGATATGCAATTTGATATAGCATATGGCTTTACATGGACATCATATAGAATCTTTGATCTTCATAAAGGGAATAAGTACCATATGAGCAGATGACGGAGTAAATATCCCAGGAAGTCAAGAGAGGGATGGGCAATGCATTTTCAGATTGGAGAGGAAAAAGGGAAGCCATAATTCAGGTTTTCTTTCTCATATTTTTTTTTTCTAAGGTTTTCTTAACCGGTGTCTTTTTTGGGGGGGAGGGGGCAGGACTTTTTGAGCCTTGCCGTGGATGGCCTGTGGAGCCAAAGTTTGAAAGACTAGGATCTAATATAAATTCTGCCACTTGCTAACAGTATGAGTTCGGGCGAGTCACCTAACTTCTCTGCTTTTCTGGACTGGAGACTGGCAATTACATTTATTTGCCACAATCTGTCCCAAGGGTGGTCGTGATAATCTATGCAGAATAACACAGGTATCATTCGAGTGTAAGGGCTCATTATCATAACAAACTTTTTTCACTAGCCGTTACCGGTTATCAATGTTCTATTTCTAATTTTCTTCATTGATCTTCATAGAGTGTTTCTTTTCTAATCACTTCATTTTTTCTAGCTTAGGATCAAAACACAGAAGACTTCTACAAAAAGTGCACCTTCATGTCCATTTGAGAACAGAAGCCCTTTGGGCTTGTTTCCGTCCCGCAGCCTTGCCCCCTTTTCTAGCAGGAACTTCCTTGTCTGGTACAGAGCCAAGGAAAGGTTTATTGCCCTTCTGTCTTCTCAGCTCCTGTCTTCCTTCCCCCTCAATCAGCCCTTCCTCCTGTATAAAACAGAAGTGAAAAGGTGTCACTGCCAAATAGAGTTGAGAAGCTAACTCTGTCACTTATGGGTTTTTTGTTGTTGTTATTTTCCCCAAACCATCGGTTTCCTTTGTAAGTTTAACTTTTGACAAGTGGCAGGAAAAACATCTCTGGCAAGATTTATAGAGGGAAATGTAGTGACTTAACCACAGACTTCATTGTGATTGACGAAGAGATTCTTTCCAGGACCAAGTCTGGAAGGAAAGTGGTTCGAGTAGTCTCGTCTTTTCAACCAGTCTTCAGAACGAGGATAGTTAAGGAAGAAAAGCAGTTGTCCAGCACAAAACACATTGGGGGACTCCATGGCGCTGGTCCATGAGACACAAGTCCCCAAGGACACTTAACACTAGAGGAAGTCACAGGTGAGGGGCAGGTTTTCTCTTGGCTTGTTGCTCTCTTTTAGGCCTGAGAAATGAAAGCAATGGTTGTATTTATTTCTCATCTAGAATGATGCAAGTTATGTATCTCATTCATTAGGGAACTTGAGCTCCTTCTTATGGAGGCATGAAATCTAGCTATGAAACATAAGCTACCTATCAATTTCTGGCAGGATCATGAAAGAGAAGTTTAAACTCTGGACAATTCTTTTATCTCTACCTTCTTAAATGAATAGGGTGTGTATGGGTATGCGTGTGCGTATATTTCTCCTTCTTCATCTTCTAAGGAAAAACTGAATCAGAAAGAAACTGAGAACCAAAAAAAAAAAAAAAATACGAGTCTTGGCTATTATTCAAGATTGGGTGTTTCGGTTTTTCTCTATCACTAAATCTCCATGTAGTAGTAGGTCTATAGCTTTAAAAATATATATTTGTCTAATATGATGAAAATAAGAAATAAACCAAACCTTTAATTCCAGAATTTGAAAGCCAGTGTTTCACATTTCAGTTAGGTCAAGGGCCCTCTGACTTGACACGCTGGCCCATTCTGTAAATGATTCAGTGGACTGACCAGAAACCTAAAATTGAAGCCATATGGAAACTTACTGTGCATATTAAATTGTGTGTAGCAGTGTTAACAGCATCTTGATTTGTGGCTGCAAGTAATAAATGAATTATATTAATTTTGTAGCTGCAAGCTAATTTCTCCAGAATTACTTTTTAATAACCAAGCATCATGTTCGCTGGTAAGATTTAAATACATTTAGGAACAAATTTGTAGACTTTTAAGTAATGCTAGATTGTCATTTTGAAAGCTTAAGAGTTCATTTACTATTTCCTCTAACACCAAAGTTTTAAAGAGAAAACGATTTTGCTCAAACTGGAGAAGTCTGTTGGTAAACAGTGGGTGTGTTATTATCCGGAAGCGGCCCCCGCCACTCTAGCCAAGTGGGAACTGCATTATTGCAAGTGTTCCCCTCCCCCCTCCCTGATTTCATAGGCGATTTGTGTCTATCCTGTAACTTCCCAGTTCCTCTCCCCTGTTGTAAGAAACTAATCATGCTTTAATGTCAGCGCAAAACTTTGAAGACTGCAGTCGGTGGGCTTAAGTGAGGCTATTTAGTTTGGTGGTGGAGAGTGTAGGTTCTGGGGTCCGACTCACTTGGATTGATCTTTCATCCCGCTGCTTACAAGTTGTGTGACCTTGGGCTGGTTTGTGTGCCTCAGTTTTCTGAGGGGGACAAGTGAGAGTATGTACCCCACAGGTTGTTGGGAGGATTAAAAGAGAAAGTAGATATAAAGCCCTCGGATGAGATCCACCTTGACGAAGCCTCGTTAAATGCGAGCTACTGTAATTCTCTGGGGGAGAATGAGGTCCATGGGAAGCTGGGGAGGTTGCTGGTCAGGCAGACCTACATGGAATCCCTGATCTACCAGTTACTGTTCTTAGACAATAAATGAGCTTGGACAAGCTGCGTCGCTGCTCTGAACCTCAGTCTTTATCTGTACAATGTAATTCTCATACCAAACCTATCTTCCTGAACTGCTAGGAAGGATACATGAGATGAAGTGTAAAAAAGTATACTATAATGCTGGTCATGCAGTAGTTTCAACAAATACTCATGAATATTCATTCCCTTTCTCTTCCATGGGAAGTAGCCTCATTTCTATTATTTGGGGGTGGGGGTGAGGTCACAGCTCAGTCAGATGGCCTATTCCCCCCCCCTTCCGCCCATAATCTTAGACTCCATGCCAAAAGAGACTTTTGACAATAGGGACAATATGAAAAATCTACACTCACAAATAATATACTAAATGTTTATATATAACTTTTAAAATATATTGTATTTTTTGGCTATAGATTTTTCTTCTTAGTTATATTATCAAATATAACTATCCATAGATATTATGGATATATCCATAAACATACCCATAAATATATATGGATAATATTATAATTAGATGGCCTTCCCTGAAGGAGGAAACTAGCTTATACTGAAAATAATATTGCTACGGGTAATCTGTATGTGAGTCATTGGAATGGTAATACCCCAAATATTCAACTCCTTCACAGATGCTAACACTGATAATTAGTTATTGAGGGTTCACTCTGTGCTGGACACACTGAGTGACCTACATACAGTATCTAATCTAATCTTCCCCTAAATGCTATCAAGTAATTGTTATGGGATTTCACAACTGCAGATAAGGATACTGACGACAGGTTTAGAAAGGTAACTCCAGTCACTTCCTAAATTGATGGTTCAGCTCAGGCCTGTGATGAGATGCCGTAGGGTGGTTAGTTTCAGCTTTTTCTTTTCTTGTTACAACATCTGATTTCATGACACCAAACTTTATAACAAAGGGCTTTTAAAAATCTGTACAAAAATATTGTTCCAAAATCTTGCAGTTGGGAACCATGTTTTCATTCATCTGCATGGTCCTCAGTGACTCTACCCAGAAGTCAAAGGTCAGCCATAGTACAGCTCCTGCAGCAATCCCAGGAGGATTCTGGGATAACAACCCAAAACACAAGCTCAAACACATGCCACGTTTAACACTGCAGATGAGCTGTACCTGGAGAAGCACCACATGCCCCTCTCCCCCGAGTTTTACTCCTCTTTTCTTTTCAGGCTCCACACACTGAGTCTGAGCCCACCCCTGCCCCGAAGTCCAACTGCAGCACAGACCTCTCTCTTGAACTCCAGACTCAGAGAGCTGCCGTTGGACCACCTGCCCCACCACACGGCTGAGACTGACCACAAGGCGCTTAATCTAAGCAAGTTACAAACAAAACCACAGATGTCTAACTGTACATGGCTTCATATTTAGTGCAGAGTCTAAAAAAACCCAGTAATTTATTAATAGATGTTTGTTGAATGAATGAGTGTTCTTTTGGCCTTGGTTTTTCAGACCCTAAGAGAGGAGGGAGCACCCTGGCCTGCTCAGACCTGTGTCTTCCTCCCTCCCAGCTCCCTCTACAGTATCTGGAGCAGGATGGCACTCCTGACAGCAGTGCTCCCTGGATGGAGGACACACAGGCACTCTCACTACACCAGAAACTCCACGAGAATGGGGAGCTGGCCTCCTCTTTCCTCACTGTGTCCTACCACCCAGAGCAGTGCACGACTCATCAGAGCAGGGACTCAATAAATAATTATTAAATCAACAACTCCTCTCATTGTATCCTCCACTTTCGCCTCCCTTGAGGACAGAAACACGTGAAGGCCATGACCTGTCATTCTGAGGTCTTACTGAACGCATGAAGCAATCGCCAAAACACTGCCCTAATGTTCTCTAAGGAAGATTTTGGTGATTTTGTGATTTTGTGTGAGGGGCTCTATTTTCTATTCTGTAAATAGAATTTGTTATATTTTATATTATAATAGAATTATATTCTATAATATACTAAAATTAATTAAGTCCACTAGACTAAATTGTATCACAACGTACTACTTGGATCTAACCTGTATTTAAAAAAAAAAAATTGTTGTTCATGTTGTTCAGATTCAGTAGGAGTCAGTACGTTGATATCACGTTAATAATAGAAACAATAGCTGCTTTCATCAGCTGCTTGCTTGCTTTGAACCAGGAAGCAAGCTCGTACTTTTCCCAAATGATCGCATTTTATCGTCACAACCCTGTGACACATGTGTTATTATTCTCACTTTTTAGGTGAAAATCTGATCCTTAGTGTCAGTTGTCATTGGATGTGAGAGGTCCGTGCTGTTTTTTCTCTGATTCATGATGTTCTTCTATAATAAAGCCAGAGCTTATCTTCCCAATCACAATCACTGAATCAAGTACTTAATGAATATATGTACTATACAGACACAAAGAGGATTAAATATTGTCCTTGCCCTCAAGGAGTATACAATCTAGTCATATCCATATGTTACATAGCAATATGAAACCTAAGTAAGATTTTGAATACAATAATATTTAGGCAGCAAAGATTTAGACGACAAATATGTAACCGAAAACCAGAGGTGTGACTTCAGAGCAGCATGATGCCCTACAGATTAGTGGGCTCTGGGAGGCCTCATATGAGGACATATGAGGACATCTCAAATAGGTGGAACAGCACAAGACCCAAAGGCAGATAGAGGTACAACAAACAAGTTCAATCTCAGGGACCTTTTCCTGTAGTACAGAAGTTGTCTGTATTCCTCAGAGATATCTCAGGAGCTAGAACACAGATGAGGGTTCCAGGCCCTCCAGTCTTATCTTCACCAGAATCAGAAACCTTTTTTATGTGTCCATTAACTCCTAAGTTATCATTTGAACAAAGCATACTGATGTTGTTTGAAAAAGTAGGTGAAAAACATTGATAATGAAATGAGATATCAGTTTGGGAAAGTGTACTACAGATCCCACACACGAGGCATTGGGTGCCAAATTAGGGACTGTGGAATACTGCCTAGTGGTGAAAACCTCAGGGCTGGTTTTGTGCACCTTTGTCCCTTAGCGTTGTGCCCATGGGAAAGTGACATAACTCTGCTGATTTGGTTTCCAAGTAAAATAAGGATGATATAAATTACTACCTAATGCTAAAGTTCCTGGGATTAAAAAAGGTGAATTTGTGAAAAGTATTTTGTAAATTCTAAAGTGCTATATGCCATCAACAGTTGTTTTCAGTTTTAATATGGAGGGTTTAGATGAAGAAAAAAATTAACTGCATTTAATTATTTACCAGATAGAAAATAAGAACCATGAAAGGTGTTACTCTGAGGAAGTAGGAGTAGTTAGGGAAGATGGAGTAGTTACTGTTGGAGTAGTTAGGGAAGATTAATCTGGCATTGGGAAATGGGCTGGAAGGAGGAAGGTGGAACATCAAGGAGGAAGGAGGAAGGAGGAAGGTCAATATGTTGGTCCAGGTGTGAAGTGATAAGGGGAAATCAGCAGAACTTGGAAACTAACTTGAAAGTGCAGGGGCCAGAAAGAGAAGGAACAATGAGAAATATTTAATATCATTTTTTTCATACACGCTGCAGGAAAGTTCTGGAAACAGCTAGCAGGAGCAGTAGTGTTTTGGAGAGGGCTCCCCTGTCCACATGTTGAACTTTAGAGGACAATGGGATCACCGAGTGGAGACATTTGGTGGTCCAGGAGGAGAAGTGGGAGCCATAGAACAATAAAGACAGATTCAGTGGGGGTGCCCGGAAAAGATGAGAGAAGGAAGAAGAGCTGGTAAAGGAGACAGAAGAAGAGTTACCAAAATGTGAGGTGAGCCACAATAGCTAGGGAGGGCAGGGGCAGCCAGGGAGCAAGGAAAGAGAAGGACTGAAGGACAGTCACTGGGCATCAGTAACTTGTAATACTTCTTATGATCCTTCTTCTACCAGAAACCAAGAATCTGCAAAGTCATGTCCTTGCCTATGCAAGCAAAGCTAATGGACGCAGCTGGACAAAGCTGGGCCCTCAGGCTTATGCCCTCAGGTGATCTTGCACATCCCCTTCATTGGCACCAGGGGCTTCTATAATGAGATCTCTTGTCAGCTTTTCCAACCTGCTCTCTTAATTCTTTTTATCTGTAGTTTTTATACGCTTTCATTTTTAAACATCAGTATGCTTTGTTCAAAGGATACCATAGGCGTTGGAGTAAATATGACAACATATGCAGTCTCTGCTGGATGGTAGAGGTGGAGAAAGGACTGCAGTGGATCAAAGAGACCAGGTACTAAAGAAGGTGGGACATTTTGTGTCAAGAGTTTACTGAAGAGTTTCGACTGGGAAGGAAGGACAGCAAGAGGCTAGGTGGGGCTTTAGGATGAAGAAAGGCGCTCCATTGTTCTGTTTTGGTTCTTTGATTTGGGAAAGAAGTCTTACATAGCCAGCCCAGTCTCTGCCAAAGTCAGAGCATTGCATTCCACATTTAGTATGAAAGGACAGGGTATAGACCCTCCCTTTCCATCCCCTGCTATATAGCTACTCAAAGGAAGAACTTGAACCTTGCCCTAATTTAGGAGCCTGATTAAGAAACAAGGCCCCTGTGGGAAGGGGAGGAGACCCTGCAAATAGGGAAAGTATCAGATGGAGGGAGGCCAAGTGAGAAACAGGGCCCGAGCGGAAGGAGGCTGCACTAGCTTTGAGGTTTTGCTTGAATCTACTCTCTGGGATGGCTCAGAGCCCTGGGACCAAGAGGGCAGAGTGGTTAAAGCCAGAGACCCTTATCAGGAGTCTGAGCACTCTGCCTTCCCTTTAAAATGAGAACGTGTTGTTTCTTCTAGGCCAGAGACCCACAGACAGGTGATGAGTGAGAGAAAGCAGTTCTAAGAGAGAGTGCAGATGCCCACGAGACATTCCATGGAGGTCGGAGGTGGGTTGTTGGGGTACATCACCAGCCACAGGATGCTTCAGTGGAGGGGGCGTCAGCATGGACAACCTGGGGGCCTGGGGATACAGGAAACCCTAGCCTTCCATGCCTTCCAAACAGAGCAAGAAGCCTGAAGTCATGCATCTTACAGGGAGGAAGAAAGACTGGACTTAAGAATAAAACTACTTAGAACCCACAAGCTGGGGAGCTAAGAGACCTTGTGGTAACACAGATGTATGTAGTCAAATGGGAAAGAGATGGTAGAAACAGGAAACAGAATTCTTGGGCTAAGGATATGATCTCAGAGAGGAGAAGAAGGATTTGGTAGACAACAGGGTGAAAGGCACTGGTCCTGGAAAAAAGTAAGCAAGCCCAGTCACACACAGCTGCTGAGAGAAAATGTGTGTCAACATAGGGCTCACAGTGCTGCAAAGAGGATAGCTAAGACAATCTCCTGTCTAGTAGACTGAACCTTCTGGGTAAGGCAAGTGATGCCACACACAGAATGTGTCGGGTTCGAGGCCAGGACAGTGCAGTGTGGGGGGAAAAGGTCAGCATGGTTCAAGACAACCCTACGAGGGCACTGATGAAGGATGCGTGTCCTTCAGCAGTGGTCCAGTGGAGGCATGCTGTGTGGTGTGTCCCATTCGCACCACATGGGAGACATGTCTGGCAACAACATAGGCCTCCTGAACTGCTGGGAGCATTTTGGAAATAATTAAAAATCTTAATGAGAGCCCGTGATGTGCAAGGCAGAGTGCTAAGGTGGTCCACACAGCATATAAGATGAGGCTCAACCTCTCGAGGATTCAGAGTCTAGAAGGGGAGGCCTGGCAGAAATTGCTAAGTGCCTGACCAACACTCGTCTTCTCCTTCTTTCTTACTTGCAGGTGGCAGTATGTTCTCATAAAAAGGATGTGTTTCCCAGCTTCTTTTAAATCTAGAGGTGAAAAAAAATAAATCTAGAGGTGATCAGGGAGATATTAAGTAGAAGTCATAAATATTTTCTAAAAGGATCTGATCAGGTGTATGGGACACCCTTTTGCCATCCCCTTCCCTTGGCTTAATTAGAATGAGGACATGATGGTTAGAACCCCAACAGCCATTTTGGGTCATGAGGCAAATTTGAAAATGGAAGCACCACACTAAGGTTAATAGAGGTAGAAGGTACCTAGGCCTCTGGTGCCACTGGACAGTCATTTCAGTCCTGCACGACCTACTACTTCTTTTATTTTGTTGAGGGTATACCTATATCTGTGTCCGTCTATCTGTCTATCTACCTATTAATCAAGTCCTCACATGGGAGAAAGGACAAATGGAGAAATACAAGATCTATAATATAAAAAATAAATGTAATATTCACATAATTCAACTCAAAAGAGGTGCCTCTCCATGTGAAAGGGAGTAATTATCTAAAAGGCTCAGAAAACAGAAAGACCTTCCATCCTTTCACATTGAGAGATGAGGAAAGCAGAAGGTTAGGAAGAGAGCAAAGAACAAAGGTAGGCTGACCTCCAGCCTTTTGGCTGCTGTATGCTGTCTCCCTGAGGCTCAATAAGAGGTTCATGGTGATGCAGGATTCTGACCCAAATCTGACTCCAAGACTTCCCAATCCTGAAGTGTACTTGCTATATGATCCTATTTCTCCTTCCATCGGAGTTATACCTTAAAAGGCAAGATTCTGCAACGCGTGGCATCTGCAATGTTGGTATATGAATGAACAAGTCATGATTTCTCAGGATTGTAGTCCCTGGGGAACAGGGAGGGCCCTGCTGAGGAAGAGCACTGGCACCCCAACCTTGGTTAGTGTAAAGGGCACCAACCAAACCAGGGGTCATCAGTGGAACCCAAAGGTTGATTAAACCCCAGGGATCAGTCCCACACACCCTCCTAACACACAACATGGTATCCCGGATCTCACCAATCCGACAGAGAACACACATCAGGTTTGTGCACCCAAAGGATAGAAGAAATTTCGTAATCTCTGTGGTCTGTGCGGGAAAACCCCACTCTTGCTTGAGTTTGTTTCAAACAAAGCCCAGAGATAAGAGGCTTCTCCTGAATGTTTGCTTCTTCCGCAGACATTCAGCCAGCTGCTTTTTTTCTTAGTCTTCCCATATTGCCAGAAGGGAGAGGGGAGAATGCATCTCCTGTTGTAGTCTCTAGTTCCAACATGGCTTTGTGACCCTGGAAAGACTGTAGTTTTCAAAGCCTGTCTGGACCAATGAGACTCTTAGCTGGCACGATGCTGTTCGCAGTCAGGCAGCGGGTCACCTTGGAACAAGGTGGGGGAGACGGCACTTACTCTGTTAGTGACTAAACAGAAATGCTTTAATTTTTCAAGTCAGCTTCTTCTCGTTCCAGGTGCTTCCTCACTTTCTTGCTCTTTTCTCCGAGCAGTGATCAGATTCCCAGTGTCCGAGGGACTTTAAAGAGGCCTGGCAATCCTGGACACAGTCCCGGAGAAGCCAAGTTTTGTGCACATCTGCCAGGAAACAAGGGCGAGTCACTCCTGTGTCCTACAGACAGGAGACCGACGACTCTCTACCTCGGGCAAACTTCTCTCCACCCCTAGAGGGCACACTTTCTCCTCTCTCCCCGACTTCATGCCCTCCTGGGATTGGAATGAACAGGTGCTGTCACCACTGCTGAGAGGGGCACGTTCATCACCCACCGAGTTTCGCGCCAGCAGCTGCTTGGGTACCTTTGGCCCTCGGAGTGCGTCTGCGGTGCGCGCTAACGCGGGGGGAGCTGGAGAACCGCTGCCCCTGGAAAACCCGGCGCGGGCCTCTCAGCCTGGGTTCTAGAAGTCCCGCAGGCGTGGGAGGGCAGGACAGGGGCAGATTTCAGAGGAATCTGGGCAAACTGGAGCCGCTGCCGCCGCCGCCGCCGCTTCCTTCACTGCAGTAGACGGGGCGGGTGAAGAGGCGACGCCCTTTCCAGCCTCTTGGGTCCTGGCCTCAGCAGGTCGCCTCCTCCTCGCTTCAGACCAGGGCACCGGGGTCTGCCGGCTCCCCAGATCGCGCAGCCGTTTTCCCGGCCCACGAGGTCGGCTCGGGAGCCGCTCGCAGGGCGCGGGCCCCCTGCCCCAGGGCGCCCACTGCGGGCAGTCCATGGGCAGTGCAGCCTGTGCTCCTGTGCCCGGGTGACAAGTGTGGGGGCGCGAAGCCGCCTCTGTCCTCCCCACGCGCCGCCCAAGAGGAGCCGTCGGGCCTGCGCCGGCTCGGGCGGTGCCTGCGGGGCGCAGGAGTGAGCAGCGCCGGGCGGCGGTGAACGCGGACCCCCTGCCCGGGCCCACCCCGACCCGCTCGGTCCCGCCACCCCAGGACCCATTTCTGCTAACCTTGCCGGCCTTCGCAGCTGTTCCCCTGCTCCCCCTGGGGGGCAAACCTGCGCAAGAGGGCAGCTGGAAGGAGGTCACTGCCACCTTGGTTTTTATTCTAGAAGGGGCTCAGTTCAGGCTAAGAGGGTGAGCTCCCCAGGCGCTATTCAAGTAGGTGTTTGGTGGCCTTTTGTCAGGAAACTTTTAATCACACAGAATTTAGCCTCTAATCGGCCAGACTTATTTAAACCGAGCAGAGTAAAACCTTCCATTTTTAACATCCACTCTTGGTGTTTGCTGGAAATTTGCCACCGAATTTCGGCTGGAGCTGAAGGTTACCAGGATTTATCATTGTTTCCCCAGGATGTTTAACCCTCATGGGCTCCTCTTCTTTCATTTAAGATACTTAAAAAAAAAAATTCTTGTAAGCGCTTTGGCCATTTTGTTTAAGAAATTTGTTTTATCTCGTACGGTTTTGAGATCCAGAAATGTTTCTGAAACGGGGAGAAGGGAGTGTTAGAGACAGTAAGCAGCTGCGAACCAGGAAATAATAAGTATCATGCAAAAATATCACAGCTAATAGATGTCCTTTAGGAGTGTAAATATCTATGTTTAATTGCTTTAAAAATGTGGGGTGGAAAAACACAATTATACATTGTGATAACAAACCTGTACAGATAATTTCTGAACAATACAAAACAAGTGCTGAAAAATTTTTCTTTACGATTGAAATAATTGTTCCCAAATCATGACACTGTCCACCCAGATATCATGTTGCCCCATCTGCAATACTTGAAGAGGAATAGTTACCAATTGAATGCATTTAGATTCATTCTTAATAAAAAGAAAATTGCATAGCTTTTTATATTGTTGCACGTCCTCAAATGCATCTTCCAATATCAATGTCACCTTTGTTATTCTCAATATTTTCAGTCTTCAATTTTCAGAGATACATAATATATAATTGCTAGTAATTATAAACACATCATTTTATTCATCTGATTTTAATAACATGCATTTTTATAATTACTATACAACTGAAATAGACATTGAGTTATGCTGTGTGCACGTCTTTATTCAACAGTATATTCTTAGACACCTTGTTCAAACAAATTAAGTGAATTTAAAAGAAAATAAAACAAGGGGAAAAAAATCCTTCCAGTAGAAACAGAATCACAGTGCTTTACAGACAAAAGGAAAGGAAAAGAATTTCTCATACGAAAAGAGATTTATTATTACATAGAAAATTCTCACAATAGTTGAAACACACTTTAGGAACTAGTAAACACCTCAGATAGAGTTGTGCCAATTACTCAGCCCACAAGCATCTGCTTTGTCTTAATTAGACGGGGGAGGTGAATGACCACTGTTTATTTTCATTTTCCTCATTAATTATGAAAAACTGCATTTAATTCATCTTGCATGGTGAGAGATTGGCTGCGCAGATGTAAGTCGTAAGGGAAGTGGCTGTCGGTGGGCAACCTGAACATGGCCCCCTGCCCAAGGGGACCCCTGGGTGGCACTGCACAGTAATGCATGCCGTAATTGTAATTTTTGCCATAGTCCAAGGTTTCTTCTTGCTTCAGGGAAAATATCCCATTATAGTTAATTGGGGGAGGACTTAAGGGACCTTCAAACTGAGGGCTGGCACACTCAGGGGAGGTGCTTTCATAGAAGGATTCATATGCACTGCAATAATTGTAGGGTTTCATGGACTTGGAATTATCAAGAGTTCCATGCCCTGGGGGAGTGGTGAGCTCAGGGCTGTGGTAGGGCGGGTAGAAAGTAGAGTAGGGTGACCTTGTGTGGTGCGCAGCCTCCCCACCCTGACCCATCAGGAAACTCCTGGCGTTGAGCTGCAAGCAGCCTGCCACCAAGTTTGTAGTTGGCTGGGAAAGACCTTTGCATAAGTTTTGGACGAACGTGAGCAGATCAGGTCTCTTGCCGATTCTCAGAATTTCAGAAAGTGCCCAGATGTAGTTTTTGGCCAGTCGTAAAGTTTCTATTTTGGACAGTTTTTGGGTTTTGGAATAACAGGGGACTACTTTTCTTAAATTGTCCAGAGCGTCGTTGAGGCCGTGCATCCTGTTTCTTTCGCGTGCGTTTGCTTCCTGTCTCCTGAACTTGACCCTCTCCAGTCGGAGCTTGGTCGTCTTTTTTTTCCTAAGACCCCTCCTTCTGGGCAAGCCATTTTCATCTTCCTCTTCCCTGTCTTCCTCCTCTTCTTCCTTCTCTGTTTCTTCTCCTGGGGCCCTTTTGATGCTCTTTCCTCGAAGGACAATCTGTTTGGAAAAGCTTTCTGGTTTCTTAATTTGCTTCTGGTCCTCACATTCTCTAGAAAACTTTCTGCACATCTGGGATTCTGGCATTACAACAGACTCATCAAACGGTAGTGTTAACATGGTTCTCTAATCTTAAATTACCTGAAAAAATGCCAGCACAATATTTAAAGTGTTTTCATTTTTAAAGTTTATACACTTAAAGCATATTTAATGACTTATTCATAAGAATACAAAAACACATGAATAAGACTAATTCTGGGACCGATTTTTTACATTAAATAGAATCTTTGAATTTGTGCAGACTAGTAATTATAAAAAAAAAACATTGGCACATGCAATAGGATTGATTTATATAGGCAAATTATCAAAAGAAAATAAAACAAGAAGCATTTATTATAATGCCACCACCATTTCCACTTCCCTTTGATTTTAAACTGGTTTTAATGCACAAAAAGGACCGTGGAATTCAAGCAAATGCAAAACATGATATAGCAATGCAGAATTTCATTAATTCCAATTCCCCTGAGTACCAAATGAGAAGAGACACCAGTTTTCAAAATAAAAAAGTATTATCTCTCCATTAGCTGACAAATTTGTGAGGTGTTTTGTTTTGTTTTAGAGAAAGAAATAAGCCTTAACTTTATCTGCTGTATTATGTAACTGCAAATTTAGATAAGTGACTGTTGACATTTACAAATTTAAAGAAAAGATTAACCAGAGCCAATTTTTTTAAACTGATTTCTTTCTGATCAGTGAAGAAATATGTAAAAGAGCACTATTTTCCCAGCCTTCACAAAAAAAAAGGGGGGGGGGGAGGAGGATTGGGCTAATTTGGAATAAACTCCATAAATAAATTAAAAAAATCTAAAAATCACTGGCATTTTTTTTAAATCAAAGAAAATGTTAAGACTGCTTTTACATTTACAATTTTTCCAAATGTAATCGTCTGTTTGCTGCTGTTCAAATCATCCTGGACAAAAAACCACTCTCGTAGTGTTTTTGTTCTACGAGCCACAGAAGTCTCCCTCTAGCTAATATCTGACAGGAACGGTCCAAGGATTCTGACTGCAATTGTGCACGTGTGTTCAGAATCCCGAATGAAAGGGGAAAATAATTTGTGTTTCAAATGCAATTTTGGCTTTCGTTTGGTGAAGCAGCAAGTATTTTCATCTAAAGTCTTCAAACAAATAGGCACGTTAAAACAGAGACTTTTCAATTTAACAATCTCCAGCCCCCTCAGCACACACACACACACACATACACACACACACACAAACTCTTAGTAATGTCCACATACTTGCAGTGTTACATAATAGCAGTGAAAGTATGTGACAATTACATCATAAGAATGAAATATGATAAGAAGTTATAGATGGCAAAGAGCATATAAATACTATAAGACAGTGACACTGTATCTTTAAATACTTGCATGCAAAGCCAGCATCAATTGAAGTAGATCTTTATTTATATTACCTTAGGTTTTAATTTCATTCAATAATCAGTTTTCATTTTGTATCTTCCAAATCTTTTCAGGCTGAGTGTCGCATCGTCTCCTGGAGTCTCTAGATCTGTGTATAACTGCACTATCTCATTGATCTCTAAAAAGTGACATTGATGCCAACTGCCAGAGCTGGTACCCATGCCATCTGCTAGTGACGTCACAGGGCAGAGAGAACCATGTGATCCTCTCTCTTGGGACCTTCATTCTGCACTGATCATCTGGCATCCCTGTAAGTGGGTACCAGCATTCATGCATCAACACAGAAGGTTAGACTGATAGGGGAAAAATCTGCACCAGCATTTCACATACAGTAGGTGCGTTTCTCTTCGAGCTGCTTCGGCTTCACTGGCAGTCTGGAGAAATAGCTGTGTTAGTGTTCAGTTTCGCCCTGCCAACGGTCTAACTATTAGGTGGTCGTTAATATTCCCTTCATTTACAAGGTGGGCTTTTGTGTGAGGGAGAGGTTTTTGTTGTTGTTGATGTTGACGTTTTGTAAAGATCACCATCCCGTTCGTGCACCTGGGTACCCGGGGAGAGAAAGCCGTGAGGAGGAGCGGAAATCAGGAAAAGGGTCTTGAGATGCTTAAGCAAACTAGGATTTGTGTAAGCGAACAGGGATCAACAAAGGTCTCCTTATTTCCTTGTTTTGTTTCGTGGCATGTAACTTATGGGTGTGTGTCTGTGTGTTCTCTTATTAACATGTACGACTTCTGTGCTTCTTGGGAATTTGGAATAAAAGAACAGTCTCTCCATCTGGGGTCTGAAAGACATCCTCTGACGCTCCCCTTCCTACACTTGCTGGTACCTTTCAACAACTTTTCAGAGAGATTCTTTATCTGTAT
Source organism: Nasua narica (assembly GCA_028533885.1). Lineage (NCBI taxonomy): Eukaryota > Metazoa > Chordata > Mammalia > Carnivora > Procyonidae > Nasua > Nasua narica. The sequence continues at coordinate 52,691,973 of CM052806.1, forward strand.
CAAATGCAGAGACGTCTGCAAGTCCCCCGTGAAAGATTTCAAACTACATTCTGTGTCCTCTACCAAAAGTCACAACTTCACTCTTCCATTGTCCCAGTCTCTTTCCAGCATGAACTTGCTTGTTCTTTCTCATTTCGGCTCATACACCATAAACATAAAAAATAGCTCTGAGGTTTTTTCTTGCTCTCCCTGGCATTCTGCTGAGTATTTTAATCAAAGATGAGCTTTTCTGTCTTCTGAAGCCCTCAGATTTCTTTTTCCCTTTCTCTTAAAAATCTTCTCCTCACATTTTCCCCCCGTCTAGACCAACAACCAATTTAAAAGTCTCCTCATTTTTGTATCACTGTCCGATTGTTTTTCTTTGTCAGATTTATTCATATTCATCTTTTTCTCCACTCCCCACTTTTGGTATCTTAATGCAAGTGGGGTAGAAACAGTTAAGCGAAACTGGCAAGGCCTTATTGGTAAAATAAACTGTGAAGCCAAAGGCAAACTCCACTTTCCTCTCCTCTGCTCCCCTGTCACCCCGTTTCCTTGCAAAAAAAAAAAAAAAAGCAAAAGAAAAGAGAGAGCGTTTTACTTTATTTCAGAATTGCCCGTCAGTAAAGTAAAAAGTGTACTTAAAAAAAAAAAAGTTTAAAAATGGACAAACACAACCTTTGTTGTTTGACAACTGAATAATCTCCTTCTATAAAGTGAGACAGTATGCTTTTGGTATTAAAGTAATCCCTGGCAGAGTTGTAACTGTTGAATCTGTGTTAGCATTCCCCTTATAAATCCCAGTTTTGAAAGGTTTAGAATTCTGCTGCTTTAATGAACTTTGGTTCCAAATTGGCATCAGGGGCCTCGAATTAAATTCATTTTTGCTCCTGTCATATCCCACTCATTTCTGCCCCCCTTGAAGTTACTCAACTTTGCCTAGACAGTTCTAGAAAAGATGGGGAAAATGGTAAAAAGGAAAATTATGCTAGGTAAAGAAGAATAATTTTTCTCTCTCAATGGTCTGCTAAAAATGCAAATTTAAAAGAAAAATAAGGCAACAAATTCATAACTTAGGTGAAGTCTATAGATTGGCCTCGATTACCTTTTTAAAAAGTCAGACACACCAAAGGCATTTCAGAATGTATTGTTTTAGGGGATATTACTGGTCAAGGGTGCATTGAGTTTATTTCATATAAGGCTTTGATTCAAGAACTACACACACCTTTTACTTCAACACAGAGAGTTTCTATAGGAAGAGCAGATGCAGACTTTCATTTGTCCTCACATATGGCTTCATTTTTTTAAATGTGAAGGGGCATAAGTATCAAGAGTTAGGAACCACAAAGCCTGTCACTCATTTTACATATCGTACCATATTCCAATACTTGCAAAGTCTCTGGAAGCTGCATTGTATTACGGGCATCACAAACATGAGGATCAAAATCCAGGGAATGCTAACATGACACGTTAGTAGAAAATTAGCACCAATGTAGCTCATCACAAGGATAGACTTTATATTTTATCTTTGCAATGTGCAGACAAATGAGAAACAGTTTTTTTGATGAAAACATTTGGGACTGTTCTATTTCCGCCTTTGAACATGAAATAAAAACCTTTAGTGGTGGTGGTGAGGTGGGGCGAAGGGGGGATAGAATCTGAGGTTTGTGGAGATTAATCTATTGTTCGAATGTCCCAGATTTCCTTTTCAAAAAAAAAGAGGGGGGGGGAGACAAAAAGTTGTTATGTCAAGATTTAGCAAGGATTCAGTGTGTTTGTACAATAATCTTTCAAAAGAAATTTTGTTATGCATTTTCTACTATAGTTCCAGATATGCAAATGCCTTTGCTGTTAATATGCATTCATAACATACACCATAATGGCTGTTCTACTCTCTGCTAAGAAAGCACATTAACACCAATACTCCAAACAGAAACACATTCTGAATTATAGACGAATACTCCGAGTATGGGGAGTGTATTATCCCCATTGCTCTAATATATTTTCTCATTTTGTAGAAATCACTGCACAACAAAGTTTACATCTTAACTCAGTTTGATACTGACTTAACTGATATGATCTTTGCTTCTGGGGCCAAAACATTTTATATATTTATATTTTTAATGTGCCCAATGTCTGTCTGTCTGCCTCTCTCTTGCTTTCACTGGGTAATTCCTCATATTTCATTTATAAAAGTGACCCACAGAAAATGTAGGTATAGTTTGATTCGTTGCAAGGCAATAAGAACCCCAACGTCTCAATCAAGGTTGAAGGATTGTTATTTTTAGGTCATCCAGTGAGTACCTGTGTCACGGCAAAGGAGGATTCTATTGACTTCCCTTTCACACTCCTCTCATCACCTAAGAGATCAATCTGGAACATGATGGGCATTTTTCTCAGCTCTCCTAGGGAGTAAGGCAACAGAATGCAGACCCGGGCAGGGTCAGGCAGCAAAACCTCAGGACCAGAGTTTTTTCCCCAGAAGAAGGGTGCTTCCTGAGATAGATTTGAGACAATTTTCTCTATTGCCTTTTTTTTTTTCTTTTAAGCTCTTAGACAAATGCTTCAGGGCAGCGTGTAAGCCTGTGAGCGAGCCCAGTGTTAATCTTTTAGAGTTTTAACTCTGTCATCCCCCGTGGCTTGAAAGAGTTTTATGGCTGTGACAGAGCAACCCATTTTGAGAAACAGCCCTTGGGTATTAAATAAAAGTATTGAAAATATAAGGCAAAACATAAAACCACCTTATTCCCCTTGAAGACTTAGAGGGCTTAAAAGTATGATTTGAATATAGATGTCTGAATGTTTTATAATATATGTGTGTGTGTATATAATATATGCATATATATGTATGTATATACATGTGTGTATGTATATGCATGTGTATACACACACACACACACACACACACACACACACACACACACCTGCAAAGATTATTTAGAGCAAACAGATAATCTGGAAATTTGAGGGTGACCACGTTTGAATTGCTTTTATAGATTTACGTCAGGGTGAAGAGTAAACTGAATTATACTATTATTTCGCAATAATTATATGGTTGTTTATGCAATTCACAAAATACAGCAACATCTGATCTTTTATTTTAGCCTTTGCACAAAACGGTACTGCTGTTCTTTCCAAAAATACATTTTATTCTTTTTCCTCCATGGAGCATACTTTTTATTTGAATCCCTCAACTGCATGTATTAAATTTGTTTTCTAACTTGTTATTAAATGAAGTCCTCTAAATCTGCCAGTGAAACTTCTACCAGTGTGAGAAGACCAGCATTATTAGACAGAGTTATTATAGTTCCAGCCATTCGTAAAGAAATGGTGCCTTATTAAGTTTTGTGATGTTACTGTAAGAAAATGTATAGTTTCCTTTAGTCTTTTACAAGTAGAAAGAATGACCTATTGGCCTAGATTATGACATTTTATGATACCGACTTGGAAATTAGTGGTATATTCCAGTAATGTGTGTTGTGATGGTTATTTTTAAGCCTAGAAAACAGAAATACAATTTGTCTGTTTTCTGTTACATTAATCAACTTTAAGATTGGAGTGGGAACTTCAGGCAAGAGATTTTTTGCAAAGGTTTCATGCAAACTGCATTTTGAAAATCAGGTTTTAAGTTACATGCTTGTAGGATGACACACAGGCTCTCTTGACGGGATTTCTGGATGGGTTCAAGAGGGTCTGGAGCTCCCGAGGATTATGTGCAAATTTGGCATGTATGTACATATGTGCATTTTTCTAAAGAAACACCCTCTGTCAGATTCTGGAAGGTTAAGAATCGCAGTGAATATTTTGATATCTTACTAAACTTGCTTGAAATCCTGATCCTGCTGTTTAATGGCTGTATGTCATTCATTCACTCACTTATTCACCCATTCATCCATTCAACAAAGGTTTATTGAATATCAGTTTTGGAGTCATCCTTGACTCCTTTCTTGCTCTTACATCCTAGAACCAATATGTCAGCAAATCTTCTCAGTACTGTCTTAGAATTACATCTAGAATCTGACGACTTGGTAATTCCACCACTCCTAACCTCATCCAAGCCACCATCATCTCTCACCTGGCCCAAATGGCTTCTGGGTTTTCACTCTTGGCCCCTTATATTCAGTACAGAGTCCTCATCTCAGCAGCCAGAGGCATCTGGTTAGAACATAAATCAGACCATGTTCCTCTATGCTCCAAACCCTGCGGTGGCTTCCCTCCCTCAGAGTCAAAGCCAAGTCCTCATAGAGGCCTAGAGGCTTCTTCTGGTCTTTCTTTTCCCGTCTTCTACTGCTCTCCCCTCCACTCACTCAGCTCTAGCCACACTGGCCCGGGCTGTTCCTTCCACTCCCAGGCACGTTTGCCTCAAGATCCTTGCACTTACTTCTACCTGGACTCCTTCTTCCCCTGAGTATCCGCATGGCACACCTCTCAAGTCTCTGCTCAAATTTTCCCTGTCAAGAAGGTCCTCTCTGACCATCCTACTTTATATTGTATCCCTACACCCACGAGTCCCTCCTGTCCACCTTCCGGTGTTGCTTTTCTCCATAGCACTTAACACTTACCAACACAATGCATTAGTGATGGCCATTCAAAGGCATGTAAAACAGTTATGACGAGCCTCTGGAGAGTTCAGAGTCTAGAGGGGGGAAGACAGGCAATAAATAGGTAATCACAGAATGTGAAATTTATGTATTGGTGGCTACAGAGAATCACAGGAAGCCTTGCTTGATTCAGGTATCTGGGAAGCCCTTTCTGAGCCACTCTTGAAGCTGAGTCATGAAGGCTGAGCACAAGCAGAGGCACGAGCATGTGTACTGTGTCAAATGTTCTGGGGAAACAGTGAGAGTAGGGATCAGACCCTATGAGACCATATAGATGATGGAACATATTTAGAATTTATTTCACTGGAAGTCATGGGAGGACTTCAGGCAATTAAAGATTTGAAAAGATCACCCTGGCTGAGAAGAGTTGGAAAGAGAAAAAGAAAAAGCAGGAAGAGAATTCACAAAGCCTGTATGAGTAGACAGATCATAGGGGCTGACTATGGCCTAGCTTAGAGTGGGGTGATGGAAATGAAGGGAGGAAGCCTAGAAACGTAGTTTGGAGAGAGATGCACCAGAACTTACAGATGGATGGGTGTGGATAGGATGTGGGGAAGTGACTTATAACCTCTGGTCATGGCGATAATGAACAGTGCTTCTCCACATGCAATCCACCAAGCACAGGCAAGGCGCTTCACCTACACGGCCTCCTGGGATCCTTGTAATAAGGTAGATGCGACCGTCTCCGCTGTAGGAGCTCTGGAACTGCAGCTCAGAGAGCTTCACTAACATACCCAGGGCCGTTCCGTTTTTCAGTGAAGGGATCATGATTTGGACCTGGGTCTGTCTGAATGAAATTTCTAGTTTTTTAACAACTGCACTTGTTGACCTTAGGAATTGAATAATCAAATGTCAACAAACTGCTAGAACTGTTTGTGGTACATAACAGATCCTGAATAAATACCAAATATTGGTGGAGAGGAGAAACTTGACCATGAACCTATTCACAAAATGAAGAATAATCCTCTTAATATACTTGGTGACTTAAGCTTTTTACTATACATTTGTATTTTAGATCGCTGTTTACAGGTAGGTCAGTAGACTGCCTTGTATGATGTATTCATCTGACAACAATTACAATTGTCAGGACAATGAGCTTCTACAAGGGGTGAGTCTTTCATTTAAATCCCAATCCTGCTGTTTAATAGCTATGTGTCATTCATTCATCCATTTATTCATCTATTCATGTCTGTTCCTTCAGGACAAGGAGTTGTTTTTCCTTCTTTTTCATTCACTCAACAAAACACTTTTTATATGTTACCATTGTAGACATTGTAAGGGGAAGTAAAGGTAAATAACCGAGAGCCCCACCTGTCAAGGAAGTGCGAGTTGAATTAGCACATGAAATATGTCCACAATAGTCTAATTAAAAACAATGTGAGCTCACTGTGATAAGAGAGGTTGTTGGCAGAGAATGAAGAAAAATTTGAGTAGAGAGCTTACAAGTATGGGGAGGATTTTTTTTTTTTTTTACTTTTATTTGAAGTATAGTAGAGACTAAAATACATGTGGACAATAAGCATGTGGCTCGATTAATTCTGATAAATTGGACACATCTGTTTAGTACGATCCCCATCAAGAAAAACTTCCTTCCTGACCCTTCAAGCTACCAACTACATCTTCCCAAGAGCAGCTACTTTCCTGACTTCCAACAGCACTAATCAGTTTGGTTCATTTTGCATTTTAAATAAATAGAATCATTTCGTATGTTAAATAGATTTTGGATCTGACTTCTTTATCTCAACATTTCATTTGTGCCCTTTACCCATGTTGTTGTACAAAATTATAGGTCGTTCACTCTGGTTGCTGCACGGTACTCACTTGTGTGACTAGACCACAACTTGTTTCTCTGTTCTATTGTTGGCAGATGTTTGGACAGTTTCTAGTTTGGGGATATTCTAAGTCATGCTATTCTAGTACGTATTTTTTGGTGAATATATATATGTTAGATGTATTCCGTTCCTAGGTATATAACCAACAGAAATGCATATGTATGTTCTGTCTGTATGATTTTTAAGAGGACATTTAAAAAAAGTTAATTTTTAGTAATTACCCCCATGAGAACCACCCATGTTCTAAAATAATTACATAAGATCAATAACATTATGATCTCAAATTTATGGCCTCCTGTCTTCTAACCGAGGAGGGTATTGATTACCAATCTACAAATCATTACTGAAGGATTCCTATGCACCCAGCCACTATGATTATGGAGAGAAGAGTAGAAGAGATAATCCTTTTCTTCAAGGAATCTAGAGTCCCGTTGAGGAAAGAAAAGTACTAAATTTAGAGCATCGAGAAGCATGAAGGGCAGACTACAGGGCAGAGTATCAAACAAATGACTCCCTTCTTTGTTTATCTGGCATCCTTTTCCTAAAGGACACAGCCTCGATGTAAGACTATGCAGTAGTTTTGCCAAGAACACTCAGGATACTTGTACTTACAGCATACCGCATTTTAAGTTTTAAAACACAGTAGCTAAATTACAGAGGCTAATATTTGATCAATGGAATATTGCCCAATATTTTTGAATACTTTCTTTGGCTAGCTTTTCTGTGTATGTTATATAATTCTTACAACAGCTCTAAGAGGATTTTGTACATGAGCAGACCAGTGTAGTGATTCAAGCACGGTGTCTGGAGTCAGACCCCCTGGTTCTGCCACCTTCTAGCTGGTTGACTCTGAGCAAGGTCCTATTCTTCAGTGTTTCCTTCTGTCAAATAGAGATAATTATATTCTTACCTTATAGGTTGTTAGATGTAAATGGCTAGAATAGTCCCCGGTACGTGGTAGGCACTGCACTAGTATTTGACAAATTATTTTAAAATAAAAATGGCGATGGAAAGAACTGCCAAAATGCAGTGGAAAGAACTGCTTTTATGTGAAATAATTTCTCAACTCTTCGTGACAGAAATGCTCCTGTCTATGGCAGAGACCTCTGGTCACCCAAGCATCGGGGTGCAGATGGGGGGCACATATTATGATGTCTGTGAAACCAGTAGTTCTGAAAATATTACAGGTATCTGCTTGCGATTTCAACACCTTGGACCAGGAAAGGTAGCAACACCTTTAGGACAAATAACTTCTGAGTGAAGGCTGAATGGGCCAATAGATCTTTTAGAGATTCAAACTTCTTGGCTGTGTATCCTCCATTTGTTTCCCAGAGAAACACTGAAAACTTTGCTCTTTGTTTCTACCTACTTGTGAATCTCTTAGTGGCTTTGATGGAAGAACACACTATACACCCAAAAGATAGACAGAAAGCATTTTTTTTTTAAGTCCTAATGTTCGCATGCTTGCTGATCTAAGCCCAGAGATGACTTTGGAAACTAAAGCATTAGGTTGAAAGGCTAACCTTGCTAATGCCACAGATTCAAAAGCACACAGGCATGATCCAATCACTCCCCAGGGGATGCACGTGTTTGCCCTGGGATCTACCATATGCAGGTAGGCCTTAGAACCTCCAGATCACATTAAAAAATAAAAAGCATGGTCCACACCTATGGCAATAAAATAAGCAGCTAACTAATCCTGCACAAAATGCAAAAGCCCAAATCATTATTTGCCTTTCCGTATTTTAGACTTCTGGTTGGTTTGCTCTGTTTGGTTGGCAAATCTCATCTAATTACAATATATTTTTCATTTGTGTTTTAAAATAGCAATCCTAGCCCACTGTTATTGTAACATATGTGGTAAGTTGTTGTTCCTGGGGTGGTGATAAATTCGTGGCGATCCATTCACATCCTCATGGGTTGGAATTAATCTTTCTCCTCTGATTTCCCACTACACTTTGTGCTTCTACGATTGTGCTTAGCATAATTTGCTTTGTAGTGTATCTATTTGTGAATGCATCTGTCTCCCCCATAGATTGGGAGGACAAAAACTATGTCGGATGTCTATTTCATTTTGTTTTGCAGTCCTGTGTCACACAACGCGATGATTTGTACATAGTAGGGACTCAGTAAATACTGACGGTAGAATTGAATCGATTGGGGGCAGCACCGCACATTTGGCTGCAGAACACCTTAAAGCAATGAGACCCATCTGTCAATCAAAGCTGCGATCTTTGCTTCATTAACACCATGGCTAAGCAATGCGGTAATAAGTCACTGACAAAGAGCTGCATGCCCTACATACCGTAAGTTAGATGCTAGATCATATAATTCTTTAAGCAGCAAAAATCCTTCAGAAAGCAAGAGTCAATGTCATGGCAATAATGATCTATAATTTTATACACTCTGTATGTGAAGACTGAACACAGCTATCTCCTTCCTGGCTCTTTATCCAAAAAGGCTGCTCCAGTTCTAATTATTTCTTTCAAAAGCTACAGTAACTTTTCCTACTAAGCAGTTTGCAGTTCATTTTGGCCACCAATATTGGTTCAAGATCCAGTCTAAGATTGCGGCACATGGCTTTGAATTCTTTGATTGCACAGTGTCATTTTCTGGAGGAAATCTATCATTATCCTTTTGATCTGAAGATTAAGCATTCCCAAACTGGACCGTCTACCATTCATAGAATGCGAGTTTGGCTTGTCAGTGATGATACAAACTTGCAGTACGCTAGCTCGACTTTTTCCACTTGTACCTTTTTTTTTTTTTTTGGAGATGGTTGACATTAAAAGAATGGAAGGAACCATCCTCCATCATGCTCCATCTGGCCCTGCTGGTTACTTGGCGACTGAGGCAGCACATACATTTGGTGGACTGATAAGGAATGGGAAATCCACAATATTAATCATTCTCAGTTCTCCAAAGCAGAAGCCTTTCCAGATTAGCATCTCTCTTACAAACCATCCAGGTTGGGAGGGGGCTGAGCAAGACTCAGTGCTGGAAGTGTAATAGAAATGAATGAACTAAAGGCCAGAAAGGACACTTAATGATGGCACATATTTTTATGGCTACAGTTACTGAATGCCTAGCATGGTAAATGACTCAAACCTGGTGCTTCCCCTGGAGGGACTCCTGGTCTTTAGGGGCATCTAGATTCACGTAGAGACATTGCTAAAGCATAGGCAAGAGCGTCTGTCTCTTGGTCTAAAATGACCCTGGACATTTGTAGTGGTGATGGCAATAATGATATAATAGCCCTTTGGAAATTGGGGTGAAATTGACCTTCCTACCTGGAGAATTGTAATTTCTCTATGGCGAAAAAAGACAGATTGAAAAGCAAATCTAAAATGTAACTCTTCAGGCCTTTTGAGTATTTGGTTTTTAACTATTCCTTAGGAGAAAACTTATTTTTATTTTCCATGGAAATTTTAGTCATAACTAAATGAAAAGAGGCAATTGTGTAGGTGGGGGGGGGTGGCCTTTAATTCAGAATCTCTGGGTGGTGTGAAATGGTCACTATTCTGGGCCCTGGACACTTGGCCCCCCCAAGAGGCCCTGTCCTCCATAAAAATAATAAAAATATTTGATGATCTGTTGGCATAAAGAAACTATAATACAAGGTTGATTATATTCATTTTTATTCTTGGGTACTCTGCTTGATGGAGAAGTCCACCTGTCATTGGAGATAGGGCTTGGCTGAGAGCATTTCTTAAATCTCCACAGGGTTGAGAATCTCTGTGCTTTGGGAGTTACCCACTAACCCACAAGGACCTGAAGAAGAATCTGGGCAAGTGTCTGCCCCTTCCACTTCCTCCACCTTCCAGTTTCCATAAGCCACCCACTGTGCATATGAAATACACCTGGTGTGGGGATATGGCAGGATCGGTATGCTACTGGAATTGCCAGATTTAGTGAATCAAAATGCAGAACACTCAGCTGAATTTGTATTTTAGATATATTTAGGTATGGGACAAACTTAGGCTAAAAAAGTATTCATTGTCTATCTGAAATTCAAATTTAACTGGGCATCCTGTATTTTACCTGGCAACTCTATATGCTTCCTCTATTCTTGGAACTCAAGTTGTTTTTCCCTCTCAAAATACACTTTCTGATTAATATACCGTGCAGTAATAAAGTATTGCCCAAAGAATGCTCTGCAGACTATGAATAGGAATCACTCAAAGAATGAGAGAAAAAGAGTTGTATGGTCAAAGATGTTTGTTTTCCTTAAAGCATGTTCTGTTGGGTTCTTCTGGATATCAGGGTACATTATGACTCTCCAAGAGCAGGATACGGGAGGAGCATGTCCCAAACTTACCTTTCCACTGAGTGGTTTCCTTTTCTTCTGGAGTTTTTCGCAGGATTGAAATTTCTGATGGGATGCACCTAGTACCCCACAAGGGCCAATATGTCTTTTTTTATGATGATTATGATGGATATTTTGAATCTGCTTTACTGATTTACTTTACGTTCCTCTTCTCTTTCGCTTCCGGCTTCCGTTGGGGGAATACACAGCAGGGGGACATCCACCTTTCTTTTTTATCTCAAGTGCTTTATCGGCTCCCTTTTTTGATTGGATTATGTTTAGTTGGAGATGGAGTTTACAATCTGGGATCTGTGGAATGGTGGATTTTACCTTATTGTTGAATGAAGGACACCTAAAGCAGGTAGGTGTACAGGGCTGGCTGCATCGTTTGTGGAACCCAGAAAAAAATGAAGATGTGGGCCCTTTATTTGGAAATGATTAAAAATTTCAAGATGGCATCAGCAGATCATTAAACCAAGCACAGGGCACACAGGTGGCATACCCATGAATTCAGCCCTGCTGGCATACCATCCTTGGTGCCAAAATACAGAGAGTCCTCACCCAGAAAACCCCAAGAGCTTCCAAAGGCTAACTAATAATCAAGACTATCTTCAGATACCCAAAGGTCAAAAACAGGAGCAAGGTCACTAGATTTGGCCAAAGAGGACATTAAATTTTGGTATTTTGTTGGTTGTGGATTTTTGCATTAATTTTGAACTGTAAAAACATTGTATTATGGATATTATTTATCTTGATTTTAGTGATGTCTTAGTTTTCTCAGGCTGCTGGAACAAAATACCCTAAACTGGGTGGCTTACAAAACAAAAGTTTACTTCTTACAGGAAGGCTAGAAGTCCAAGATCAATGTGCTGGCAAATCAGTTTCTGATGAGGGAGACGCTCTTCCTGGCTTGCAGACAGCCACCTTCTTGCTGTGTCCTCACATGGCCTTTTGTCTGTACACATATGGGAGCTGGGGTAGGGGGAGGTATGGAGGGGAGAAAGAGAGAAAGAGAAAGTGAAAGGGACATCTTTTTCTCGTCTTATAAGGCCACTAATCCCAGCTTGACAGCCACATCTTTGTGACCTAATCCTAATTACTTCCCAAAGAGTCTCATCTGCAAATACCATCTCATTGGGAGTTTGGTGTTCAGCATATGAATTTGGGGGCACACATTCAGTTCATAACAGGTACCCCCAAATTTTCTGCAGGGGTCTCAGCATATTTTTGGTCTAGCAAAAATGATGGGAAAAAAAGTATGCTTTATCATTATTTACTTTAAAAATATGTTTTAAAAGGGAACATTTTGTTCATTTATTTTTGTTTTACAACTCACACACAGAAATACACACATATATACATAGACACATCCACATATCCCGATGAATAAATATGATTTCTTGGAAATAGCTGGCACAAAATCTAGAATCATTCTTTAAAAAACTGTAAATGGAGATAAAAATGTAAGATTAATCTATTGTTCTGTCATTAAAATTATACTTATCTCTTATATATGATTATCCCAAAGAAGGCAAATTTCTTTTTTTTTTAAAGATTTATTTATTTATCTGACGGAGAGAGAGATCACAAGTAGGCAGAGAGAGGGGGGAAGCAGGCTCCCCACTGAGCAGAGAGCCTGATGCAGGGCTCGATCCCAGGACCCTGAGATCATGACCTGAGTTGAAGGCAGAGGCTTTAACCCACTGAGCCACCCAGATGCCCCAAAGAAGGCAAATTTCTTTAAGAAGAAAGTTGTGGCCAAATATATTTATCTGCTTATTTATCTGCCGTATTTTTTTCTTTCTCTATATTAAGACAATTACCTGGTTAAGCATAACTTCCGAACAATGCAAAAGAAGCTATTCTTATTTAACTAATCACAGCTTTAGTTATTTTTTTAAGTTTCTAGAATACTTAATTGTTGGTTTATTATTTTGAATACCATCTGTTTCTGAGTGCCAAGAGTCAGTTCTTCATATTTTGGCAAAAATGCTCCTCTTTTGTTTGGTTGATGAAACCTCCTCCACTGTCTGTCCCCATGCCTCCCATGGGGCTAACTGCACCCCTAAAAATAAGCTAGACTCAGGGCCCGGGCCTGGCTGATCAGCAAATTCTTTCCCTCAATATGGAGTGATTGCTAGAAGACCAGCGTATGACCCATGTGATCCCAATGAGAATCAGCCCCAGTCTTTTGATGAAATTATTAAAAAAAGGCAATTCCTTTCCACTGAGGCTGCTGAGCTGGAAGAATGTCAGCCTGGAGCTGAGGTTGCCATCTTGGCCACTCCTGAGAGGAGGCTGATTGAGAAGAAAGCACACAGTGAGGGGGAGGAGTCCAGACCTGGCGCGGACAGATTCCTGATGGCATTTTTTGAGCACCTGGATCAAGCCATGTCTGAAGCAAGTCCTACCCCGGACTTTTAGTTATAAGAACAATAAATACATTTAAAATTCTGGTTGGAGTTTCTGGCACATATCACTAATAGTATTGACAAACATTATGCACAGGGCTTTCAGAACTGGTGATGACTGATGATTGTGTTATCAAAGTGGCCTCTCAGTGATACCAGAGTCAGTCTGAAGGTCCGCTGATTGATATCTCCCCTGAGACTATGTTAGGTACCACCTTATAGGTACCTGGAGAGCTATACTTGCCATGAGAAATTATAATTGCGTGCTTACCTATCTGTTTCCTCTTCTGGAATGAGATAAGCTCCTTAGGAGGCTGTTTTGGGGAAAGAGCTTTTATTTGGTGCTTACTAAGTGTTAGCCTCTCGGGTTCTTTATTACATTATCTAACTGTCACAATGCTCCTATAAGGTACCTGTGCTGTTTTTGTTTGTGTCCACATGCCTGGCTTATATGTGTGTCGGGGGCCAGCTATGTAACTAGGAATTCTCTGAATTTACTTTCCTTTAGAACATATATCAAAACTCAATAGCAACTGAATCAATTCTTAAAACAAGGGTGGATAAATGTGTTCTATAAAAAGACAGATAGTAAATACTTAAAGGCTTTACAGGTCCTAAGGTCTCTTTTGCTGTTATAATGTGAAAGCAGCCATAGACAACATATAAACAAATGAGAGTGCTTGTGTTCTAATAAAACTTCATTTATGGACACAGAAATTTGAATTTCATGCAATTTTACATGTCATAAAATCTTGGTTCTTATTTTGGTATTTTTCAACTATTTAAAGAGGCAAAAATGTTCTTAGCTCTTGGCCTGTACAAAAACAGATGGTAGACTGAATTTTGCCTATAGGCAGTAATTTGCATATCCTGGTTTAGAACTTAGACCAGTACTTTCCAAATATAGTGTGAGCCACATATGTAATTTAAAATTTTCTGGTATCTATAGTTAAAAAAAAAGGCAAAAGAAACAGGTGAAATTAATTTTAGTATGATGTTTCAACTCCGCTCCGATATAACTAAAGTATCATTTCAACATGTGTTCAATATAAAAATTATTAATGATGTGTTTTACATTCTTTACGTTTGTACTGAGTTTTTGAATTCTGGTATGTGTTTTAATATCGAAGCACATCTCCATTAGTATGCTAAGTTTCCATCAGAAATACTCAATCTGGATTTAGGTTTCCTAAAATTTACAGCAGAAAACAGATTCACATATACGAGTTGTTAAGAAACATTCTTAAAAGTTTTCCAGTAGTCGAATCAAGTGTCAGTTCTTAAATTTATTAAGTAAAATTTAAAATTCAGCTTGTCAGTAACCCGGGTCCCATCTGAATTGCTCAAGAGCTAGTATGTTGGACAACACAGACTCAGAATAACAAATACACAGTTTTTTTTTGCGGAGATGGGTAGTTTCACTGGCATGGCTTAGAATGGGTAGTAAATGGTGATCACAAAAAGCAGATGACTATATCAGTGTTTTAAATGTTTTTAAATTCTCTGCAGACAAGGTACCCTCTACAGCCTCTAGCAAGGACAGCCCTGGCTCCTTGGTTCACCCCAGGAGAGCCCTCCTGCCTGGAGTATAGTGACTAAGGAAGAGAAAAAACAAGAAAGATTGCCAAAGAGGTAGTTAGTCATAGATCACGTAAGGCCTGGTGTGCAATGATGAGGATTTCAAACTTCCTCTGAAGCCTGATGCGCAGATATTGGAGCTGCTTTGAGCTGCTATTGGAGAATGGGCTTTAAGGGGGCGGGAGTAAGGTGGAGGTCGGTCATGAGGATATTGCGGGTGTCAAGGTGAAAGATGATGGTGGGGACAGAGCCGTGATAAGGTGAAGCAAGGAAGGCACCTGGGGTCCTAAGCTGGAGGAGGCACTTATCCTTAGGGCCATGCTTGCAGCCTTGTACAATCCTGGGAGTGGACACCTCCTTGTGGCTTGGATGTGAGCGGTTCTGTGTAGGAAGTGAGAGAAGTCACCAGAATTGGTATCTGTTTTGAAGGAAGAACCCACAGGATCTACTGATGGATGAGACATGGAACATGAGAGAAAGAGGGGATGCGAGTGTGAGGCCACGTTTTTGATTTTCACCTTAAATCCAGCCAGCCCTAGCATGGCCTACACTGCTCACCGTGCTCCAGGCTGGGTTTACCACAGCATGGAGGTGTCCTGAAAATCAGAAATTTCAATCAGACACAGTTTGAAATCGCAGGTTCAGTTGTGCCGCCCCAATCTCCTTCATTGTAACAAAGGTCATACTGTCCATAAAGCTGGACGGTTTATGGTTCCACTTCATTGTGAACCGACCCAAGGCGCCTCCTCTTTAATACCACCCTTGAGAAGTCTCAGCAGGGACCCAGACCTTAGGGTAGCATCTCTCCAAGAACCTGTTTTCACCCATCTCGGATGCAAAGGCTCCCTCCCTCCATCAAGCCCAGCATTAGCCCATCCATTCCCCCTTCTCCAGACTCCGGGCTGCTCCCTCCGCCTGTAATGGAAATCCAGCCTTCTTCTTTCCCCCACCATCGCCACCCCTCTTAAATTCCATTTTACAACACACAAAGCAAGATAGCCTTTGTTAAAAAGTTTAATGTTCTTAATTAGTTGAATCGGTTGGGCTAATTAGAATACCAATTAGAACTGGCAGGGCTATTGTTAATTCGAAGTGCTGTGGTCTAGTGTTAATCGCTATTAAACCTTAGAGTTTGTGAAAGATAGAGAGAGGATGAATTCACAAAATACATTTTAAATGTTAAAGGTCCATGGTCAGAGGGATCCCGCCTGTCCGCGAGTATTCCAGGGAGGTGAACCCACAGAGATGCGCGGTTGCTAAACACTTGGACCCCGCAAGGGGAATAAGTGTCTCTCTTTTCACAAAATGTTAAAAGCCTGCTATGTGTTTTACGAAAATAGCCAAAGTGTTTAATCCACCTAATGGACTAATGATCCGGAATGATTCTTTCAAGAAATCAGTGTTTTAAGTTACCAGGGCACAAAAAAGTTTCTGTCATTACCAGAGCCATGCATCCCCTTTGGGTTGTAACTTCCTAAATCTAAGGAGCCACCCGCACCATTAAACCTCTTTTGTTTCTGGTCACTGCTTGACTAGAAGAGTAAAAAGACAAAACCGGAAAAACAATGTCTTTGCACAAAAGTGCCGTGTTTGGACAGTAGTAATGTATGAGTCCATATTTTCCTGTCTCATTTGGAAATGACTACATGGATAAGCAAGTCCTAATTTATGTTTTCAGACAAGTATAAAAATCACTCCTCGTTTTCTCAACAAGCAAATATGGAATGGACAATTATAGCTATTCTTACCGTACATTTTCTGAGATATGACTTTATTTTCCCTCTATTCCAGTGATAAAGACAGAAGGTATTGCCATCCATCGTTGCTGGTGTCCTCTCAATATATCTGTGATACATTTCCAGAAAATAAACCATGCAGTTTATAGAAAACAAATATAAAGATATATTTTATCATATGTATTATGGCACTGTTAGGAAACAAGGAATCTTTTTAAATGGTGAATTGCTTTACAAAGGATATAAAAATGTTCAGTGCAATTGCTACCTCAAATCTTCTTGGACATAAGTGGAGAATAAATTTAAAACAAACAGACAGACCAACAAAGAAATAAGTGACTGAGTGACGACCGGTGCAGTACTTGTGTACAAAAATTTGTACAGGAAAAATGGTTTATAACCCAGAATGTGCCCCAAGTGTTTCTTAAGATACATGGGGACATTATTATCAGGGATACTAGTTAGAAATAATGTTTAAGTTAATCCCGGTCATTGTATTAAATTCCACTTCTCCCTGATCCAGTATGGCCCACAGTATGGGCATCCTGCTAGGCTTCTGCCCTGGAGATTGGAAAATACAATGTGGAAAAAGACCTGATTGGGGTCTACTGGGGAAGGCTGCATTAAAGCAGAACAACAAATAAAATAATACTCGATAACATCAAAATAGATGTTTCCTTTCGATGTGGATTCATACACCACATCGGGCCTTTTGCCTTGCCATTAAGTTTTAACATGTATTTATAATCCCAATTCTTTCGGGACTACTAGTTAAATGTTAGCTTTTGGTTGTGGTTAAAAATAATAGGCTACTTGTCTAAATTTTATCTTTATTTTTAACCTACGTGTAAAGAAGAAGGCGTTTGTTATAAATGCCAAAGAATCCAATTTTCAATATCTGCCAAATACCTAGGAAGTGCTAGAGATTCTTTCCTAAGCCCTGAGAGAGGCAAAAACCAAGAGAAGTGAAGCGTGGACCCCAAGTAAAAGTCTGACCTGAACTACACTGATCCATTGGTCATTTTTATTTTCTTTCACTTTATTTGACTGCATTTCTTCTTACCCCTTTCCATGCCTATGTTTTGTACTTCCTTTTTCTCCTTGTGGGCAAATCCCTGGATAAATTCATTCCGTAGTCACACCATCAATGCCTTCATTAATTTGCCCCTGCAGTGATTTAACACCTCTTATCTGCTATGTACCAGGGAGTGTTCTAGGCTCTCAGGTACAAAGGTACAAATACAAGACAGCCATGTCAAAAAAAAGTGCTCAGTCCAAGAAGTGAGAGAAAGGTATAAAGAAGCGGTTATAATGCTGTCTGGCAAGCAGCGCTTCGGGGTCAAGAAAAAGGTGCTTTAGAGGACAAAAGATGGAGCGAGCTCCAGAGGACCACTATGGCTTGTCATCAGTGCAGAGGCCCTGGCTTAGGGTTTGGTGGTAGAGGGAGACATTTGATGTTATTTGAACTTGGAAGATACAGTGCAAAAGCAAAATATAAGTCCAACTCTGATACAGGACGCATGTATAATTTCTTCCTAGAATCTCTTGAGGACAGGAGTTGAGCCGCAACATAACTAATTGTGTGGTTCAGAAAGTTCTTTCATAAATCAGCAAAACTCAGTGATAATTTTCCATCCACAAAGAATCTATAGGATTGGGCCAATATGACATATTCTCAGAAATTGCTTTGGCATCCATAAAAGATATGCAAACATCAAGGAAACTATATACAGTATATTTCATTTTTAGAAAGAATGTTAAGGAAACAAATGAAATAATTTGATTTCCCTTTGGGTGTGACTCGAGACGAAAACTATCCCTTATTCCTAAAGAAGGCTTCATAACAGGTCAGCCTCCCCCACATTGTCATGTGCATCCTTCCCCTGAAAACAGATTTAGAGAAGTCACATCCCCATACTCTTTCTCATTCACCCTGTTTCCCCAACCTCCCTGGAAATTCCCGAGCCGATCTCTCATTTTACCACGGGTGCTTAATGCTTGTTATTTGATGTCTGTGTGTCTGCACATCTGTGGGTATGTTTATTTGCCCTGTGTCATTCTGCAGAAATGGATTCACCCAGTCAACTAGATGGGAGAGCTTTGAGCTTAGCTATCAGCGGCAGGAACAAAGGGACGGCAATCAGGAGAAGCCCCTGAAGGGAAGGTAGTCTACTCACGCAGTCCCCTGAGGGTCCTCATCAACACTGGAGAACTGTTTTGACAGAACCACTGAATTGGGTGCAGGAGTCAAATTCCTGGGACATCAAACCAGGACAGATTTCCTGCTCGCCCACAAACAACAGAGACCCCTCTGCCTTTGGGGAGTAGGAGGAGCCCAGGCTTCCAGGGTTGGCTGGAATAACTTGCTGTAGGCAAAAGGGCAAGGAACATTGAGTAGCAGAAATGGAAGCAAATCATTTATTTTTTTTCAAATTGCAAGCCCTGATGTCTGGCCCCAGATATCTGAGCATATTCTCCATTCTTCTAACAAAAGAAACACACATGCTTATGCCACCCTTTTCCGCCTCATCTGGCAGCCGCTTTCTGGTCCAGCAGACACTAACATCTAATGAGTCAAACTTCTCATTTTCAGACTAATCAGTCGGCTGCACTAATTGCAAATGCAAATATGCAAATTTATATTAATTAATTACTCTGCTAATTAGTTCTGCGGTCTTTTTTGGGTAATAAATCATTGTGCAGTGGAAGGGAAACAAGTCCTGTCCCATTTCACTCCACATAAAAATTTAATGTACTCATGGAAGGAAAAAAATATATATATATATAAAAAAAGACACCCTGAGTTGATCACTGTGCCTCTACTGACGAGTCCCCTCCAGAAAGGTGCAATTGTGAGAGGGCTTTCACATCTTCAGCAAATGCCATCACTAAGGTGCCTGTTAGCAATTTAATTATCACATTATGAGCTTCAGAAAAAGCCGGTTTGCTGTGCTGCAGGCTGTGACACGGAGCTCGGCAGTTCACCCACTTTGCAGCAAAACACTTATAAATAGAGAATATAGAGAGGGAATCACATTTCTTTGCTGGAACGCTACAGCTTGCGATCCAACGTTTTCAAGGGTTTTGTTGTTATCGTTGATTTAAGCCAAAATTATCATCTTTCTTTCAGCGCCACTGAATGAAAAGTTTTATCATTCAGGTTTAGGGGTGCATTGAACTGTATCAGGGGAGGGGACTCGGCAAGAGGGAGGTGAGGAAGAGCTGGTAGGGGAGGAAACTGTCTTCCTCATGTCTAGGAGCAATGAGCCCTCAGATTTATTTCATAACTTCTTATTGGAGACCTACTATGTTACCAGCTACCTGCTGTGGGCAGGAGAGTGACGTATAAGTGATGCATGAAATGGTCTCCACCAATTAGACAGTGAATTCTTGGAGGATAAGTGGCTATGTCTGATTTACCTCTGTGCTCCTAGCTTTATACCCTAATAGAACATTCAAGAAGTATTTGCCATGGGGCGCCTCGGTGGCTCAATGGGTTAAGAGTCTGCCTTCGGCTCAGGTCATGAGGGATCGAGCCCCGCGTCGGGCCCCCTGCTCAGTGGGAAGACTGCTTCTCTCTTCCCTGCTCTCCCTGCTTGTGTTCTCTCTCACTCTGTCAAATACAGATATAAAATCTTTAAAAAAAAAAAAAAAAAGCATTTGCTGAATGAATGAATGAATGAATGAATGAACGAACGGCTCAGCCTTCAGGGACTTCAAGTCTAGTTAAGGTAACAAAAACAGTCCTGTCTTTTTGTTGGGTAGGTGCCAAGTGATACTCAGTGATTAGGAGATGAGAGGAAGGAGCCATGGTGGTTAAGATTGAAATCCTCACATGTTCAAAACCCCTTCACTTCCTTCTCAAGAAGCTCCCCATGCTCGTTCCTCTCTATTGTGCCTTCTCTGTGTGGGATTTGATGTGTAAGCAATAAAGAGGAAGCTGCTGTCATTAAAGCTGGGCAACTGGCAGTCACGGCCTAGCTCAGCCACTGGAGGTGTGGGGATCTTGGGCAGGCCATCTAACCTCATAGTGTCCGTTTCTTCATGGGCAAAAACAGAGTGACCCACACTGTGGGTACCAGGGCTTTGCAGTCAGGCAGCTCAACCCCATGCCTCACCTCCCATCTGCTCTCTGTGTGATTCCAGTTCTTGATTTTTTATTATTTATACAAATTCTTTCCTTTTGGAATTTTTGAAAAATTGGACTGTCGGACATGTGTCCATGGTATGAAATTGTAAGACTACACAAGAAAATTAATAAAAAATGAATCTCTTTCCTTGATTCCCTCCCCAGTGGCAACAGCTAACCCTGTGCAGATGCACAAAGATATAGCGATAGGATGTGTGTGTGTGTGTGTGTGTGTGTGCGCACACGTGTTCACACATGCACGTACATAGGCACATGTGTGTATTTTCCCAAAACAAATGAATGCTAGCATACCATAGTACTCTTCTGCAACTTACTCTTCACATACTGGTACATCAAATCTATGCCACATTTTTTTTTTAAAGCTTTTTTATTTATTTATTAGAGAGAGAGAGAGAGAGACTGAGAATGAGAGGGGAGAAGGTCAGAGGGAGAAGCAGACTTCCCGCAGAGCTGGGAGTCCGATATGGGACTCGATCCCGGGACTCCGGGATCATGACCCGAGCCGAAGGCAGTCGCTCAACCAACTGAGCCACCCAGGCGCCCCATATGCCACATTTTTTAAGCCTGCGTGTTTTCCGTTGTATAAGAGCACAGTAATTGTTCTTATATTAGCCATGGACATTCCATTTCTCCCCATTTTTCTGCCATTACAAATAATGTTGCAATTAATATCCTCATGCATACAAGATTTCACCCATGTGGAGGCAGATCTGTGGAATGATACCTAGAAAAAGATTGCTGGATCAAAGGATACATACTTTTAAGTTATGATGTTTTGATGTATGGTAATAAACTACAAACAACTTATTTCTTTGTCTATACCCTGTTAGCAAGGACAGTGTTGCCCAATCACATGTGTACAATAGATGCTTGCTGATGAACCGGTCGAACCAGAAGTGTTTCCCACACCTGTGACAGCCCAGCTAAGCACAGCTCAGTTCTCTTACTTTCTGTCTTGAGGTGAAGACAATTTGGAGATTATTTTCTCAAAGATAAAACAAAAGAAACATCTTTTGAATGTTCCATGGCTTGTGATGGTTACCAGTCCTTCAGCAGAATCCTCCAAACTGCTGGACTGGGGACAGCCTTGGGAAAGACCCATGAGGTCCTTCTGTGGGTTTATGTGTGTAGGAGAATTCCTACCCTTCCGCTCTGCAGGGCATATGGCTGTGCTCTGTGGGGCCCAAAGGGGAAGAGCTGGGCTGATTATTTATTTAATATGAGAGCCTGAGAGCACTAACGATCTTAGCTCATAATTAGACTGATGAACGTGAATAGTGGTGCCGATTTTAAGAATACAAAAGGGTATGGTTCAAAATCTGGAGCACTGAACCTTCAAAATTCCGTCTGAAAGAAAAAAATAAAAATTTTTAATCAATGCTTTACGAAGGTGAAATGGCAAAAAATGTAAACATGTTTTCTTCAGAAAATTAGATTGAAACCCCGTGCCATATATTAGATGTGTAATGTATTTGAGTCATATTTTTCTAGAAGAAGAGATATTTTTTCAACAGATTATTTTTCCTAGCCCATATTTTGAGTAGGAAATGACTGAGTTTTGTTTTGTTTTGGTCTCACCATTTCTTGGCAATCAGCTGAAGTTAAAGGATGACGCTAATTGAGCTGAGGTTGAGAATTTCATGTCCTAAAATGACCAACTGGCTTATCGCAAGAAATTGTCTTCTGTACCTCCATGCTGTGACCACCTCTTCTGAAAACAGGTTCTGCTGCTTATAAAAAGAAATGCCTTAGGTTTCCAGGAAAAGCAATTTAAAATCTATGCCCTTTTCAAACACATTCTTTTATATTCATGTTTTAGCAAAAAGAAAAATGAAAATCACCCTTAGTCTTACTACCCAAAGATGACCACCGTAAACATTTAGGGTTACACCCTTCCAGACATTTATCTGTAGCTATGTCTAGAGCTATAAGTGTTTATGTACATTCCTACTTCCCTACAGACCTGTCCCTGGCATTCCTGGGGTTTGGGCTGATTCTGCAGCTGGACCAGTGGGTTAAGGCTCCTTTGGGTTGGTTAGAGTCAGTGCTTACCTGGTTGATAAATACATTGAGAATCACCTGGTATTTATTTAACAAAAGTGCAATGAACCCCTCCCTGCTGTTTTGGTGTGCGCGCATATGTGTGTACATGCTTGTCACTCATTGGTATCACTTTTTCAAAATGCACGACCTTATTTTTATGGCTGCAGAGTATTCAGTTGTGGGAATGGAGATGCCACAATTTATTCAACTAGTCTTATGTTATGGGACATTCTGAATTGTTTTCAGTTCAGTCTTTTTTACATTTATATGTCATCCCATTTTATGTTTGTGAGCCTCCCTTTTCCTTTGTTATCTTTGTTGCTTACGTTTCTTTCCACTAGTAGCTTATTCTACACTTGTTGTTCTTTAGTACTCATTATCTTTTTATTGAAAATATTTGAATCAATCTTTATCAGCATTAGGATTTAATCAGTTTCTGCTAATTTCCCCACCTCCACTTTCCTGTGATAGTAGATACTTTTGCTTTTATTATCTCTTCCCATCTCCAATTCTCAGTTGATGTTTAAATAATTGGGGGTTCTCAGATCCATTTCTTGAAATACAATTTGTAGCTCTTCTTTCCAGAATTATGTTTGACACTTGCATTGCTTAGAGTCATATTAGCAGTTGTTTAGCTAGTAAGTCTGGACTTAACTGCTTTCGTTGCTCACTGCCATTTCTTTTAAACATTTGACATATATTTAAATTCTTCATTTTGATACCTTTCTCTTTTTTTTAATTTTTAAGGGTATCAGTATCTTATTTTTTTTATATTTTTTCCAAATACTTTTATTTTATTTTTTCAGTGTTACAAAATTAATTGTTCATGCACCACACCCAGTGCTCCATGCAATACATGCCCTTCTCAATACCCACCACCAGGCTCGCCCAACCCCCCAGCCCCCTTCCCTCCAAACCCCTCAGTTTGTTGCTCAGAGTCCACAGTCTCTCATGATACCTTTCTCAATTAACTGAAATACTTTTTGAGGACATTTTTCTGAAAGGGTATGTGGGTGATCAGCATTTTTAGCTCTTGCATATCAAAAAAAAATCTTTATCTTGCCTTCAAACATAAATGGCACAGGATTTGTTTTGAAGTTTTTCTTCAAATTTCTTTGCATATTCCTCCCAATTAGTTTCTGGCTTTGAGTTTTGATCTTTTTTTTTTTTTTCTTCTTGGAATACCATTTTCAAAAAAATTGCTCATGCCTAAATATATATAGATTTTTTTCTTTGTCTTTCAAATAGAAAACCATAACTAGAATGTGTGTGTGTGTGTGTGTGTGTGTGTGTGTGTGTGTGTGCCTGCCTTTCTTCCTTACCTGGTGGAATAGACCCATGAAATCCAGATTCATCTAGCATTTTTTCAACACACGAATCTTTCTGTTATTTCTCCGACAGTTCATTCCCCCGTGTATTTCTATTTTCTTGTGTTCTTCCCATCGTCCTGTGGATCTAGCATCCACGTCACTGATCTCTCTCTGCTTAGTGTTTGTTCTACGTGTGTCGTTTCCCGCTGAGTTCTGGGTGAAGCTCTGAGGCTGGTCTCCCAGTTCAGGGAGTCCGTTTTCTGCGCTCCCTATTCTGCTGTTCACTGCTGCACCCGCACTTTTGCATTTGAAAATCCTGTTTTCATCTGAAAGCATCCTCTCCTGGCAGCGGATTTTTCCCTTGTAGAGATGCGACTGTGATATACTGACTGGGCCACGGTATATGTCGTCATAGAAACCAAACGTGCAACTTCGAATGTACAGTGTTTACGAGCTTTTTGTCATAAATCGGTATCGTTTTGGGAATTTGACTCTGCTGCTTCTTTTGGTCCTGTGAGTCTTTTCATCTGTCTGCTGAATGTTCACCTTTGAGGGTAGGAGCTGAGATAGACGCTTGTTTATTTTAAAGTATTGTGATGGCTTCGTTGGCAGTTTTATAGATCCCCGTTCACAGGTATTTTAGTCCCAAAGAGAAATGACAACAGCTCATGTTTGAGTTTGGGGGACTCTTATTTTGGCAGATAGAGGTTCCAGATGCTTGAGACGAGGCAGAAGGAAATAGAGCTGGAAGGAATTTTGAGTTCTGGAACCCATGGCTTTCTTCTGGGTGTCCCTTAGTGACAGGCTGGCCCCACACAGCCCAGGCAGCAGGACGGGGATGACCCCTGTTGTCATCCTGTTCACACTTTCTGGGAGCCCCTGCCAGGGCTTTCTTTTCACCCTGCTGCCTCTGTGTCACTCACCCTTGCTTGGGGAAGCTGGCTACTCCAGATTAGAGGCTGAGACAGCGCCTTGGGCCACATGGTCTCTACTGGTGTCATTTATAGCTAGTGCAGATTGGCTTTGCACTCCAACTGGCCAAGTGTAAGTTAAGAGAGAGGCGGGTAGCCCATCAACTGCACTATTTCCTGGCATCATTCATAAAATTGAGATTTGCTCCCATGGCCCACCCTGTACCCTAACCCCGACTCTCATTGGTCTGGGGTGTTTATGAGGCTGGGCTGGTGACTCCCATTCCTCTTAGGAAAGTACACCCTTCCACAGCCAAAAATTTCACTCTGGGTATTCCAGTCCTCAATCTCCACCCAGTCAGCTTCATGTCTGGCATATGTCCTATGACATTCTGGGCTTGCTGCTAACAGATCTGCACCTCTTTTTATGTTCAGGGACCTTGCATAGTTGAGGCCATTGATCAAAATTATTGAATGACTGGAAAGGCTGTTGAGAGCTGTGACAATTTCCACCTAACAGCCTTGTTGGTCTACAGGACACAGTACTATCTGAGCGAACAATTCAGGAATCACCATGATCTGTCATCTCTGTGATGTGACCCATTCACCTACATATAAATATTCAGGCTTTGGGTTTTCTTTTTGACATTTGGCATCATAAAAATATAGACACCACCCATGGATCTTGAAGATCAAAAAAGACTTCCCCCAAGTCCGAAGATCTTTGAGGCAGAGTACATTCTAGACCTCACTAGAATGAGGACGATTGCACTGGACACCTGGGACTCTCTCCAGAGGGTCCGTAAAAGGCCAGAAGTAATAGTTTGTTTATGACTTCCATTCAAGTTCTTTGCTCTTACTCCCACCTTGTCTTATGGTGCAAGCTGAGTTCAGAAGTCAAGTGCATTAGAACATTTACTTAAAGGCCGCTGCGCTTTCTGCCTTTTCTGGGGGGATGGGCTCACCATGTCACTAGACCCCCCAAGTGTGAATTCATATTGCGGTGGTGGCCCAGCCTATGGGCCAGAGTCCCCCTGTTGTCAGCAAATGGTTTCCTCCACAAACCTTTTCACTCCGCAAGTTTGCAACCATTAATTCTTAAGGGTTTTGATAAATCTCCCCAGTTAAATATTAAATAATAAATATGGACCTGATGGTAACAGGGCTTTGTGAAGTCTGTTTGAAAAGTTCTTTAAAATATTAAATTCAAATAAATGATTGAATCAGAACAAAGGATATATCTTAAGACAAATTCAGCCAAGTCTCTTTAACCTTTGAGTTTTCAACATAGATTAGAACGCTAGGGCAGCACATGCTTTCATAGCAAATTGAAATGGGATTTTTGAAGCAGGTCTTGCAAATACAGGTAACCCATACCTAGTTTTGATCTGGCTTTGCCATTTTGGGGGAGAGATTTTGCTGCCTATTGTTTAATAAGAATGTGTGTGGCTTTAAAAAAAAAAATGCTTACATTCAAAGAAGCAAATCCTTAAAACGCTAGCTTTGGGTGCTATGTTTATTCCTTGTCAATGTCTTCCATATGAAATCTGTTCTGCTTATAATATCTACCACAGTTGGAGCCCTGAAAAAAATCTGTTTCATATCTGCCCTTTGCACTTAGCTTATTTTGTTTTACACTTCCCCCAAGTTATCTGTCTGTAAGCAATCTTGCTTATAAGCAGGCAGTCCTAGGGGAGGGAGGATGTGTCGAGACTACCCTGCTTTTACGGAGAGCAGAGACTCCTGACGCTCGGGCCATCCCTTACATGGGGAGCTGGTAAAAGAGAAAAGGGTGGCTTCTGCAGCTGGGATAAAAAAGACTAGTAAAGACAAGTAAAGCCAGATTTTGCTTCCGTCTTACTCCCTCACCTTGTGCCCTTCTGGTCCAGCCATGATGTCTACTCTTGGGTTTATGCTCTCTCCCTGGGTCTCTATCTGCTCCATCTTCTTCCTCGCCACTGAACAACCTCCTGTAGCCGTTGACGGAGTCTGCTCAGAACAATGGCTCCATGTACCCAAGCTTCCCAGAAGTAGGGTGAGACATGGTGGGCCAAAGAGCACACGCGATAAAGAAACCTTGTCATAGTTGGATGTGGGCAGCACCTCAGGAGCAGAATGGTTGAGTTCACGGGGGCATCAGGAGGATACTCACCAAACACCTCTGCAGTGATGGCTGTGGGTTGCAAGGGCTTCTGAAAAGAGTGTGGATGAGAGCCGTTTCTCATGTGGGCTGCGGTATGGGGGGGCCAGGGCGTCTGTGGCTAGCCTGGGGACAGGATGTTCCAACACAGCAAAGCATGGGTCCTCAGCTAAAGCCCTGTAACCTGATCCCAGGTTTGATGCAGACCTTGTCTCTCCCCCCACCCTCCCCATCACTGGTGCTCAGTCTGGGGGTAGGGGTCTCCTTCGCTTCTGAGATAGACAAACAAAGCAATTAGTGGGGACAGGAAAGCTTAGAACTTAACCAAACCAGGAAAGGGAGGTTTAAGATCTAGAGAAAGAAACTCCCTTGGAAACCCAGAAATAAGATGCTCATCTTTCTTCTACAAGAAGGAGAAACGCTCACTCTGGGGACAGCTCCATGGTTGTGGAGCTACCCTGGCTGGAGCCTTGCTTGGAGCCTGCTTGTAACTTGCTAGCTGGACTTCTCCCAGGGCCCAGGGTGCAGACCTGCATCTCACACCTCTCCTGGATGGGGTTGGACTGTTTCAAGGCACTGCCTTCAGTGCCTCTATGTCCATCTTATTCGTGCCACTAGGGGTCCTCATTGGTTTACTCAGGACAGAGCAAAAGGCAGTTTTTGAAATAGAAACCACGGGAAAGAAGCTTCCATATAAATTCTGTCATTTCAGGCTGTGTGGTCTTGGGCAAGTTACTCAGTGCCCCTGAGCCTCAGAGTTCTCATGTTCACAATGGGAAGAAGACGGGGTCAAGAGTTTTGTGTTTGGGTTGAGAACCTACTATGTGCTAGACATAGCTTTTGTTTGGGCTGGAATTCCAACAAGCGAAGCCAGAGATGAGGGCTTGGGTACAGCAGCTTATTTGGGAAGCGTGGGTCACAGAAAGCAGGAGCGGAAGTCAACGGTGAGTGTGGCAGGAACTAGGAAAAGCCAGTGTTAGGGAATGTTATGGAAGGGTTGATGAGGCCCGTCTCAGTTCCAATGAGTCCTCCTCAGAAGGGTCTCCAGGGACAGGAAGTGAGGTCATTTAGCCACTGGCTCCCATCTCATGTGGGTCGAGGGTGCCTCTGAAGGGAATGCACTTTCCCAGAGTGGAGAAGGCCCTGGGACAGAAGGTGGAGACCCATGGTGTCACTGAGGTTAGATGAGTCTGAAATCCTGGGAGAGAAGGTGGAGACCCGTGGTTTCAGATAAGTCTGAAATCAGATGAGCTGGCACTGAAATCAGACCTGAGCCGAAGGACGTGATGCAGGTACCTGAGTTGTGGGGCTCAATGCTATACGTGCACACACATGCATGCAAAGAACCTGCTGGTCCGTCTGCACATGTGCAGGGATCTGAGATCTTCCTCCCAGAGTTGAAATAAGCATTTCATGCAACAGTGGAAATTATGCTTGCTGCAGGGGAGAGTCTTATAAACAGTGTGGCTGCTCTTTGGGACAGAAAGAGTGTATGTCCATCACCAAAGAACGTTCCCTCCAGTAAGGACCATTGTATTTTGGGGAGGCAGGAGTGTAGGGAAGAAAGGGGCTATCCACCAGTGAACCCTTCGTGAGTGTTCCAGCGACTCCTCTAACTGCTAAGATCATCCCAACCGACGCTTGTTAAAGGAAGAAATGTAGTCAGAAGACTTTTTCTTTGCTTGCCTGTGGAGGGGAGGGATCCTAAATGTTTTTGAGATGATTGAAGCAATAGTCCAGAAACCTTCACCATCATGCATGGAACCCATAGAATGGGACTGGCACTATATTTGGGTATTTTAGTGTAATTATTACTACAATCCACGAAGTAATGCTTTTCCAAACCTAAAGAAGTAAATCTGTGTGAAATAGATAGGACTTGCGAACATATCTTTTGGAAAAGATTTTTTTAATTAAATTTTTTTTTAATTTTTAAAAATCAATTTTTTTTAATCGTTGGAATAGGTTGTGGGCCCAACAGCAAGACAAAGTTTTGTGTGGGTCGTCAGAGCATAGACAAAGCTTCACTGTAGGGAACAATTACCAATGTGCTTCTTCCCTGGGTCTGACTCTACCTGGACACCACACTTCTGTGTTATGACTAAGAATGATCCAAACCTCAATGGATCTGAAACGGATTGCTTGAAATTCGTAGTGAAACTTTCCAGCATTTAACAAACATCAATCATTGGCCATCTCTTGTTTAGCTTGCTTCCTTTGGAGCTTGCCATCAGCAAAAGGTATTTTTAGTAAAAATATATACCTACTCTAGACCAAAATGTGCAGCGTGCCCTCCTTTCTGTCCTACAGCCTCTATCCTAGTTCAGGTCACTCTCAGCTGTCATCCAAATTATTGTGACCTTTGCCATACTAGCGGCAGCCTCTTGGCTTCCCTCCCCCGGCCACAGTCCCCATTTTGAGCTCCCGGCCCCAAGGGAGCCTTCCAAATTGCAGATCAGAAGGTGCGTTTGAAATCTTTCAATAGCCCCATACACTTCAGAAGAAAATGAAAACTTAAGATCTCACAGGATGGTGCCCAGCCTGCTTTCTCAGCCCACTCTAGTTCCCACGCATTTCTGTAATTCCAGCCAGACCCCGAACATGCAGACACCACACCCCATGCCCGTGACTTACCTGTAAATGCTTTCCGGACCTTTACCTGCCTCAGCCCCTCTGCCTGGTCCTCCCTCCATATTCCTCTCTGCCCTGCCGGGACCAATGGCGTTGGTCAATGAATTTGAAATGTGCTCGACCGAACCACAGATAAAAGGAGCCTGCCTCTTCCTGAGAGGGGATTTGGTTAAACCCCAGCAGGGCAAGGAAGGGTGGATGAGAGCTCCAGGTACAGGTAAACAAAGGAAGTGATATAAATCCCCAGCTCTTCCTGACTCGAGTCTTCATCATGTGTTTTAGCTGTTTGACTTAAACTGAATTCCAAGAGTGCCAGACCTCTGTACACTTAAATATGCAAACCTTGGACATTTAAGTAAATACTACGTTAGTGATTCTTGGGTTTTCCACCATTTTATTTCTATAATATCTCTATAGGACTTGATTTCTATAATATCTCTATAGGAGATTATTATTAATTATTATTATTATATCTCTATAGGACTTGATTGACTACCTATAATATTTCTGTGCTCTTAACTAGTGAACTAATTAGGTAACACAGAGATTGCTTCCTTAATATTCAATACAATATTTCAAGGCAGATGGAAAATGGATCTAATCTTGGTTGAATAAAGTGTCTTGAAGCTAAGCTCTTGTCATTCCATAGGTATAAAAATCAGTAGGTCTACAATTTAGTTTGCTATCTAAAAAGTGCCTTTTTTCTCCAAGAAGTAAAATTACCCTAGTTCATCCCAAAATTAAAAGCAATATGATTACTAAAAATGACTCCTTTATGACATTTGCCCTATACAAGAAATTGATTATCATTTTTAATTGTATTTATGGTACCAGCTTATATATCTAACTTATATTACAGTGACTTAAAGCAGAAGATTTTTGTGTTAAGGTTTACTGTTACTTAAATTGCTTTCCAAAGATATAGCCAACCCAACTGGAAGCATCCCTCATTTAGGAAGCCCATTAAAAAGTCTCCTTTTTGTCTAGGCATTAATAATACCAAACATATATTGACTCACGAATTCACTCATTCAATCCTATTTTAAAATATTTATTGATCATTTTGGTTTTGGCCTGGTGTGCCATGACAATGAACTCTTCTCTCAGAGCCCATACGATGAGCTGGTTATCTTCCCTCCGTGGGGAGAGCCTAGTTCAGACTGTCCCTGATGTCAGAGGCACTAGGCACATACTGGGCAGAAGTAGTTTCTAAACTACGTTTGGAACAGGACTATCAAGCAGGGCCAGGCCAAGGGTGAATTATTCACCTCAGGATCAATGTTAAGTGTGTATGATTAGCTGAGATGAACAAAATACCAAAACTTATTTTTTACACTTTGCCGCAAAGTATTTATCTTAATGATTACTTTTTGGGGGGTGGTGTGTGCGCCCCCATAAATTTTACAGCCAAGGCAAGTGTCTCACTTTCCTCTCCCTAGTTCTGACTCATGGCTGCCCAAATATTATGGAAACTGGGAAAATGTCTCTCTCCCTGCTCTCCTTAAATGTATCTATCCAGGGAAAAACCAGTTCAATGCATTCCACAATAATAGCTTCCAGGCTTATTATATCAAGGAAAAGATGGAAGTATGCCTTTAGTTTACACTATTAAGTAAATGACGAATATCAATTCTTTCCAAGGTTCTGATTTAGGATAAAGAGGAAGAGCAAAGGGACCCATGTGCCCTGGAAGCAAGAACACGCACAGACAGGAAGGGCTGGGGACAGATTTGATAGACATATCTGTGCTACAGTCAGGTTGATTCCAGGTGGTAGAAGTGATGGAACCAGAGATTTTTTTATTATTATTATTTTTTTAAGATTTTATTTATTTATTTGACAGAGAGAGAGAGATTACAAGTAGGCAGAGAGGCAGGCAGAGGGAGAAGGGGAAGCAGGCTCGCTGCCGAGCAGAGAGCCTGATGCGGGGCTCGATCCCAGGACCCTGAGATCATAACCTCAGCTGAAAGCAGAGACTTAACCTCTGAGCCACCCAGGCACCCTGGAACCAGAACTTTTAAGGCAACGGTTATCACCGTTATATTTTTGATATTGGTATATATGGTTTTTTCTTGGAGGAGGAGCCATGGACACAGCTTTGTATTTCCTTCAAAATATAGCTAATTTTAATGGACAAGAACAAAGAAATTTGGAGTTAATGGTGAACATCTGTCTATGATTAACCCTGATTGCACTTAGAAATTAGAGACAGTCACACCATTTTGAAATCATATTACCTTCAAGTGAAACCGGCTAGCCTCAGTTCTGTCTCCAAAAAAAAATTGAAAAACAATGCTAGTACTCAGTTTTAAATGGTGAGGGTTTTGAAAGGTATTTCTTTATAAATATAATTTCGTATTTTTAAAAATTAGAGTGTGTGCTGTCTGCCCCCCTGAACAAAGGAAAAGATATTTCATTGTCCCCATTTTCTAATCAAGAGAACATGTAAAACAAGTGAACATCATTTAACCGATCTAAACATAGATTATCTTATTGACGATAAAAAGTCTTATTTTGGCAACAGAAAGCCTCCATCCTACAGCCCCTAACATCCACCTCCACAAACAACAT
This sequence comes from Nasua narica, assembly GCA_028533885.1. Classification (NCBI taxonomy): domain Eukaryota; kingdom Metazoa; phylum Chordata; class Mammalia; order Carnivora; family Procyonidae; genus Nasua; species Nasua narica. The sequence continues at coordinate 52,724,172 of CM052806.1, forward strand.
AGGCAAAGTCGGAAAACTTTCACAGAGAAATCCAAGTTCAGTCCTCACCTCAAGATTGAAACCCATTTAAATGCCAAGAATAAGTAGCTGACAGAGATAATTTTCATAGATTAACATTTTTCACCTGGGTTTTATATTTCTGGAAGAAATATACACTGCATTGGTTATGCATTGATCAAACTTTTATTGTGCCAGCTGTACTTCATAGACCTGAAAAAGTGATTCAAGCAAAACAAAAGAGAACATAAAAGCACAACTATAATGGTTTTAAATCCCAAAGAGGCAATTACAAGTTTGATTCCAGTGATGCAGCTGGACTCCATTGGAAAACTAAACACCTTATCCATATTAAGTAGTTATGAAGGCTAAGGCTCGGGATGTAAATAATAAATTTGTACTGCAGTCATATTTGTAGAGTACATCCCTTTTAATAAGTGGAAAGAATATGGTAATAAATTTCACACTAACTTATGTGCAAAAGAGAATTTTACAGAGTTCAAATATGTTAAGGCAGGTAAAAAAAATGTGTGGTATTGAAATAACTAATCATTGGGATAAAACAAATGACAAAAGATTAGAATCATGTGCACAGGATTGGATTGTAACTCTTTAACCACTTGGAGCCGGATCCCGCCTAATGCAGCTTTTTGTATGCATGATGTTTCTCTGCCTCTCTTTAAAAGAAAAATGAAAGTAAATGGGGCATTGTGCTGCTTCCCAAATTAATTCACAAAAGCCTAGGACAAGACACTTCTAGAACTAATTATTGCACAGTTTAGAATATCTTTCTCTTCCCTGATTTTTAGATGCAGGAATGAGAAGAGTAAAGAATTTATACAGGATTCCATCCAGCGTTAAGCAAGCCGGCTGGGGCTCTTCCAGGCTCCCCTCTGAGTGCTCCAAATATGCTCATTAATTCATTAATCTGCCAAACGTTTAGTGTCTATTACATGTCAGGCACTGGGGATGCAAAGATCAGAAGGCACTGCCCTTGATCCGAAGTTGCCACAGTTTAGTGGGGGAAATAGGTGGGCACATAGACATCCCAGTAAAAAGAAATACTTGCTTAGGTAGAAAAATTCAGTGTTAGGTTGCAGAGAGAAGAGCCTCTTAACTGTTTGTCTTACAAAAAGGTTTTCAAACAAAGGCTCAGTAGAAGAGTTAAACTTTGGTAGTTTAAAAATAATCCTTAGAAAGACTTTGCTCCAAATCTTGCTGTTTGTAACAAATTACTGAAGTTGCTCAACACTGGCTCATTTTTCCTCAATGGACCATTCACAAAAATCGATCCTAGTTCTTACCAAGACAGAATCTGATGATTACCCATAGAGTAAAATATAAAATTGAATTCCTTCCTCATGCCAAACATAAAGATGGAGTTAAAAATGAAATGCAAGAAGTTAAACGTTTGGAAGAAAATACAGGACGACGTTTTATGAAGTTGGAGTAGGAAAAAAATTCTTAATCTATTCCCAAATAATGGAGGACCTGAAGGAAAAGATGGACAATTTTAACTTCATTAATACTAAAATTTTATTTTCACCAAAAGGCAAAAAAATAAAAAGAAAAACAGAAATTTGCAAAGAAAACCCACAGACTGGAGAAGATATTTCTAACTTGCATAACCATGTAGATTAGCTTCCAGAATATATGATATTTATAAATCAATAAGAAGAAAAATTTTAAAATAGAAAAATGAGGAAAGAAATAAAGGATAGTGACACCTGGGTGGTTTGGTCCGTTAAGCATCTGACTCTTGATTTCGGCTCAGGTCATGATATCAAGGTCATGAGATCTGATCCCTGTGCGGGGCTCCATGCTCGGTGGGAAATCTGCTTGGAATTCTCTCTCTCCTTCTCCCTCTGCCGCTCCCCTCACTCTCTCTCTCTCACACTCTCTGTTTCAAAAAAAGAAAAGGAAGAAAGGAAGGAAGGAGGGAAGGAAGGAAGGAAGGAAGAAAGAAGTAAAGAAACACATGAAAATGCTCAATCTCATCAGTACTCAGGATAAATGCAAATGAGGCACAGATTTCACACCTGTCAGATTGGCAAAAAGACAAAAAGACTAAGGATGCAAAGTATTGGTGAGAATGTGGGACCACAGACACACTCACATGCTGCTGGTGGGACTGTCAATTACTACAACCACTTTGAAAACACAATGGCAAAATCTAGCTGGGGTGAAAATGTCTTATGACATTTGTCTTATGTCTTATGACCCAGAAATTTCACTTCTCAGAATACATTCTAGAGACACTCTTGTATAGGTACACAGACAGCATGTCCAAGGAGGACATACTTTAGCTTTGAAAGAGCCAACGTGTCCATGAATAGGAGCAAGAGAAATAAAATGCGGCATATTTATAAAATGAAATACTATACAGCAGTGAACATGACGAACACGTAAGACATCGAATGGAAAAGGGAGGTCATAAAAATGAAAAGAGACATGAAGCATGAGTATTAAACAGAAGATAATCCTGGAGCGGCTAATAGATTTTTCAGAATGAAGAGAAGATCTTGGGGTGGACGGGTGGAGTTTGATTATTGTGAAGGGCAGGAATGGGCTACAGCCCAACCAGAACAAGGAAACAAGAACAGTGCTCTACATATAAAGCTTCCAATGTCAAAGTCATACCTGACCTCAGCATCTAGAAAATCTCCATTCCCTGGTCTGGTGAAGGGGCAAAGGAGTTTGCCCTGTAGGAGAAGAAAGTCACTCACGAAAACTTGAAATCTTATGCCTACACCACTGTAGTGAGGGATCCTGCATGTACCAAAATCATAGTGAGGAAACTCCATGCTGAATAATCAACATAAATTATCATCAAAATGATAAAATAATACTAATGTAATAAATGACTCTGTTTACCACTCACAGACCCTCATCGAAAGGAATACTAAATAAAGGCTAAACTTTAGAAAGAAGGAAATTGGACCCAGAAAGACCCAGAAGGAGAATGAAATCATGAGGAAACAAATAAGTAAATTTAAATAAAATGACTATAAAAGCAAAACTGCAACAATAATAACTAAAAGAGTGGTAAGGCAGTTAAAAACAAGTTAGAACTAAGATATGAGAGAATAACATGGCAGAATGAGAATGGGAAAGTGGATTTAAAGCTTCCCAATGGCACACAATTGTAGGACAGACAGATCTGATGTTTAGATTTCATTATACGAAATAGACTTGTTAACTCTCTCCACAACTTCAAAATAATTCCTTTATTAAGCTTTTATCAATTGATTCATTTGAATATACTATTTTCTGTCATAATTTCATGACTCATTTTAATACAGACTTAAAAATTTATGTTAGAAATTAACAAAGGTTAAAAACAAATGAGCTAAGATTTCAGTTCAATATATAAATCCAAGGAAATGGAATAAATAAACTAGTAAAAAAGTTAATGATACAGAGACTAGACTAACTATACAATAGAGAGGATCAACAAAATTAAATCCAGTTCTTTAGAGATGTTGAAAAAAATGGTTATATTGTTCAGGAAAAAGAGAAAAGAAACTAATAGTAGAAAAGCAGAAGGGTCATGACTATGATAAAAATCAAATAAATCATAAGAGGATATCTTGAAAACCTTTAGGCCAATTTAGAATTTAGATGAAATGGAAAAATTGCCAGAGTTGGCTGGAAAATTAGTAGAAAACCTTAGTATCTTCAAAGAATGTGAAGTATTAATGAAGATCTACTCCTCAAACTACCTCCTCAGTTTTATCAGAGTGCCAAGAAAGTGAAAGCATCTGTCTTATCCAACTGTTCCAGAAAATAAAACAAGAGAAGAAGATCCCACCTGCCTCTATGGGCCAGGTAAATAACCTTGGTGCAGGAAACCAACAAGGATAGCATAAGAAAGGGGAACTATAGGCCAGATGCACATGGGAACATGGACACAAAAAGTCCTGAATAAGTTATGGTCAAGTCAAAATAACATATGCAAAAAAGATATAACCAAGAAGTGTTTATTCCAGGAATGCAAAACTGCTAATAGGCTTGTGGGTTAACAGTGATCTGCTGCTTCTCTTACTATCTAAGATCTAAAGGGAAATCTCACAGGAAGTTCTTAAAGCCTCTTACAGGAAGTCCTAAGAAACATTAGTGAAGTTTTAAAATGCAAGGTTAACTTATTATTTTTAGTTTGACCAGTGACTTCTGAATCCCAATTGTATTTCGCCTTTTTTTTTTTTTTAAAGATTTCACTTATTAACCCGACAGAGAGAGATCGCAAGTAGGCAGAGAGGCAGGCAGAGAGAGAGGGGGAAGCAGGCTCCCCGCTGAGCAGATAGCCCAACCCGGGCCTCGATCCCAGGACCCCGAGACCATGACCCGAGCCGAAGGCAGAGGCCTAACCTACTGAGCCACCCAGGCGCCCCTGTATTTCACTTTTTAAATGTAGTTTGTACTGTGAATGAGCAGAATAGAATTATAGCACGGCATGGCTGGGGCAGATCTGAGAGACTGTGTAGCTGAACCTCTCTCATTTTGGACATAAGACACATAGAAGTGAAATCAGTGCCCAAGGTTACACAATGCACTGGAGGCAGTTCAGTTATGAGCTAGGTAAACTTACGGCTCCAGTACACCAATGCTAAGGGTCTCCCATAATGCTGACCCATGGATATGGACAATTCCATCTCTGACTATGTGATAGATTAACTTATTGGACAAGCTCTCTCACCTAGAACAACTAGAAAGGCTGGAGATTATGTATACCTATGTGTGTATATATGTGTACATGTGTATATATACACGTATACATATGTGCATGCGTGTAGACCTATGTACATGTGTGTGTATACACACACATGTAAGTGTATCAGAATATATGTAAGTATCAGGGTACAGTTAGGTCAGCCAGAAGATAGCCAGGGTTTGAGGCACCAGGACCCTGGAGAGAAAATAAGCGCATGGAGGTAAGCCCAATTACCTTCCAGGAATTTGTCAATTTCTAAGAGCCTGAGGCTGAGAGGTTTAGAAGGTGGGCAGAACTTTGGGGAGACAAAAAAAATTGGAATTCAAGGCTATCTGTGAGTGAAAGTCCTGGTAAACACCCCAAGCTATCACTTGGAGTCATTTTGGACACCTGAAGGACTATGTAAGAACTATGAGTTAACAGAATGTAACCAGCCCTTATAATGGAAATCAGCTGAATTCCATATTGGACTAAGACACTGTCCCTACCTACCAGTCATCCAGAAGCAAAGTAAATTATCTCTGGAAGAAAATAACATCACTCTGAGCCTTGAATTGTGTTCATACACACTGTCTACATTTAACAAAAAATTCTCAAACATAATTAGGAAAAAAGAAATAATGAAAAACCGAGGGAAAAGAAAGAGCAACCAGGCTACAGGTGATCCAGATACTGGAGTTATTCAACACAAACTTTTAAATAAGTTATTAGTAAGTTTAAGAAAAAAATGACGAGGGATTTCGCCAGGCTACTATAATGTATATTTCTTAGAAATCACATGGGAGTTCTAGACTTAACAATATATAAGAAATTAATTAAATTGAGAAATAGATGCATTAACAACAAATTAAATACAGCCAAGAAAAAGATTGGAGAACTGGAAACAAGGCCAGTAGAAAATATCTGCATTCAAATATAGAAAAATAGATGAAAAGCACACACACAAAGAAACATAAGGAACATAGAAGGCACAGTGGATGCTTGAGGTGGGCCAGGATCAGAATGTTTCAGGATTGCTCACCAAAGCTCACATCGGAGGTGGGCCTTGGGCAAGGGGTATCAGCACCCGGAGCACATGCTACAAACTACAGTGGTACTATTATCCTCCAATGAAGGTGTAAGGATTATCCAAGTAGATTAAAAAACAACCACCATATGCTACTTACAAAAGAAACATCTTAAAAATAGGGTGCTGTAAATGGAAGTCAAAATATAGAAAAAGATATATTCGAGCCCTATAAAGTAACACTCTTTTATAAAAAATAAAAGACTCAATCCATTTGGGAAGATGCGATCATTCTAAACTTGTGTAGATTTAAAATACATAAAGCAAAAATGTTAGAAATACAGCTAATCAGGACAAAACTAAGTTAGCCTATTCATTGAGGAACATCAGCATATTCATAAAGAAAGAGTATCTACTGCAATGAAATTAGAGAAGGGAATTGTCCCCAAGGTGTGAAAATGAGGGTATAAGACATCTCTCATGGTGCTTGGAATTTCACATATTGGGATATGTTTGTTTGTTTGTTTCTTTCTTTCTTTCTTTCTTTCTTTCTTTCTTTCTTAAGATTTATTTATTTGAGAGAGGGAGAGAGAGAGAGAGAGAATGAGCATGTAAGCAGGGCCAGGTGTGGGGCCGCAGAGGGAGAGGGAGAGAGAAACTTCAGCAGACTCTGCTGCTGAGCACAGAACCTGATGCGGGGACTGATCCCGGTACCCTGAAATCACAACCTGAGCTGAAATCAAGAGTTGGACACTTAACTGACTGAGCCACCCAGGTGCCTCTGGGATATATTTCTTAAGGAATTTTTAGTCTTGGGCTTTACACTTGAGCATAGAACCTTGTTGTAAGTGAAGACGTCATGGGCTTGGGAGACGTGAAGTGAAGCAAACTCAGGGAAGTGGATAAATAGATTCATTCTATCCTTTCTCCATGTCTTAGCCATGCTGGTTTATACCTGGAATCTGCACAGCCAGTTGTTTTCTCCTCTACATATAAGACAAACGTTTGCACAGGCTTTGACTGTCATTTCCAGCTTCTTACAAACTCAGATACACACCTACCCCTTCCAAACATCAGATAGAATGATTATTCTCTGCTATCTTACGTAGAACCGTTTAGGTCATGGAATTAAAATTTACACTGTTTCCACTCCATAAGACAGCGTCAAACAATGACATCTAATTTCCTATGGCCATGTTCTTTGTAGCTAATTGTCTTATAAAACTGAAATATTAAAAAAAAAACATTTCTGACATGAGCATACACTATTACTATATGAAAATCCGCATTACAGGTATGCGTGTATTATGCTAATTCAGTTTTGGGACTTTCCAGACTTGTAACGTGCCACTTCTCTCTACTTTATACAAAGTCGCTGCTAGCCTGTAGCCTTTCACCTCTCCCATCCTGTGGGATTGAGACTGGTCCGTAGGAATCAAAAGTTGAGAAGGGATACCCTAAGCTCTGAGGAAGAATAAATTATTTTCGATGTCCCTTTCCTTGGGTATTCTGTTTAAAGGAGTGTAGTGGCTTTAAACCCAGGCAAGGGACAGCCCTGCACCCTGCCTCAGGTACACAGGACCCCCTGTCTGTGCGGCATTACCTCTGGAATGCACTTTGTCTAGCTGCTAAGAGTTTCATTCTTGGAGCACAGAAGACCTGAATATAAACCCTGACTCCATAACATCCTGGTTGACGAGTGCTGGGTGAGGCTCTCACCTCTCTGAGCATCAGTTTTCTCATGTGGAGATAACTTCCATCCCAAAGGGTTATTGGTTCACTAAAGAAAACGCCTATGAAATTCAGTGCTGGCAAAAGGTCAAAACGCAGTAGTCATTACTCTTCAGGGACTTATTTGAAAGGGTCTAATGAGAGGCCCTCGCAGGGAGGAATTTATACCAAGGCAGAAGCGATGTTTGGGGTGTGTTTGAGGGTGTCATACAAGGGGATGGGTGATTCTGGCTACGGCGTGCTGCCCATCACGCAGACTGTCCTGCAGCCCAAGTCTCATGCCTTCCGCCTCATCGCGGGAGAAGCAGTTTAATATAGAACAAGTACGAAGCAGAGCAGGGGCTTGAAGGTGCTTGGAGCAGAAGTCGGCGCCGCTGTGAGGTAGCCCAGGTATCAGGTGTGGCACGTGGCGAGGTAGACACTGTCCACATGCAACCTCAGCATTGGCGCGAGTTGTAGACATGGTGACAAGCTATGGGAGACATGGGACGGCCTCCTTCAGGAGCTCTGGGTCCTGCAGATGGACCATACACAGCAGCAGGAGCAGGAGGAAATAAGAATGACAGGTGCATTAGCTGGAAAGACCCAGGAACCAATGTGGAGGTATTTGAGGTCATGCTCAAATTTCCACGAAGTTGTAGGTAAAGGTCAAGCCAGAGAAAAATGGACTCTCCCCAGGCTGGTGTGGCTGTGCTACCCCGGCTTCCTTCGCATCCTGCGTGATACCTCCCAGTGCCCTGCATCCCACATGTCACCTTCTGGTTCCTCTCCAGAGGGCTTGTCATCTATTTTTCCCTCTTTATACATGTCTGGCTATTACATCATTCTTAGACTATGATTGACCACATGTCATGTATATGGATTTGTTATTAGCCAGGGTTCACTCAAACTTTGTAGTGTATAGAATATGGAATAAATAGCTTTCACACTTTCTCACTTTTTTTTTCAGCATCTTTTCCTCTCCCCCTCCCCTGACCTACTCCCTGAATCTCTCTAGCTAAGTATTCTTGCTTTTCCCCATAATGCTTCCCTTTCCTTGTAACTGTATTCGGTCACCTGTGCTCTGCCATCATAGTGATGTCTTTGCAGATCTCTCTGCATCCACGTGAGCAGACTTGTGGATCAATTGTTCCCTTCCGTACAGAGGTTACAAAGCCATTCCAGCTCTCTTTTGTTTTTCTTCGTGTTTCCCAGAGTACTTTTTAAATTTTTGACTTTAATTTTTTGTAAGTTAAAATGTTGAACCTATTTATTAAAAAAACAAACAAACAAGCATCCCTGGTGTTTCTTAGTACCAAATGATTACTTCAGCAGTGTCTTCACTAGCACGGTGAAATTGGATGTAACTGTAATGACAACCAAAAGCAACATTTTTAGAAAACTGGGAGTTCTTATTTTCAAATCCAGAATGAGGTTAGGTACACATTATATTTCTGAATTAGTAGCTTTTTATTCATTGAAAGTCAATATGATCACACATGAATAAAGAATGAGAGAAAGAAGGTAACAAGAGGCAGAAAGGAAGGGGGAGAGGGAGGGACCATCATGCACGAGTAAGCATTTTCATGTGAACATTTGAAATCACATAAATTTTATTCTCAGAAGAAACAATGGACACCAGTCACGATGGACTAATGGAATTGGAACATTCTGGAAGCCATGCAGCAGCTCAGCCATTAACTTTTGGAATATAGTGAGGCTGGGATCACCATTCTTTAAACAGCTTTATGTGCCAGGGCACTGGATTTGGTTCCAGAAAGTGAAACACTTGACCTCTGTCTCCATTTAAGTATTTTCAAATGTATCTCTTGAATGATGCTTATGTGGAGAACTTCATAAGAAAGGATTGCCTTTCAAGCAAAGTTAACAAGTGCCCCTGACCCAAGAGTTTGTGCCTGGCTATTATTCTACATGATGAGAGGTTTTGGTACAATTGACTCTATTGTGGTATCTCATACTGCCATCAAGGGACATGGTTTGGACAAAAGGATCTGTTACAGGGTTGAGGTGTGGTTGTTGGCCATGAAACAGAGTGGAAACGATAAAACAGAACTCAGCAATACAAAAATCAATACTGCCTGTACATAGATAGTTTGAGGTCATAACCTCATTTGTTTTCTTATGTTCTGAAAATTCATGAAAATCTTCATGAACGATGTCAGCCTGTGTCAATCCTGTTGGTTCAGTGCTCTCTCTGATCTATAGCATAATAATGTGATGAAATAAACTGTGAAGCAGAGGGATAGAGATTCATAGTGCAGAAGATGTAATCATCTTTAGTGACCTGGGATCCATCTTCCTTGGAGTAGAAATGAGGTGAGGAAGAGAGGATAAACAGGAAACTGAGATATTGGAGATCCAGAGAGGTAAATAGAGGCCCCAATCAATAGTAATGCTGAAATAGAGCCCAAGAGAAGAATGTCTCCACCCTGACAGATCTGGGCATTTGCTTTCTCTCGTGCCAAGATGGTGTCACTGCAAAGGCAGCCATATTGGCAGAGAGTCCATGAGCTGTACCACAGAGCCCTGTCCTCACCTACCCCTTCAATGGATCTAAAGAGAGACGTGAGACAAGCAGTCCTTTGATGTTGAGTAGTGGCAGATACAAGAAGTGGGCAGAAGGACAAAACCTTTTATTCCTCCTACTCTTCCAGGCTGTGACTCTCCTTCCTTCCAAATTATTTATACTGTTCCAAATTCTTTAGTTCAAGAGCATGTTTAGCTCTTAACCACATATTTCTATTAATATTGACCTTCACTTGGAGAGTCATATTGATTTCATGTTGAGATTGTATATGCGCTCATCATCTTTATAAGATCTTTGTTTTTACAAATACTTGAAATTCTTATAGAACATGAACGTGGCAGCTCAGTTACTTGACCTTTTTATTTCTCCAGGAGATCAAAGTGATAAATAATGAATGAGATATTTATTACTTTCTCTTTTGCGTAAATGCCTTACCCCCATTCCAAAAGCTGCATCATCCTGCCAACTTTAGGTCAGAGAATAAAAGAGTAAAATAGATGTATGTGTAAGTCACCTTATAAATATAAATTTTTTTGATCTAAGAGCTATTTGTTGCCCTATTAGATGATTGTCTTTACTATCTTACTCTGAGGGATTCTCTCTATTTTTGAGCTTCCAACTATGGAAGAATTGAAAACCTTATTATCAGTTTAGAGGAGAATTATAAAATTTACGACTCCCAGGCAAGACTTCTGAGGAAATTTGGAGAGTTTAAGGAATTTAAGACTGGGGTCAAATCTGGAAATGGGGTCCTCATATTTGAGGTCACAAGGGGCATTAGCATTTCTGCTCTGACCTCTGCTCCCTCACACAATGGCTAGAATAAAATAGAAGTGAGGCCTCAAAGAACCATGGAATTGGCGGTTCACCTCCTTATCCTGAGTCCTGTGTAGCCTCTGGTGGTCCTTTAACCTTTACCTTTTCCTCAGCTATGAAAGGAAGAGGCTCATGGCTCCATTCTAGGGCTGTTGTGAGAAATGAGATCACCCACTTAAAACGAGCAGCTTGCGTTTGTGGGCGAGGCACTATTCCAAATGCTGTATATATTACTTTATTCATAACAACGGCATGAGAGACATGCTGTGTCCATCACTTAGCAGGTGAGAAAAGGGAGGCACAGAGCTGAACTTTGTTTGCAAGTCTGCATTCTTAACCACTCTTTACATTTAGAGCATCGACTAGAAACAACAAAGTCTCACTCGAAGTGAACTGGAAATACTGTTATGCCTTAGCTTTCCTTCATTCCAAATCTTCTCAAGGGTGTCTTTGGAAATTCTTACAGAAACAGAATGAGTGGTATTAAAAATCACCTTGTGTGTGCAGTGGGTGTAGGGGTGCAGCTGAGAGGAAGTTATATAATAATTACCAAATGTGGCACATTCAAGAGTGATTGTGGAAATACTATACCTCATGATTTTGATGGAGTAGTTGAGAGGTGCTGCTGAGGGAAAAGACATTTATTTCTTTCCTTTGCTCCTGAAAAACTAAGGCTATTTATCTATTTATTTGTTTGCTCATTTATTGGCAGATGGGGCATTATTGTTCAAATTCATGATACTTAATTTAGGAGTCGAAAGGGTGATGCCACTCATACAATGATCACAGCTTTTCAAAGTAAATTTCCTATTGTCAGACACCCAACTCAACTGGCATAAATATATGAGAAATTGTGAAACAGTTGATTAAACCAGTTGCCAAATAGAACTCCATTCAGATAATAACTCGGCGTTCAACACATTTTAGCACAGACTATATGAAAAGTCTTTATTTAGCAAAATCAGAGATCAAGATTGTTATCCTACATGTATTTTCTCAAAAACAATGTGATTATAACAATAACAGTGTGATGAGCTTTGGTATGAACTGCTTCTGGGTTCAGTTGACTACGAAGTGCATTTATTTTTGCAAGTGAAGGATGTGATTACATAGTAGAAAAGAAGGTGGGTTATTGATTTTTTTCCTAAAGACTGCTTATGTTGACCACAAAAAGTTAACTGGTATTCTCAAGGCTACACAGCAGAGGTGGGCCAGGATCCAGGACTCTTGTTTGCTAGGTCTTGCTCTTCCTTCCTTATTTTTTGGATTCCTCATGCTTAATAAGTCCATAGTTCCTTGGAAACATCCTCCCGTAGAGACGGTTTGGGGCCAGATTGGTGCTGGAGGTGCTTTCTTCCCATGGGGGTGAGGGGGCAGGCTTAAAGGAGGAAGGACAGGGTGGGCTCCCTCCTTCTGTGCATTATCAGTGGCCTGCTCCCTGCTCCTATATGGCTGATGCACCACTCAGTTTGGTTTCCATGACATCCCTCTGCTATATGAACTGATATAATGGTAATCTTCAGTTAACATGTCCTGATTTAACTTAAGCTAAGTGGTATCATTAGAAATAATGGTAACATTTTCCCCTTCTTTCCAGCAATTATCATATTTGCTAGAACTTTCGGAAAACATTAAATAATACCGTGAAAATGAAACTCCTAATATTACTCTTGATTTCATGGCATCATGAAATATGTTCTGGCTGTCCCCAGCCTTGCACTAATATGGTGGAAACTGGGACTCAATCTCAGAGTTCTTTCTGCAGAACATGAATGCTGTTAGCACACCATACCTCTGCTCTGACAGCTACCTACAGCTACTGCCATCTAGTAGGATGAGCAGAGGCAGAGGAAACCATTTGCCATTCATACTCTATAAAGTTTTGCCATGCATGGAAAGGGCTCTCCTTTATCCCATTTACTTACAGATTTCTTCTATTTTTATATTTTTTTCTTTTTTAAAACAGGCTTGCGTATATGCAGAATTTTCCAAAGTGATTACATGCTTTTTGTTTCTTTGTTTGGCTATTATCACCATGGTTTACATTAATATCAAAATGGTAAATCATTCTTCAGTCTCTGGCTGAACTATTTTTTGGCCATGATCTATATACTCTTATATTTGTTAGGGTTTTTTTTTTTTTTAGATTTTATTTATTTATTTGTCAGAGAGAGAGGGAGAGTATAAGCAGATAGAGTGGCAGGCAGAGGCAGAGAGAGAAGCAGGCTGCCTGCTGAGCAAGGAGCCCTAAATGGGACTTGATCCCAGGACCCTGGGATCATGACCTGAGCCGAAGGCAGCCGCTTAACTGACTGAGCCACCTAGGCATCCCTGTTAGTTTTTAATTAGAGTCTTAGTTTCTATATTAGCAAGTGACATTTACTGTCAGTGTTGTGCAACTCATTTTAAGACCGTTTTTTTTTTTTTTAGTGTCAAGGCTTTGCTACCTTACTAACATCATTTGAGGAATTTCCATCTCTTAGTACATCCTGGAGTTATTCAAAATATATCTGTGTTTTACAGGGTCTACAGTGCTGCCTATAAAACCATCTAGGCTAAGTGATTCTTGGAATGTATTCTCAATTTTGTCCATGATTATTGATATATTCAAATTTTCTTCTTTGGTTAGATTTTGGTCATTTACATTTCCCTAGAAAATTATTCATTTTATCTGCATCTTCACATTTAGTTTCAAAGAATTATAGCTAGTATTCACTTACAGTTGTTATAGTCTCTTATTTATACTCTGTAATCTAATTGTGAATATTGCAGATTTTTTTTATAATTTTTACTCATCTTAGAATTGCCTTTTCATTGGTCTTAAAAAAAGCAATTGTTGCATTGATTTATTAATTCTGTGGATCCTATCATATATTTTATTTACATGGAAGTTTTTTGGAAAGTTACTACTCCTATTTTTCTATAAAATATTTTCTATTGATTTCAAGTGTTTTCCATATTTCAATACACTTTTCTTATTACTTTTACTCATCATTTTATTTCTAACATTTATAACGCTTATTCCTTATCACTATAACAAGGTCCTCTATTCAAGCCTTTTTCTCATTCTTTCTTATATTAACATAGGAACATGTTCTTTTTGTGTTGCTATTGCTTACTATCACGCACTCCGTTAATTTAAAACTTTTTCTGTCATTTTATTTTATGTATGTTGTAAAGATCAGCAAAGAATGCTTTTTTTAGCCATAAATCAGAAATCAGAACTGACCAGAGCTTAAGCAAATAAGTATAGTGTCTTTTGCTCTATTTTGTTTTGTTTTGCCTTTTAAGACCTCTAAGGCCATAGGTTCTTTTCATATGCCATCCATCTCTAGCATGTTACTTTGCTGCCTCATGTTTGCAAGATAGATACCACAGCTCTAGACATCACAACAATTTCCAAGCCAAGACAAAGAGTAAGAATGGCACCTATTATATTAATTTCTTTGATGTGGAAAGTAAAAACTTTTCCAGAAGGCCCACACTTCCCTGTCCTTCACTAGAACTGTATGACATGACCAGCTGTAGCTGAAGTGAGGCTAGAAAATATTTATCTGTTCTAGAATCTCTAGTAGAAGATAAAGAAGAATGAGTCAGAAATATCTGACTACTTAACCAACTCTTGTCTGCTGCAATATGTCTTTTGGAAGTAAAAATTATTATTTTTATCTGATTTATTATTCTTATCTGATTTGTTTATTTGGTTTATCTGATTTATTATTATTATGATTTAATCTGAAATGTGACTTTTAGATTCATTATTATAATTTATTTTAATCCTCTCATTATGCTTCTCCCCTTTTTTATTGTTTAGTATTGTACAGAAGATAGTTTCTTTCCTTTTTCTCCTCTCTTAAAATTTCTACTAGTAGTTAATGTTTGTTGAAAAAGATTTTTAACCTATGTTTTTCCTATAAGATTCAAAAATTGAATTAACTCTTCAATATCCCATTATTTAAGAGAAGTAATTATTAATTCCCAACTTTCCCTTTTGTTATACTTAATCACACTCCTACTACCTGACTTATATGAATATTTGAGACTTAGATCAGAATGCAATATTCTATATTATGCAGTTCATTGGTTTTCAGCATATTCATAGAGGTGTGTGCCCATCACCATGATCTATTTTAGAACATGTTCATAATTCTAAAAGAAAATACACCAAAATGCATTACATTATTAGTTCTTCCTTTATATATTTTTTTGGTATATTCATTGTTTTAGCTAGATTTTCAAATGTTCTTCAGGCCTCCTTTTAATTTAATTAATTAATTAATTAATTTGAGAGAGAGAGAGAGATCATAAGCATTGGGGGAGAGGGAGAAGCAGGTTCCCTCCTGAGCAGGGAGCCTGATGTGTGGTTCAATCCCAGGACCCTGGGCTCATGACCTGAACTAAAGGCAGACTAACTGACTGAGCCACCCAGGGAGGGGCCCCTAGGCATAATTCTAACTTACCCTGTTGCAATATTTAAACCCACCATTTCATAACTTTTGTTGACTGGAGAGTGAACGCAGTAATGTATAACAGAAAACTTAAATAACGGTTGCTTAAACAAGATAGCTATCTGTGTTCTTTTGTGTGACAAGAAGTCTAAAGGTAGGGAAATCTGAATTGGTACAGCAGCTTCACAATATCATTGGCTACCCAGGATCTTTTATACCATCCCTGGGATGTGGTCTTTCTCTTGCTCACAAGATGATTGCATTGGATGCAACAGATATAAAGGAGGGGCCCTGGGGAAGACGGAAGGGTGTCCATGTATCAGGAGAGCAATACCTTCACAGAAGCCCTGAGCACACTCTGCTTACATCTCATCGGCCAGAACTAAGTCTGGCCCAGCCTGCTCCTTTACACACTCCTCTTCCAGGGAAACTTGCAGCTTTCTGATGGACACATGGCCAACATGAACACAATTAGAAAGGGAAAATCAATATTGGATAGGCAACAGTCTTGCTATATTCCTCTTTTTTGACCCCTTCCTATGGTAGTTGAAATAGATCATCAATTAATATTTTATGGATTTTTTTAATTTAATTTTATTTTTTCGGTGTTCCAAGATTCATTGTTCTGTGTGAGCACCACACCCAGTGCTCCATGCAATACATGCCCTCCTCAATACCCACCACCAGGCTCACCCAACCCCCCACCCCACTCCCCTCCAAAACCCTCAGTTTGTTTCTCAGAGTCCACAGTCTCTCATGGTTCATCTCCCCCTCCGATTTCCCCCAATTCACCCTTCCTTTCCTTCTCCCAATGTCCTCCATGTTTTTCCTTTGCTCCATATGTAAGTGAAACCATATGATAACCGACTCTCTGCTTGACTTATTTCACTCAGCATAATCTCTTCCAGTCCCATCCATGTTGATACAAAAGTTGGGTATTCATCCTTTCTGATGGAGGCATAATATTCCATTGTATATATGGATCATATCTTTTTTTATCCAATGGTCTGTTGAAGGGCATCTTGGCTCTTTCCACAGTTTGGTGATTGTGGACATTGCTGCTATGAACATTGGGATACATGTGCCCCTTCTTTGCACTACATCTGTATCTTTGGGGTAAATACCCAGTAGTTCAATTGCGGAGTCATAGAGTAGCTCTATTTTTAATTTCTTCAGGAATCTCCACACTGTTTTCCAAAGTGGCTGCACCAACTTGCATTCCCACCAACAGTGGAAGAGGGTTCCCCTTTCTTCATGTCCTCTCCAACATTTGTTGTTTACTGTCTTATTGATTTTGGCCATTCTAACTGGTGTAAGGTGATATCTCAATGTGTTTTTGATTTGAATCTCCCTGATGGCTAATGATGATGAATATTTGTTCATGTGTCTGTTAGCCATTTTACGTCACCCACGGAATGGGAGAAGATATTTGCAAATGACAGTACAAAGGTCTGATCTAAGATCTATAAAGAACTCCTCAAACTCAACACTCAAAAAACTGATTATCAGTCAAAAAATGGGCAGAAGACATGAACAGACATTTCTCCAAAGAAGACATCAAATAATATGTTTTAAAGAGTACATTTTAAAATTTCCTATGTATCTCAAACTCTAGTTCCATGCTTTCACATGTAAAAACCCAACTTTACCTCATATCATGACGTTTCCCACTCAGAACCCTGTATTTATTTTCTAAAGCTTCATTGAGACACATATGTAGCATAAAATTCCTGCATTGAAAGTGTGTACTTTAGTGGTTTAGTGTATTCATGAAACTGTGCATCCATTGTTACAACAATCTATTTTAGAACATGTTCATGACCTCAAAAGGAAACTCCATTCACATTAGCAGTCACTCTTCATTCCCCTCCTCTTCCCAGTGCCTGGAAACCATAATATACTTTCTGTTTCTATGGATTTGCCTTTTCTAAGAAATCTCACAAAGATGGAATTATACCATACACGGCCTTTACAACTGACTTCTTTCACTTGGCGCAATGTTTTCAAGTTTCATCCATGTTGTAGCATGTGTAAGTACTTCCTTCATTTTGCTGCTGAATGATATCCCATGGTTGAATGTACTACATTTTATCCATCTATTTCATAAAATTATAATCCCATTGATGGATATTTGACTTGTGTCCACTTTGGGGCTATTATGAACCTTCGTGTGCAAGCTTTGTGTGAATGTTTTTGTTTCTTTTCATAATATTTATAGCTGGGAGTGGAATCATTGGGTATTAGGATAGCTTTATGTTTAACTTTTTGAGAAAGTATCAAACTCTTTTGCAAAGAGGCTACATCATTTCACATTCTCACCAGCAGAGGAGAGTTCTAATTCCTCCACATTCTTGTCAACACTTTTTATTGTCAGTCTTTTTTTTTGTTATAGCCATCTTGGTAAATACAAGTGACATTTCATTGTACTTTTACATTGTATTTCCCTAATGACTAACAGTGTTGAATATCTGTTTGTGTATTTATTGGACATTTATATCTCTTCTTTGGAAAATATCTATTCAGAGGCTTTGCCCATTTTTAATTTGGTTATTTGTCTTATTGTTGAGTTTTAAGAATTCTATATGGTATACATATTCTGGATACAAGTTTCCTGTCAGATATGTAATTTGAAGATATTTTGTCCTTTTATATGGGTTGTCTGTTCAATTTCTTGCTTATGTCATTTGATGCACAAAAAGTCATACTTTTGATGAAGTCCACTTTGTCCTTTTGCTTTGTCACTTTAGCATAACAGACCATTGTCTAACCTAACTTGACAATGATTTACTTTTATGTTTTCTTCTAAGAGTTTTATAGTTTTAGCTTTTACACTGAAGCTTATGATTCTTTTGAGTTAATTTTTGTGTATGGTATGAGGTAGGGGTCCAAATTCACTTCCTTGCATGTGGATATCCAATTGTTCCAGTACCATTTGTTGAAAAGACTAATCTTTCCCCCATTAAATTGTCTTGCACCTTTGTTGAAAATCAACTGACCATAAATGGGAGGGTCCATTTCTGGATTCTCAATTCTATTCTGTTGTTATGGAATATGTTGGTATGTCTATTGTTATACCATTACCATATTGTCTTGACTTCTAGAGTTCTATAATAGATTTTAAAATCGCTGAGTCTCTCAACTTTATTCCTCTTTTTCAAAATTGCTATTTCTAGGTTTCTCCTCGCTTGTGTCTCTGATTGAAGTGCTTTGTTTTGAATGCAGTGTACCACCATAGGCCCTCCCCTAGCTCATTTTCCTGTCTTGGATTTTTTCTGGAATTTTCAGCCCCTGTATGGATGTGGGAAGACGAGACAGGGAAGAGATCAGGGGTTTATCCTCTAGCCACCTTCCAGAGGACTTCAGCAGCACAGAAGTAGAGAGAATGTCTCATTCTTTCACAGATGTAGACTTCACAGTACTAGGTCAGGGGAGAGATTTGGGGAAACACACAGGCATCTTTCTCCTTCTTCTTTGCTTATGGTCTCATTTGGTTTCATAAAGTCTCCTTTAATGAAGTCTGGGTAGATTCCTTTCAACCCCATTCCCTCTTCTGTATAACTGATGTTTGCCCAGTACCTCCCACTATGACTATTAGAGTCTGTTCATGCCAGCCTCTGTCTTGGTTGGTTTATGCTTATGTCTGGATGATAATACTTTGAATAATACCCTGTTCATCACACATGTCAATTACCCTTAGATACTAAGATGTGATTACCTTTCAGGCTAAGCTTTACTACTGTCAGAAGCTTTCATCTAAACTGTGTTTTAGAACTATAAACCAGGTGCCACTTGGCTTTGGAGGTCCCCATTGGATGGGACATGAAATTGTGGTGTAGCTGCAGTTTCTGACTGCACTGAGTAATTTCATTTAATAATCATTTTGATTTTCCCTCTGTGTAAATTTTCCCTGAGAGGAGGTTAGGCTCATTGGGAGGTGAATTCATTCTCTCAAGTCATTAAGGTTCCAGTTAGTGCTCTGCAGCTATAATTAATTAAACTATACTCAACTTCCCTAAAAATGAAATTCTCTATATCCCCAGTGAATTTGAGATTCACACTGCATAGATTGAGGCATGAACACACCAAAACCTGATTTTTCTTGAGGCTTATCTTACCTATTTTTTTTTCCTTTGCCTCCCCTTCTGCCTTGATGAAGGTAGCTTGTAAGTCAGGGCATGATGAAGGTGAAGTTTCATTACTACTTTTGTACTTCACAGATTTGGGGGGGTTAATCTAAATGTTTTATCCAGTAATAATATCTGAGAAGAGGATAGACAGTAAAAAGAAGGAAGGATTCTTTATTTTAATTAAAATGCTAACATAAGGCATGATCATTGAGTGATCGCATTACAAAGCAACTACTTGTTCTGCCATAGTTAAGTGTGATTTGATGCGTCCATTATGAGCCTCTATTCTTAGGGGTTTATATCTTGGCCAAAATAGTCCCTCCAGGCTGAAACTTGGCAGACAACTCAGCCTAATTACAGTCATTTTCCTTTTTGGATTAAGAAAATGGAATTATTACAGTGCTTTTAGCCCACCCATCCCCATATTTTCAAAGGTCTGTATTTATAACCTCATAAATTGTAGGCTTTTCATCCTTTCAAATAAGGTGGCAACTTAGCAAGAACCAAAGAAGTTCTTAGTACCTGTGAGCAGTGTGATCCAGGCATTCCACTGAGAGGGACTCATTCTTCTGCAAGCAGTTGTAGCCAGGAGTCCTGGAAGTCATTGCATTAGTAATAAGATTCGTGGGGGTGTCAAGAAGGCCAGTGCTGTGGGTTTGCTACCTCCAGTAATTAAGCAAGGTGTACCTTTCACTCCCAAGTCATGAGTCCACAGCCCCATCACATCCCTCCCTTGACTTTCAGCTGCCCTAGAATTGTCCTACAACATGTCTGACCTCCATGTTCCTCATTCATCTCTACCCATCAGTAGGGGTGGACAAAATTCAAGGGACTTAGTGGTGATTAGTAGGTTCTTAGGGCATTAACAGAAATCCTGGGTCAATGAATCTTCTCTGCAGGAGTCACTTGTGATCTTGGAGACCTCAGGGTTCAGTGACTTTACCACCTCCAGAGGGCCGGTAGGTGATTTGTTTGCTTCCGTGAATTATCATTTTATTATTTTTGCCACATAGATCACTATGGATAGTGTTGGACTTTTCACCGTTTCTTAGGTGCAATAAGTGAAATTGGACTTAAAATTCTACATCCTACCTTTTCTATCCCACTAGACTTTTTTCTGTAACTCAAGGCATGTCATGTCCTTTGAAATACTTTCACTTCAAGTGAAAGTATTGTAGATAGTAGAGGGAATGCGTTTGCAACTTTTAGACAGCATCCCTAACAAAAACCACAACCTACAACTCGCAAACTTTTGTGAAGAAATCAGTGTGGTTGCTGCAATTTACAGCTTGGAATTCCCTGGGTTCTTGCTTGTAAATCTATCTAGATCTATGCCATGAATATGTAACATGCAGACTGATGCTGAATGTAGCACTGTGATATAAATAGGCTTCTTGGGCTTTTCAGAAAAGCAACAGGAGTTAAAAAAAATTCAACTCCGTTTTCTGCACTGTGCAGCCCATTAAAGAGACTGTGGAATCAAAATGCTGAAGATGTTAGACAGAAAATGTTGCTGAATCAGTCCCTTCGAAGAGGCTAGCATGAATGAGTCACGTGGTGCGGAGGGAGAAGAAGCTGGACACACTCCTAGCTGTCAAAGGTTTCATGTACTCCAAAGGCTTGGTATTTGTGTGAGTGCAGTGAGCAAATAAGGTATGTCAATGATACATACAAACGAAGTTACAGCAATTAAATTAGAAACTAAAAAGGTTTTGAATGTTAAATCCAAAAACATTTTAATTGAACATAATTCTATGGAAGGCTATTAAATTACCACCTTGGAACAGAAGCACAAACAATGCAATAATGAGCTATGGAACCAAAATTTAGAACAGATAAGCTGAAAAAATTACAGGTACCCTGGTGTAGGAAATGCACAGTGCTGATGATATGAAAATATGAATAATTTATACCTTCTTTAAATGTAGAATGTAAATTTGCTTGGAATTAATTTCTGTTGGGAAATCACTACACAGTAAACATGGCTGTCTCTTAGGGTAATATTTTTCCTCCTAAATGTTATTATTATTATTTTATTATTGTTGTTGTATTGGGAAGAAGAGGAGATGAAAAAATACTCAAGATTGAACTTGCCAAGTTATGGTTACCCTGGAAAATTAAAATCCTTTATTTCTAGGCAACATGGAATGTAGGCAGTTATGAAGTAAATTATCCTACACCTTTCAACAAAGGATAGCCACATTGAGTGTTATGGACTGAATCGTTTACCAGCCGAAGATTCATGTCGAAGCCCTAACCCACAATGTGATCATATTTAGAGATGGGGGTTTTGGAAGGTAATTAAGGGTCAATGAGGGCGTAAAGTCAGGACCCTAACCCAATGGGACTGCTGTTCCTATAAAAGAGGATCTTCGTGTGTGTATGTGTGTGCATAGAGGAAGGGTCATGTGAAGTCGTAGCAAGAACATGGCCAACTGCAAACCAGGAAGCAAACCCTTTCCAGGAATGGGATTGGTCAGCATCTTGGTCTCAGACCTCCAGCGCTGCCCTGACCAGTGAGAAATGAATTTCTGTTGTTTCAGCCACCCAGTCTGTGGTGCTTTATCAGGGACCGCAGGCAGACTAAGACACTAGATCAGTAAGGTGCACGTTTAAATTTAATTTGAAGTCATTTTTATATTTACTAATGTTCATCCACTGAAGACCGTAAAAGCTTTTGTTATTTTTGACCCTCTGAATTGTGTGCGCATGAATGCCCGTGTGTGCCGCCCCTCAAATTCTTCTGTTTATTGATTCATTAAATGTATATTTTGTTTCTTCAGAACTGAAAAGCCAATCTATAAGCACTATAAAAATTGTTGAGATACTTTACATTCTTTTTTCCTGATAAATCTTTAAACTCCGATGTGTGTTTACGTTTTCAGCCCATCTTCATTTAGACCAAGCACATTTCAGGCGCTTGAAGCCACATGTGGCTCTCATATTGGACAGTACAAGTTTAGACTGGTTCATATTAGTTAGTCTCATGCAAAAGTAACATGGAATAAGTCTACCGTATCTATAAGAGCATATTCAAGTGATCAGCCAATAAATTCTTGGGTCTTCTTAGCTATGTATACTGAATCATCTCAACTACATTCTATGACTAAAAGGAAAAAAAGAAAATTTGTGATTATCTAAGAGGGATGGACGTGGGACCACTGGTTGTGGTCTTGGGTCCTGGGCTCTGTCTTGACTAACATCTGCCTCCTTAACCAACTTTCCAGGAAACCTCAGTAGCTCCTTACCTCAGTGGACTTCACAGGTGGGGAAACTGAATCCAGAAAAGGAAAGCAATTGGTTTGACAAAATTATACAATTAATTAGTAGCAGAACTAAGACTAAGACTCAGGTCTTCCAGCTCTCTATCCATTAATCTTTAATAAATCATGGCATTTCTGAATTGATGCTAAAATGTCTTTGTAGTCCTTAACCAAAATAACTGCACTTCAGAACATCTACAAGTCATATAAATCATGTGTGGGGATGGTGGGAGGGAGAAGGAGGGAAGGGATTTAAAATAAGTTTTGTTAATTAAAATAAATATGTACTGATTTATCTCAGCTTCTCAGAATATTTTTAGGCTCTCTTGCCATTCATTTCTCTTCTCTATTCTGGCTGAAGACCATGTTCTGGAGTCCTTTGGACCGGATGGACTTTGCTATGAGGTCTGGGCTTATAATTTCTCTGTGACTCAGTTTCCTCAACCTATGCAACAAGAAGAAAAGAGGTACTTCTCTCATAATGTGGCTGCAGGGATTTAATAAAATAAGACATTAAAAACCACAGTAGAATCTGGTATATATTAAGCATTTAATATATGTCAGTTGTTATAGACGGATAAAATTGCCACATAACTGAGTTTCAAATGATGATTATGGTTACTTCTTACTCTCTTCTAGTAAGAGATTGCTTCTGGCTGGAATGTCTTCCCATCTTCCCTTTGAGAGTGTTGCTGGGAGGCAAATGTAATGGGATGTCACAATCTAGAGGCCAAAAAGGTAATAGACGTTTTCTCATATACTCTCACTCAAGACACTAAAGCCAAACACTCCCTAAGAGCAAGAGGAGAGTATGTGGGTGCCCTCGTCATTAGTGAAGGGTTTGCTGGCTACTAGGAGCCAGTCAGACTTGTACGGTGTCTGATGAGTTCTCTCTCGGTCTCTTTGCTGCCCATCTCCCCCTTCTCCCTGCCTTAGCTTTACTTGGACCTTCTTCCCATGAGCACCCCTTGCTTCTTCCACATCGGACATCTCAAAACTCTATCAAACCATCAAGCCTTTATCCATGCTGTGTCTTAGCACCTAACTTTTCCTCGGCATAGAACATTCTTACCGCTCCCCACTCTCCCTACCCAGCACCTCTCGTTATCTTTTCTTGGCAAAGGACAACTTCCAATACCAGCTCTTCCTTGAATTCTGAATGCTCCTGGGCCCCTCCAGCATTTTATTTTGACCTGTCAAGTTACCAGAAGATGTGTGTTGAGTCTCTCTTCCCCACCAACAGGGGGCTCCTTCTGGGCGGGGACCCACCTTAGTGACTTACCCATCCCCAGCTCCTAGCACATGGCCTAGTGCATTGGAAGTGCCCAAGGAGACCCGTTAGATAAAGGAACGAAGGATCCTGCCCACAGCTGACCACCATTCTTAACGTGATAGCCCCAGAGCTCTTTCCCTTCTGTGCTGAGTCTGGCGCTCAATTAGGCTTCCAAATGTAAACTCTGTCTTTTAATTATGAACCGTAGAAAAATGTATGTGTGAATGTGAGTATATTTTTAACCTTGGGTGCCTGCATTCTTTTTACCTTTGTCTGTTTCGGAAATGCTTGCCTTCCCGGGGATCATGCCTCTCTCTCAATAAATGGACATGAAAGCGAAGACGTGAATATTTTTATCTGACATTATTTTGGAGCATTGCTTTCCTGTTTGCTGCTGTTTCCTTTTCATGGACCATTAGCAGCTTCCAAAGGCAATATCCTTTCACTGTCACACTATGCCATGGGGGGCCATTTCAACAACTTCAGACTAGGGCATTAAGTGCAATTCTGGATGAGAGTCAGCACATAACCAAATAAAAATAATAAAGGGAAAGCTTGTAGGAGCCATTTGGAACGCTGTCCCGCGCTGAATTCATTTGCAGCCTCGCAGAAACCTACCCATCACCGGTGATCAGCCCCGAGCCCGACCGTACCTTATTTAATTGTAAACTATTTCATATCCTCAGAAACAGCCCTGCTCATTTGCTTTTCCTTTTTTGGAGATTGTCTTGGTGGAATGCTGAGATTCTAATCAGTGGGAGAAGGAGAAAATGCAGGTTTTGATTTTAGTGGGAAAAAAAAAAAGGTGCATTTCTTACAGCTTCTCTCCCTTTCTTAAAATAAGCATTTAGGAGGCCTCTTGGAAATTCTTCTAAAATAGGTCCTTAGCACAGGGGAGAAAGACAGAAAAACAAGGCGAATTAAGCTCAAGCGCCTAATTCAGCATGAGCCACTGTCACCCCTGGTTTCCACAGGGATGGCAGCTTCAGAAATGAATTGGGAAAAGTCAAGCATGGGAATTGGTTTCCAGGCCAGTGTCCCTGATGGTCAGCCCACTTGGGAGTGTCCTCAGGTCTAGCCAACCCAGGGACGTTCAGCCTACATCAGTGTATCCCTAACTTTCCTGACATCAGGGGCCCTCAGAGAGGCCAGTTGTTAAAGATACTGATTCCCAGAGACCTCTCACCTTGAAATTCTGACCTGGTCGGCCTGGGGTGGTGGGTAATGAGCATCAGTGTTTTAAGTGGTTGTGGATGAACTTTATGATCTGGCAGGTGAGAAAACACTGCCTTAATCTATTTATCCATTCTCTAAACAAACTTCTTTGATACCCAGTTTTGTACGAGGAGGTGTCCTAGAAACTGTGGGGACAGAGCAGGAACAGAGGTAGGTCTGGCCCCCCAGAAGGTGCACAAACTAGAAAAAGTTTGTGGCATTTCCAGAAAGCTCCGGTTCGTGCTTTTGTCGTCAGCTTTTCTACAACTCAGTGATGCAGATGAATAAACATTGGTGGTGTATTCACTCGTCAGCCAGTCAAGAAATGCCTGGAGAGTTTTTGTGCTAGATACCGTTCCTAAGACCCGAAAGGGTCATACCTCAGAGGTGATTCTTCAGTTCAGAATATCTAAGGACAGGCCACATGAAAATACCAGAGATGACTCATGAATCTGTTTAATTAAACAATGCTACTACAAAAATCATAGCTAATATTCATCACATGCCTATTATGTGCTGAGCTCTGTGCTGGACATTTGCCTCTAAACTCCTATAAGTGAAGAAGTGTTTTGTTCATTGTTGTATCCCCACTCCTAAGACAGGACCTGGCACAACTCCTAAGACAGGACCTGGCACATAGTAACTGCTCAATAAATATTTGTTAAATAGATATTTGCTAATAAGTAAATAAATATGTTAATTTGTTAAATAAAAATTTGTTAATAAATAAATAATAAATTAGCTGACCTAATCGTCAAGACCGTTCTCTGAGCTAAATACTAAATACTCCAGATATTCCAGAGGTCTGGGAGGGAGTGTAGAGAATTTGTATTTTTATCAAGGTCTTTGAAAGATTCTTCAGATCAGCCAAATTTGGGAAGTAGGAAATCTGGACCAACCCCCTGACAGATGTATAAATCCCCTGGGCTACATTCTCCTTCAATACTTTTTTGGCTTCTCCTTGAATATTTCAAGGACAAGAAATTCACCACCGATTATGTTAGCCCATACTGTAACCCATACCAAAGTCCAATCACTTTAATTATAGAAATGCTCTTCCTCGGGGGCACCTGGGTGGCTCAGTGGGTTAAAGCCTCTGCCTTTGGCTCAGGTAATGATCTCAGGGTCCTGGGATTGAGCCCCGTATTGGGTCCTCTGCTCAGTGGGGAACCTGCTTCCTCCTCTCTCTCTGCCTGCCTCTGTGCCTACTTGTGATCTCGCTCCTCTCTGTCAAATGTCAAATAAATAAATAAAATCTTTAAAAAAAAAAAGAAAGAAATGCTCTTCCTTATGATTACCTGAGTCTGACCTTTTCCTCACTACTTCTATCCTGATTTCCTCTCTAGGGAAAAGATGATGCCTACAACATTTAGCTCCTGATCACCATGTATGATGAAGAATTGGATCATATCACGATACCGTGATCTAGAAATAAGGGGAATGCTGAATCCAAGCGGATCCTAGCTGAGAGGCTTAGACCCCGGACTCATTAGAAATCAACACTGCTCTGAGTTTAGGAAGTACATGGACCCAAGTCCCATAAACTCAGGTTTGAAACTTGACCAACATATTAATTATATGACCTTGTACAAATTTCTTGGGCTCTCTGAACTTCAGTTTTCCCATATGTGATATGGCAATAATAAAATACGCTACCATGGTGTGTGTAAAATATAATAGGTAACAGTGACAAAAATTAAATCCTTATGTAAAAGTAAAATAATACCACATTAAAAACATAGCTAATATTTTTCGTGTGCTTATTATGTGCTGAGCACTGTCTTAGCTAATCTTCCCTTAAACTCCTTTGACCTGTTTTGTTTGCTCTGTTGATGGCTGCCTCCCCAGCACCTAGAACAGCCTCAGACACATAGCAACTACTCAATAAATATTTGTCGAATAAAGGAGTCCACCCATGAGCTTACCTAACCTTCAGAATAGCTCTGTGAGCTAAATGCTATTAGTAACCCTATTTCACAGCGGGGAAAACTGAGACTGGTCCCTCTTTCAACCAGGAGGTTGTGGAACGGGAGTTTAAACCCGATATATTCCCAAGTTATTACGTGTCTTTCGCCATTCATTGTTCATGTTAGTAAATGTACCATTAGATTTTGTGTCCTTATGCATCGTGACATCTGTTGCTGGAGGAGTGCGTGCCTTTGGTTGTGGTCCTGGACCTTAACCTGTCATTACTCCATCCTGTGGGTGAATGTGCGTGTTGGGAAGCTGGCGGCACCAGAATGGGGCAGCGTTCTTGTCGTCCAGCTCCTGGTGGCCGCATCGCCTGCTTTGTGAGACGCCATGTTTACCCAGAGCCTTGGGTTGTCTTTTCCTCCCACTGAACAGTCACTGGGAAAAGCGAGAACTCTAAAACTGCTGGACTGAAAATGAAATATGCAGTGGCTTCAGGCTATGTGTTCCCTTTGCTGGGAAGCACTGCCAGGATAATTGTTTCTACAAAAAGAAACTACAACTCTGGCAAAAAAAAAAAAAAAAAGAAAGAAAGAAAATCGAGCCCTCTGTTTGCTTGAACCTATCATAAAGCATTGCTGGTAATTATAGAAGCTGATTGTGCGACAGTCTAGTTTAACTTAATTGGCAATTTTTTTTAAGCCGCAACACAATAAAAATAGTAAAGAACGAGTCAGGTTCTAGAGATGGAACATTTAGCTTTGGTGAAATGTCAAAGATCTGTACACAGTGCCAAAGGTGTGGGAATGTAACTCTCGGCTGTCAGCTCTGTTATTTAAACCTTTACTTCTTGCGTTTTAAATTCTGTTTCCTGAGGGCAGAGTCTGATGTGGGCTTTTTAGCCCATTGTGGCTAAACGGGTCTTTCAGGGGTTGTGGGAAGAAATGTGCGCCATAAACTAATTCAGAGCCATGAGAGTCCTGTGCCCAGGAGAGGTGGCTTGTGCAAGACTAACTGTGTCCCGTTACCAGTTAAGTACGATTGCCTCTTTTGGGGGTTCCTTTTACTTGATTAAAAGTTGATTCAATCTTTACCTCTTTTTCCATCACTGGGGACGGTCTCATCCTTATTCCCCTCTCTTGGCCTTTTCCCTCATTCTCTCCATCATCATGCTCATCATCTTCGTCTCCCTCATCATTACCATAACTTAATAATAACAGTGACAACAGTTAGCCGCTAGGTTATGATCCTTGCCATAGGCCAAATACAAGGGCTTTGCAGAGATTATCTCATCTACTCCTCACAGCAACAATTTAGAAGCCATTCATGACAAAGTGGCCAAGCTTAGACATGGTCCTGTCTAGCACCAGGGCATATGATTTGATCCATAATGTTGTTCTACGAGTTTTAGGGTTTTGTCTACAACTGGGCCCCCATCTCTGGAACAAAGCTTAGAGCTGGTTCACAGCCAAGGAAGAAAATAGAGGGAAAAACCTCAGGGCCACCATTCAGTGAGGCTTGAAATTGGTCTTGCTACCTGTAGAGCTGGTATCCACCATGTCAGGGATGACTCTTGGGGGGGCATCTTCCCTCCAGGTGGCAGTCTTCCACGTGCAATAACCCCTTCCCATGACTCCTCCTCCAGCCGGGACTTCCGCCCCCTTTCCAGGCCCAACCTGCCAGGTCCCCCATAGGCTTGGGACTCTTCCCTGAACTCCAGCCCACTACCTAGGGCCAGACAGACTCCTCCTTGTTTTTATCAGTTCCTCCCCTCAGGGCTTGGAGCCCCCGAATCCTGTATGTACATGGTGAAGACTAGATTTAAATGAAAATCTCAGTGATGGTGATGATCCTAGTGATTTACTGAGTGCAATTTGCCAGTGCTGTGCTAAGTGATTTTCCTTGTACTGACTGTCCTCACAATGAACCTAGGAGGTTGGTCTGTTGTTCCCACCATTTTCCAAAGGAGGAAATGAGATAGACAAGGGTTCATTTACTTGCCTAAGGTCACACAGGTAGAAAGTGGCAAACCCAGATGCGTACCCAAAGGGGTAAGCTTAACCATAACCCTACGCTGTAACATCAAAGTAGTGTGCCCAGTGGTTTAGGGAACCTAACTTTAGATGCACTTGATGGATACAACAGCTTCCAGATCTACCACGAAACCTTGAAATGGGTGGGGTTCATGTAGAATTCAGGTGCCAGTCTCCTGATTCCTCAAGGTCTATTTCAAGGGTCTTTTCTGCATTCAAATCACATTTTAGAATGCCTTTACATTACTTGAGCTACAATGCTGTGTAATGGTTGGATTATAAGTATAATCATAGGCCATGTTCTTCCACATACAGGTATCTTCCTCTCAAAATAACCACACTACCACCTATATCTGTATGGGACTCATGAACATTCAACCATGCCACTGACATTTACATACATTATTAATACTGATTAGCCAGTTAACAGGGAATGGTAGGAGTTTATGTGCTTGACACTTGATATATATTCAGCAATATCTAGATGAGTAAGAAAATTGTTTTGATAAGAAACATACGTGTATAATTATATGTACTCAGTCTTATTCATTTGTAAAACAGTGGGGAGAGGGTTCTTACTAATGACACCCTAGAGGTTTAGCTGTGGGAAGTCATCCAAGGGAATCTGAGAGGACGAAGGAGCTAAGATGATGAGGGCTCCCTCTCTTTGCAAATGAGCTGTGATTAAGAGGCAATCATCAAAAAAGAAAAGGGAATTCAGCAGGTGTCTCTATAGGGGTCACAAGCTCTGAGAGAGAGGAAATGAGAAATTTTCTATTCACACACAGAGCTGGACTGAGTCTTCACATTTGGGTCCATGGTACCCACTCAGAGGCCTCGTGGCCGCTGATACAATCGTAAAACTGAAGTGGGCATGCCTTGGGAAAGATGAACAGGAAAGAAAAGAACAGATTAGACAAATGACAAATGTGTCACTGAGCAGAAGCCCCAGAAACCTCCATTTCATCACAGACTGCGCTGATCCCTGGGGCCAGCACCAGGGGCTGAGAAGGGACTGGCTTGCTTCCCAGATTCAATGGGCTGAGTCTAAGGGAAGAACCATCTGGATCAGCGTTGAGTGACAGTGGCAGTGGCCAGAGAAAGTACTTTCTGAGCATGTCACCAAGCTGTCAGGGGGACAGTCCAATTCCTTCCATAAATATTCCAAAGTCCTTGTAGCTCCAGGTGAGAAAGTCTGACATGAATAGAAGGACTAGAGGTGAGGGCTCCTGAAACGGGCCTGTGGAGCCCACTGATGGCTGGATGAAACCAGCTCTGTGGTTCTGGGCTTTGTCTTCACATGTAATGACTGCTTTCACAATTATTAAGCAAATGTACCTTAGATTTCTTATTTAGCAAACTCTAACCTCCTGGGATTTTTCCAGGAGGAGATGTCACCTCTTCGGGGACACAGAAAGGAAGCCAGCTTTTGAGATAGGGTTTGGGACACAGAGGCTTCCACTGTACTTGGGGTATCCGGAGAGACGAAGGAGGGACTGAAAAAAGGACAGAGAGCTGGGCCCATACTAAGGTACAGAGATGGACAGACAGATGAGAAGACCTGCCTTCCTTCCAAGACACCGCTGGGGAACAAGTGGGCCTGAGGTGGGGACCAGCCGAGCTGGGGTACATACACTGGTCGAGCTGTGCCAAGGAGCAGGGTAGATGTGAAATGTGGGGTCTGACACTTGTTCTTTCTCTGCAGCTTGGGGCTCATCCCCCTGTGCACGCACGTGGCCCGTGCCTGGCGGAGGAAGGGGCTGTGGCTGGTGGGGGTACGCCTGCACAGAAGCACAGCCTGAGTTTTGCACCTGCCAGGCCTTGGGCTCTATAGAGAACGACACAGAATCGGCCCGATGGCTCATCAGGGACACCATGTGGATGCAGCTTTGTCACCTCTTCCATGGAGCCCCTGTAGGAAAGAACACCCTTGCCAGCTTCCTCTCCCTGGGCTAAGTCACTCCCATGGTCTTGGAAAGAGGTAAGTCTCCTAACAAGAATATGAGGTTTGTGGAAGAGAACTTTAAAAATAAAACAAAACTAAGAACAATTTCAACTACACAAAAGTATAGAAAATAAAATAAATAATTATATATCCAATACCTATATTTAACAAGCATTGAGGTTGTAGCATATTTACTTCAGACTAAAAAAAAAATTACTCATACAGGTCAAGTCCATTTTGATCCCATGTTTGTTTCCTTTCCTTCCTCTCTCCTTCCTCCTTCCTTCTCTTCTCTGGGTGGTACAAAACTGCTGAACCATGTTTTTCTGTTGCTATACATGTGTGTGTCCATAAATGACATAAAGTAGTGATGTGTTTAAAATTTACATAAATGTCATCATATTCTATGTTTCTGCCTTCAATTTCACTCAACATTAACTTTTTAGTTATGCATTTTATACAGAACTAGGTCTCATTCATTTGTTTTAATTTCTTTTTTCCTCTTTCTCTACATCTATCATCTATCTATCTATCATCTCTCTCCAGGGAGAGAGATATGAGATCTCTCTTTCTCTAGAAAGAGAGATGAGAGAGAGTTTGATTAATTTCTAATTTCTCACATTCTCACATTTAATTGTTAAACTCATTTTATATAATGCGTGGTATAGAATTTCCACATGTCAAACTATCACTTATGGAAAAGAACATCATTTCCTCTACTGCTTTATAATGCTCCCTGTGTTCTATTTCAAGTTCTGATATGCCCAAAGGTCTGCTTTTGGTCACTTTCATAATCCATTAATCTATGTCTCTGTCTCTGAACCAACATAATATTCTTCTAATGATGATAGATTTCAGTAAGATTTGATACCTGCTAGGATGAGACCCATACCTTTTTTCTTCAAAATGGAACGCTGTGATTTGGGTAGTAAGAGTAGGCTTTGACTGACTTTACTGCAATCAAAACCAAAGAGTGAAATCATATGGTTTCACTTACGTGTGGAGCATGAGGAAAAACATGGAGGACATTGGGAGAAGGAACGGAAAAGTGAATTGGGGGAAATCAGAGGGGGAGACAAAACATGAGAGACTGTGGACTCTGATAAACAAATAGGGTTTTGGAGGGGAGGGAGTGAGGGGTTGGCTGAGCCTGGTGGTGGGTATTGAGGAGGGCACATATTGCATGGAGCACTGGGTGTGGTGCATGAACAATGAATCTTGGAACACTGAAAAAATAAAATAAAAGTTTATATTTAAAAAAAAGTGTGATTCACTCTGAGCCCAACGAAGTGGGACATATCATACTGTCTGCAATTAGTCCTCAAAAGAATCTGGTAGGATTGAAACTATTATGCCTGTCTTGGGAATGATGAGGCTAAGACCTGGTGATTTAGGTAACTTGTCTTCTGAAGACATTTAAAAAGTGGCATGAGCAGAATGTCTTTGACTTCACGCTGGTGCTTATTAAAGATACTTTTCACCAAAACTTGGTGCCCTCGTGAAGCCCCATGAAAAACAATTCCTATTGCCCTTGGGTAATATGAACTATATATTTTCCTCTTTGGAGTCTAGGAAATTTAGATTCAAATTTATGCTTAACAATTTCACTCAAAAGTTCCTTATGATTTAATTATCGGTGTACAAATTTTTGCTCCTTTTCTTAATATCCTCTTCTAATACATATTTTTTCCTATCCAGATTCTAAAATATTTATTCCTACTGTACTGTGTTGATGCATGTCAGTTTTATGGCTAACTTTAAATAATTTACCAAAAAATTAATGAATACGTGTTATTTCTATTACAGCAATGCTTCTAAAGCTGCGACATACATCTGCATCTCCTGGGGTCTTGTTGAAATGCAGATTGTCGTGCAGTAAGTCTGGGCAGAGCCTGAGACTCAGCATTCCCAAAACCAGCTCCCAGGTGATGCCAGTGCTGCTGTTGACCCAGGACCACAGGTGAGAAGATTGCGCAATCACATCTCCAGGACTCCCCGGAGGAGACATAGATGCCCACAGTAGGCTGAGAATTACCGATGACTGTTCACTGGTTTTCTGTATTTTTAGATACCACTGGGAAACAAAGGTGCTCTTGGATGTGATTTACTGCCAGTCACCTTCCACAGCTGGGACACAGGCCTTTCTGGCTGAGGAGGACCATACAGGGAGTGAGGATGTACTTCCTTTCTGAGGATGAGAATCACCAGCGAGGCTTTTTCAAAGGCCCCATGTAGTCAAGCCACCTTCTAGCCTAATTCAATCAGGCTTTCTTGGGGATAGGGCCTCAAGACTTTTTTCAAGTCTCCCAGGTGATTCAAAAGTGCAGGCAAGCTTGAGAACTACAGCTTTGCAAGGAGGGAGAGAACTGATCCCTTTTACTGGTTTTGCAGAGAATCCTACCCTCCCGTTGGACCCCTCCCCACCTCAGGAAGCCCCACGGCCAGGCCAGCATCAGACCAGAGCTCTTGAGGTTAATTTTTTAAGACTATTTCAACTCCCAGCCCCTTGAAATTCTTCGTGTTGGGATCCTTTATCAGACTAGGCTCTTTCAGAATTTTCCTAGTTTAAGATCCAAATACGAATTAGAGAGTGAACATCTTAAATAACACAGAACTGTTTCTGAACTCATGAAAGGTGAAATACGGACTGAATCCATTGCCCCTTTTTCCCTACCTACCCCTATCTGCATCTTCCTTTCTTTCTGCCCTTGTTTTTCAGGTCCAAGTTCACTGTGCCAGAAGGCAAGTGTCAATGTTCTCTTTATGGGTTTTATTTCTATGAAGTGGAAGGTAAGGAAATTGAAGACCATGACCCTGGAGTTGCATCTTATTTCCCCTAAATATTCGTTGTGTGTTGAAAATCAAGGTTTTTCTTCATATAAAAAA
The DNA here is from genome assembly GCA_028533885.1 of Nasua narica. Classification (NCBI taxonomy): domain Eukaryota; kingdom Metazoa; phylum Chordata; class Mammalia; order Carnivora; family Procyonidae; genus Nasua; species Nasua narica. The sequence goes on from CM052806.1 coordinate 52,758,061, forward strand.
GCCAGGATAATACTGACTTCACATGATTGTTCAATGAGTTGGAAGAGTTAAATTAATGAAAATATGTGACAGAATTTCTTTCACTACACAAGGACTCAAATCTTAGTTTCCTTCCCTCTGTCCTTCCATTCCCATTTAGAAAAAAGTTGCAATATACCCTTTGTATAATTGATACCCCTCCTTCTCCTAAAAGAGATTTGAGGAGACTAAAAGGAACAATAGAAAGCCAATATACAAACAAATATTAAATGGAAAGCATGTGCCTGAGTGAGATCATTCTTTTAGAGCGATAACTATCACATGCCACCATTAAGAAGTAATATTCTCTTCATAATCTTAATTCAAATGAGTAAGTTTTGAACAGAAGAATTGCTACTAAAATTCCTAATGAAACGTAGCAATTACTTTCTCATTTTTTCTTTCCTAATTTTTTTCTTTTAAACCGGGGTCTTGGATTGCAAGGAAATTAAAGGCAAGTATGTTCACCAGCTTTTTTTTTTTTTAATTTCAGTGCTTTTTTCCAATTTTCAAAACACCACTAAAAAATGTTTAGGTTTGTTGTTATAAAAAAAGAAACCCATTCCTATTCCATTAGAATATTTCACAGTAGTAGAATTTCTTTTCTGCATAAGAGTAAACAGATTCACGTTTCTTATATCCTCAGAATTTAAATTATGAGCATATTGCGGTGATGCAGAATGATGACAGAAGATTGCCTGTTCTCAGAAGGCCTTGGTTCTGAGCTGTCCCAGGGATAAACTTGTATATTATTATTTAATTTCATGACCCCCTACCCTTGTTGCTACCCACACATTGAAAATGCATTGAACAACATATTTAATATTTAAGGTAATTAAATGTTTTGTTTTGAAGAATTTTATGGCTCCTTTATGCTAATTGGAGACAGGGCTGAAAGGCAGCATCTCATATATAGACAGTATACAAAGGGACACTGAGATGATTTTAAAAATCAAGTAAAGTAGAACTGCATTTGCTTTAAAACACAAAGGAATAGTTTTCCCTGCCACAAAAAAAAAAAAAAGAAAGAAAAGAAGTGATCCAAGCTTATTTTTCTTTAAACATGTGGTCCCTGTTTACCACTTTTGATAGAGATGTAGATACAGAGAATTATTTCTCTACAAAAAGAGAAGACATGGTATAAGCATCATGCTAAATGGCGTATGTCACATGACCTTTAGGTCATGGAGACAGTAGGGAATGGTGAAGACTATGGTGAACTACAGAGGATGTCCAATTGTTGCCATGTGGGAATGGAGCCCAGGGTTGCCAGATCTTTTGAGTTTGCAAGGAAAACAAACAGCCTGGATTTTTATGTTAAAATGTCCTAAGTTTTAAAATACATATTTTCAAAAACAATTTATGGGACAAATAAAACATGACTGCCAACTAAATTCAGTGAAAGAACCACAAGTTCACAATTGCTGCTTTAAAAATACCACAAAAGAGTCAAGGGAAAGCAATTTCAGTCACGTGTTTGGTATGAGATCTAGTTCTTTTCTAGAATGAATTGTTGATTTTTAGGTGTATGTGTGTGTGTGTGTGTGTGTGTGTGTGTGTTGTAGATAACAGGCTATTGGAAATCTATTTGGATGAATGGGACGTGATGCAAAGTACGTCACCTTTTTGTGATGGAATGTTGAGGGTTGAAGGCACATATCTGAAGCAAGTGGGGATAGAAGTAGTATGGGGAAGGGCACGATGGTTGTGTCACTGGGGACTGAATGAGGCTCCCAGAGAAACTAGCAGGACGTAAGATATACATAGTCTTATCTATCCCAGAGAAATTGGCAGGATGTAAGAATGATAGTCCAAGTGAACAATACAAGTCTTGGTGAGACAGCGATCTGTCAAAGATGAACTACTTTTGGAGGTGATTTTTAGAAATATCAACAAATGTTAAACAGGGCATTTCTCTTCAGAATTCAGTGCACTAAAAAAGGACTCAACGTTTCTTAAGGTTTTTCGCCTTGCATCCTCTTCTTAGCAATTGCCAATTGCTGTTTCCACCATCCCTGTCTGTCATGATCCTCTACTTCTTCTCTTTTTCTCTAGAGAAGTACAGAGGAGGCTCCTCGACCTCAGCATGGCCCCCCATTTTGTGTCCAATCACCTTTCCATACTTGTGTACTGAAAAGGAGCCAGCACCCTGCACACAGACTTAGTGAATTCTAGATATGTATTACACGCATTTGTTGTTGTTTTCAACAGGGACTTCCCCATGTGAGAGAAAGAAAGAGGAATTTGTATTCACACTGTTTTGTAGACTTCTAAAATGTGTTTTGGGGGGATATAATTCAAACACTGAAATAATCCATTTCATGCATATTAATTGATTTTTACATGAAAACAATTCCCATTTGCATGAGAGCTTTGGCAAGTTTTGAGTCTAGGGAAGATGTTATAAAGAGTAGTGGGGAGAAAATGAAACCAAACATCACACTATATTGGCGAGAGCTTAGAAAACCAAGTGCCCTCATACAAGTTTTCCTTGCTGTCAGTGGCAGAAGTCTGCTGGTCCTCCTGGCTCATTGCTGGCCACTCTGTGTCTATCATTGTCCATCCAGAGTCTCAAGTTTTTAGTTCTTTGGGTTTGAATCCTAAGTGTCTTCTCTAGCAATTGTCTCTCCTTAGGAGAGTTTTTTCTGTCCGGTGGATTTAAAAACTATCTTTGGGGTGCTGCCTCCCAAATGTGAGTCTCTAAGCCCAGATAACTCCCCTGGTTTCCATCTCCTTGACACTCCACTTTGATGTCTTAATGGCACAGAAAACTCACCTCCTAATGACTTAAACCAAAGGACACTTTATTGGCTCACACACCATATACAATGACAAATAGATGGGCTTCCAGATAGGCTTAATCCAGAAGTTCGGGCTCCATTTGTTTGTACTTTTCTGCTCTCTCCTCTTCCCACACCACATGCTAGCTTTGTCTTCTTGCTGGTAGTGAGGCAGCTCTGGCAGTTCCAAAACTTAGGCCTTTTCTCCACAATGTCCAGAGAAAGAGAGAAGGATGCTCTCATCCTAGATTCACTCTCATAAAAATGAGGAAGCTTCTTTCCCCCAAATCCCCAGAAAAGCTTTCTTTGAGTTTGCTTGGTTTGAATTGAGACATGCCCATTCCTTACCGTTCCTTCCAGGACAAGTCCCATGCAGAGACTGGTTTAGCCCTCCTATCTCTAAATTACCCACATGGCAAACATATGGGATTACCTTGAAAGTCTAGACTAATATTCTCAGCTCTGTAAGATTTTGCACCCATTTTTAAAAAATACTGAGTTTTTGTATTTGTTTTTTTGTTTGCCTTATTGTGAAATGAAATCCACGGAGAATTAAATTAACCTACATATGTAATTGATGTAATGTCCCCATTAGGATATAAGAGAGAAATGAAAGGTGTTAATAGTGAAATAATACATATTTCACTATGCAAGTGGTGGGGCACAGTTACATTAGAACCTCACTACTCAAGTGTGGTCCATGGGCCAGCAGCATCAATACCAGCTGGGAGCTTGTTCGAAAAGCAGAGTCTCAGGTCCCAGCCCAGACTTACTGAGTGACCATCTGAGTAATACCATCCCCCAGGAAACTCATGAGTCTGAGAAATACTGCGCTAAAAGACATAATGTAGTCAGATTTTTTTTTCCCTATTTGTAGAATCACAGTGAATATGGTAGCCACAAATGGGACTGAAGAAGACATGTTACGTTGGCAACTCAGACACCCATTGGTGGTACGATTTTTGGAAATGATGAACAACACTTGAGACAAGAACACGCCAGAGTACCATGTGCCCTCTATTTGCGTAATAGTTGCAATCCCGGAAAATTCAGAGCATAGTAAGTGGTGCAAAATATCTTGGGTTTACGTGTAAAATGGAGTTTGGGTTTTAGGGTTGTATAATCATAAATGGGTTTTTTACCTGATTCAGGTTTTTACTTTTTATTTTTAATATCAAGTAGGACATGTGAAAGCACTATATGATCATGGGATGATTCTGCAGATTTTCCCTTATGTGCTGTCAGATCTTTTGTCCCCCAAGTTGCTAGCACTAAGTTTAGTGGGAGGTGGAGAATTCAGCTTCTCCAAACTAGCAAAGCTCAGTTTATGTCAGGCCTTTATGAAAAGGGTCTGTTGGAAATTTCCAGGGATTTCATACAGAGGGCAAGCCCAAGCTATGAGTCACAGAGGGGAACCATTCACAAGTATAAATAGGCAAACTGTATTTAGATGCTGTCTATTAAAGTTAGTTAAGACGAATGTGTGCAAATGTGTCTGCCATACTGATAATTACCATGAGTCTGGGGACCTTGTCATTTGGCTCATTACAATATTCCCATTTCTTACCCCCATGGTTCTCAAATTTAGCAGCTATCAGAATGACCTGGAGGGTTTATTGAAACCAAGAGTCCTGGGCCCACCTCTAGAGTCTCTGATTCAATAGGCCCACCATGGATCTGAGAATCTGTAGTTCTAACAAGTTCCCACATGATGCTTCTTAAATTAGCCAAAGCCCAAAGATCACACCATGAGAACCACTGACCCAATAAATACATGTGAATGAAGGAATTATTTTCAACTAGCCAACAAATATTTCAAATGTGTACTAGTGCTAAGTGCAGGACACAAGTCACCATCCTGGCCCAGAGAAAGAAACACCCAAGTCAGGGAGAACAAACAGGTGTGGGTCACCATGCAGTGGAGAGCAATGTATTCAAAATGGGAAACTGAAGGAAGGTTAGGAAAGACGATTCACAGAGGTGTGGGCAGCGTTCGTGGAAACACAGGTGTGTGGGGTGCCCAGTAATTAGCAGGAACAGGAAGCTTTGACCCTTTCTGGCTCTGAAGAGGCAGGTCTGGGGACTGTCACAGGAACAGTGAGCGCAGTGGCCCTGGGAGATGGGCTTCCTGATGGGGTGGAGGCCTCAGGAAAGGACCCCAGAAACAACTACACTGATGGAGGGGTGGGGGACAGAATGCCCTCTTTCTCTGTGCTATCCTCAAATCTCCTCACTGACTTCCATGTAGGGGGCCAGTTAAATTTGAATTTCAGATAAACAGTGAATTCTTTTAGTACAAGTGCAATACTTAAATATGCTTCTACTAAAAAAAATATTTCTTGTTTATCTAAAATTCCAACAGGGTGTCCTATATTTTATTGTTGTTGTTAAATCTGGCAACCCTCTCCCCATGGGCAAACTTAACCAGAAGCCAGAAAGCATGGGGTAGTGAGAGTCTCAGTCCATTACACTTTTCAGGGCATGGAGCTGGTAGATCTGAAGTCAAAGGAGGGATTTTGGAAATTGGAAAATAATTGCACGTTTGCATGATCTGGTAGAGAGAAAAAGAAAGAGAGGGAGAACTGATGATTCAGGAGAGATTAACATCATTCATGAGAAGCCTTGGAGTGGAACACTGACATGTTGTCCACAGTGACAAGAGTAGAGGCCGCACCTGTGGGCACAGAATTTTTGCAAGCCCAACCCCCTCCACTCCTCCCACTGTCATTCTCTCCTCATCTTCCCCTCACTTCCATCTCCCCTCCCCCTTCCTGCTCCAAAACCACAGGCCTCCTTGCTGTTCTTTGGTATAGTTTAATAAGTAGGAGTTCAAAAATGGCCCTAGATGCTCATTTGGGGTTACCTGGACAATGAAGTAATTGGGACTACCTTGGTTCTGGCAGGAGGGGCTGTCCCAAAACTTAGCTCCTTGTGGGAATAATGGCTTCCCTTCTCTGGCAGGAAGGGCTACAAATTGTCATGAAATCTAAGGGCCAAATAACTTCCATAAACACCTGGCACCGTAAACCCTACCTGCCTGACTCCAAGCAGTGTTTATTACCGACTGAGAAGGTCTTTCTCACAGGGAGGTAGGTCCTTCCATCAAGGCACAAACCCACTGTGTGTCCAAGACCAGCACACCTTTCCATGGGATGGGGGACAGGGGTTGCGTGCCTCATCTAAGCCCGTGGATCTCTCACTTGTAAGATTCCCCAGTAAAGCCTATTTGTTGCACATTCTGTGGGATGTGATGGAATTTATCCTGAGCCGGGATGAACAATCCCATATCAACATAAATATGCTTGATGTGCATGGCCCTTGAACATTCCACATGTGTTACTGCCTTTGCAATTGGTATATATTCTGCCAGGAATATCATCCCCCAAGATGTGTTTATGGCACATTCTCTCATTTCCCTCTGATCTTTGCAAAAATGTCTCATTAGAAGGACTTTTTCTGACTACCCAAGATGAAGCAGCAATTCGTCCACTCCCAAGCTTTCCTTTTAAACTCTGCATTTTTGGGGGGTACCTGGGTGGCAGTGTCAGTTATGCATCCGACTCTTGATTTCAGATCAGATCATGATCTTAGGGTCATGAAATTGAGCCCTGGCTCAGAACCCACGCTTAGTGTGGAGTCTACTTAGAATTCTCCCTCTCCCTCTTCTTCTGCCCCTCCCTCCACTCACACACTTTCTCTCTCTCGCAAATAGGTAAATAAAATCTTTTTTAAAATAAAAATAAATTCTACATTTTTTTATCCTCTGTACCACCCAATTTGGATATAAATCCCTTGAGGTTGACACTTTATTTTGTTTCCTGTTACATCCCAGTGCCTAGAAGAGTATCCAGTATGTAGCAGATGCTCAAAAATATTTGTTGGCAGAATGCATAAATGAAAAAAAAGGCTCGTAAGTGGACAATAGCAAGATTGAAAATGGTGACTTCATTTAGAAAGTTAGATCTCCAAGGAGGCAAAAGACCATAGTGATTTGGATTAGGTTGGAGAAATGGGATCAGAGGGAATCAGATTAGGAATGGTTTGGGAGAGAAGGTTGGTAGGACCTGCTGGAAGATTTGGTTTGGTAGATGCAGAACAGGAAAGACTTAATGAAAACTCCCTCTATGAACAATTTAATGGATGGGATTTCCAGTCAGTGAGATGAGAAAGTCCTGTGAAGAAGCAGATTGGAGTGGGTTGGGAGGAAAATCAAGAGTTTGGGTGTGTCGAGGTTGATAAATCCAAGGAATTGGATATACTAGGCTCAAGTTACAGGAAACAGTCATGGTGGAGATATAAATCTGGGGGTTTCATTTGGTTTTCAAAACCAAGGGGACTGTTTTAATTAATGTAGGGAAAATATATTAATAGCAAAGAGAGAGGAGGGCCAGAGAGAGTCCTGTTACCCTCCAACATTTAGGGACCAAACAGAAAAGGCAAGCAAAATGGATTGAGAAGAAATAATCAGTGAAGAGGGAAAAATAAAAACAGAAGTATGCAGAGTCTTTTTAAATTTAAATTCAATTAACCAACATATTGAACATCATTAGTTTCAGATGTAGAATTCAGAAATTCATCAGTTGCATATAACACCCAGTGCTCATCACATCACGTGCCCCCCTTAATGCCCATCACCCAGTTCCCTCATCCCCCAACCCCACTCCCTTCCAGCAACCCTGCTCCTTTCCTATAGTTAAGAGTCTGTCATGGTTTGTCTCCCTTTCTGATTCCTTCCCATTCTGTTTTTCCCTCCCTCCCACTGCATGCAGAGTCTTGAATACCAAGGGGAAAACAGTGAGGAGGCAGAGGTTAATTAGTACAAATTTCATGGAGGGAAAATGGCAATATGTATCAATGTCTTAAAGATAATCACACTTTTTTTTAAGTAATTCAACTCCTAAAAATCTAGCCTATAAAATTAAAAAAAACTGTGCAACAAGATTTATGCACAGGAGATTTTCATTGAAACATTACTTTACAATAGCCCAAAATTATGTACAACATAAATGTCCCAAAATAGGGCATTACTTAAATAAATTGTGATGCAGCCGTACAATTGAATATTATGTAGCTGTTAAATTATGTTTATGAAGAGCTTTTAATGAGCTGAAAAAATGCTTATAAGATGATATAATGTTGAGTGAAAAAAGAGCATGCAATATTTTATGTACAGTATGATTTCAGTTGTTTAATCATACGTACTCATTGAAAAATGATGGGAAGAAATATCCTGAAATATTAATATAATTTTTAGATTATGGGATTATGAAGTTATTATTTTTCTTTGTTTTTTAAATTTTCCTCAAATCATCCTGTATTTCCTCTACAAGTGGAAAACATTGAAAAAAGTTCTTCCTTAAGTTGAGTAGAAATCTGTCTCACTCTTATCAAGTCGACCGGTTCTTGTTGTTCCTTTTTAGAAGTAGAAAATACGAAGCAAGCAAATATTACCTCTTTCATCTATGACAGCCTTCAAATATTTGAAGAGAGCTGCCAGCCAAGAGTTTTGGTTTCACCTGTGATTCCATGTCCCTCTGCCTTCCAAGCTGCCAAGGAAAGAAATCATGTGGTCTCTTTCATAGCTTCTCCTAGAGGATCTTCTACATCACTTACCACTTGCTCTGTGATTAGTCTCTCTAAACGTCAGTGTTCTCACATGCAAAGTGGGAATAAGTTGTTGGGGGGACTGCCTTTGATGGGATTTGTATATCAACGACTTTATAATCTAGGTACTATGTACATCTGAGTACATATTGAAGTACATTGAAGGAACAGATGCTCATCGGAGGACTGTCAGTCAGTGGAAGGAGGGAGGAGAGAAGTAACCTGAGCATGCTCAGCCCTGTCCCTAACCGCAACAGGGGTCCAGGCCAGTCACAAAGACTCTCCTCCATCAAAGGGACTATAACAGCCTCTGGTACTATCATCTCCCGGGGTTGGGGTCAGGAAGCAGTGAGGTGAGAAATACAAGCACTGTTGACCTGTCAAAAAATGCTCTGCGTAGGCAGAAACATTATTTCCACATTGGGACCTTCTCCCTTACCCCACATCCCTTATCCCCTAGCGTGACAGGAGCTGCTGGGGACTCGTGATGCTTTCTCTAGGGGATATCATGGCAAGGCAGACATGACCTTTCTCCAATGAGGCCCAGTTTTTCCTTACTTCTCTAAAAATTCAAATCCTACCCATTCTAAAAGACACTCAGGCCATGAACATTCACTTGAACTTCCTTGAAATTTTTTCTCCCATTGCACACTTACAGAACTTGCTATTCCTCCCTCTGAGGACTCATTAATTTCTAATTTTCACTTGTAATTTATAATTTCTTTTTACTGACCAAAACTGAGTTTCTTGAGAGCAGAAGTGACCTATAGCATGACGATTCTGTAAGGTCTTGTAATCTGCTCATATATTTTCATTTTAAATATGAAGACGTGGAGACTCGGGGATGTGAACTGGTCTTTCAGCATCACGTGTTTAGTTGGAGACAGAGCTAGGACAGGGATAGAATTTCTGATACTTTTTCCATTGGTTCATATCAATGCAAGTGGATGAATCACTGGAGTCTCTTTCTCCTCAAACTCTGTGCCCAGGGCTCTCCTTCATTAGAAGCCAGCGGGATAGCAGTTTGGGACTTGAAATTGAGCTCTATGATTGTTGTGTAGATATTGCTGCTGAGTTGCGGAGAATTTCTTAAGTCATTTCATTACTGTGAACTAGTAAACTATTGTTCCTCTCCCTCCCTACCTCCCCCTTATCAGTCTCTTACCCCCACCTTAGGAAGATTCAGCCGTTTGAGGGAAGAGGTATAATACAGGGCCAAAAATTGTACCGCACTCCCACCCTAGGACTCGAGGACAAGACAATTCTTGAATTTGATTAAGTGGACAGACAACTACCTTTGGTGGGGCTCTAGACCATAACCAAAAGCCTTTTCTTGAGTTGGGTTATTCTGTTTTTCTCTTGGTGGCCAACTGATGAGTTTCCATGATTTCTCTTTTTCTATAAAGGTGTTTTCCCCAAATCTGAAGCTGAAATGTCTTTGTATAATACTGGTCTATCAAACATGTTATGGATTATTTACAGGATAGGGCTCAAGTACTACTGCAATTTTGTTTTCAATCCAAGGCTTCTGCCTTCCTTATAAGGGTTCTCTAATTAATTGGCATGTAAATGAGGCTTTGGAGCTATGGGTTTATCAAGGGCTTCACATAGTTCTCAAAGACTTTCTCATCTCATTTTCAAGGCAATTTGCATACTTTCACTCAGTTCCCCTTACACATTTCTTTGAAGAAACCCCTTATGCCCTTGGGTGTTCTCTGTATACAACTCCCTTGACCTAACACTTGTGCTTTACTTTCCCCTGAGCAATGACATTGCCTTAGGCGAAAGTGACACATTTCCATCACTGATGAGCGTCCTGAAAGACTTGGAGAGTGTCTTGGGTACTGGCTTGAATGTATCTAGAGCTGAGGTTGTGCATCCTGTCATCTTTAGAGATTCTGTGCACAAATTAAAGAGAAAATGCACTCCTCCATGTAGAAAGGTGTAATAATCCTTCACAAATAAAGTTCCTTTGTTTTTGCTGTGCTAATTAAATTTAGATGGGTTCGGTGAAGCATGGGTTATTTTTTCTTCTTCATTCATATTTTTCGAATGGCATTAAATAATGCTATCTTCATGAAAGATGAGCTACTCTGCCTCTTGACCTAAATTTTGGTCACATTCCATTGGTGTGGAAGAAGGGAGACATTGTCTTTTTCTGACATTGAAGTTGGTACTTACTGGTCATCACCTCTAGGAAAGCATAGCCATGTCACTTTGAATGCTTACATGTTCATCCTATCCCTCATTCATTCCTTTACTCAGAAAACAAATGCTATCGAAAGGCGCTACGTATAAGACTTTCTGTTGGGTAAAAGACAGAGTCCACCTCTCAGGGCGTGTTGGCTTAGCACAAACACTCTGATATATGGGGGCGGCGGGGGGCGGGGAATAGGCCTGCAACTAGGGAAGGTGGATCATTATCCCAGATTAGTCATGATTTGGGACCCTGGATATATCAGAAGTGAGGAAATGTGGTTCAAAATGTAATTCCATGTTCCATCAATTTAAGATGCCATCGAATGGAAGATGAACCTTATTTGATGTACCACTAAGAAACAAACAAAAAAACACTTACTAAACCATGATAAAATACTCTCTTATCTAATTGGAATTTTTGTTTGATATACTGACATAGTTTTTTTAGACTTATTTAAACATAGATTCCTGAAATTACATTAGTGTGGTTGTGTGTGTGTGTGTGTGTGTGTGTGTGTGCGCGCGCGCACGCGCACATCAAAGGAAAAGTCAAGCAAAATAATGTAAAGCTTCTTCCAAATTGAAATCTTCTTCTGAGTGACTTTTCAGCTCAGTGTTGCTGATGCTCTTCGTCCTCACCCACGGTCTCCAGGGCACTGACTACAGAGCCCACCGCTTTGGGTTCTGGTCTTTTCTAAGCTACTGATATCCATCCTGCAGATTTTGACGCTGGCAGTTTCTTGGTCTTCCTAGAATGTGTCAGCTGATGGTTTTCAGGCAACTACTGGAACTCACAGCCCTCAACAAATGCTTTGTTGACTGAAGGGTCCAAGAATTGGAGCTGTTTGATTATTCCACCAGTAATAACATGTTTTCTCACACACAAGCAAGCACAATAATTTCAAGCTTACCACCTGGCTTACGATAATCGGATAACACAGTTTTCAGAGCTGTTAAAATAAATGTGTGTGCATATGTGTGTGAGTTCATATTATAAACAATGGCATCAGAAACAGCCTAAGAGGAGACTCTAACCTACCAGTGCTAATTGGGACAGCAGATGTAAATGTGGCCTGGCATACCCGGACTTCTCCGAAGCTTCCATCCCCACGGAATGGGACAAAGCAGATTGGGCTCGGCGCTCTGTATTATTAACTTCCTGGAGATGCACTAGTCCTGTGAGAACTCAAAATAGGAAGGATGTCTGAATCTTCTTAGTCAAAGCTACGTTCATATGTGGGATGTGCATTTCTTATGCATACTAGAAAAGAAGGGGGTGCTAATGGGGAGTTAATTCTAGTGGTGGCCAAACACGTTTCACGTTGAGTATGCTAAGCCTTGCTTCTCAAAGCATGGTGCAAAGACCAGTGGCATCGACACCACCTGGAAACATGATAGGAATGCAGAATCTCAGGTTCCGCTCTAGAAGCACAGATTCAGAATCTGCAGTATGCCGATATCTCCATTACAGTCGGAGAAGCACTGCCTGGGGGAGAGTTTTCTCCCTCCAGGCAAACACATGCGCATGCCATCAGGGACACCAGAGCTCATGAACCCTCGAGAAGCAGATATTCCACACCGAAGGCTATTAAATATGTAATCTATTTGAAGGTATTAATGCTGGCTGAGTTTTAATCAGCTTGGTGGATAGGAATGGTGAATTCTGGTTGAACAAAATGGGAGGCAGAACAAGATTGTAGGGCATGGAGTCTAAAGGAGAACGCTGTGGGATGCGGGCAGAAAGTTCGGCCATGAGAAAAACCCCAGTGCAACACCCTCTGAAAGCCTCGGAGAGAATATTTGAGAACCCTCTGCCTCCAAAGACCTACGGGGGAAGATCTGCTTTTGTACAGGACCCAGAAGAGCCAGAGCAAACAATGCCTAACTCCCCAACTCCAGTTTACTCTACAGAGTTGGTAATAATCTTTGAGGTCTCAAGTAAAACATTACCTAAAGCAGTGACTTTCAAACTTTTCATATATTTTTTGACTTGCGATCCACAACAAAAAATACATTTTTTTAAAGATTTTATTTCTTTATTTGACAGAGAGAGAGAGAGATGACAAGTAGGCAGAGACACAGGCAGAAGCCATCATGACAAGTAGGCAGAGACACAGGCAGGAGCCATCATGAATGATATTAGTGCTCTTATTAAAAAAAAAAAAAGACCCCACAGAGCTGCCTAGCTCCTTCTGCCACATGAGGACATCCCGGGAGGTCTGCAACCTGGAAGAGAGCCCTCACCGACCATCCTGGCGCCCTGATCTTGGACTTCCAGCCTCCAGAACTGTGAGAAACAAATTTCTGTTGTTATTAAGCCACACGAGGGGGAAGGAAGCTTCCTGCTGAGCACAGAGCCCGACGCGGGGCTCGATCCCAGGACCCTGAGATCATGACCTGAGCTGAAGGCAGAGGCTTTAACACAATGAGCCACCAGGCACACCTAAGAAATACATTTTACATTCGTTATAACTGAAATAAATATTCCGCAAATTTTTACTCATCCTACCTATCTAATGAACTCTGATATATTTTATTCTATCATATTTCATTTAAGAAAAAAAAAAACCACCACTAATGACCTACTACCATGCTTCATGACCTACCACTATGGTAACAGTCTGCTTTCACTTGGTGGAAAGGGGAATCCTTGCCTCCCTCATCTTCTGTGAGAGCAGGACTATCTGTCCTCGGCATACACCACTGATTGGCCTTTAGGCAAGAGCTCACAGATAATAGTGATGCTGCTCTCCTGTCCCTCTAGGGAACCTGGGGACACATTCTGTGGAAGAGAAGAAATGAGGAGAAGGAACAACAGCTGGTTACGACTTCCACAGGTTACATCAGTGATTTGGTTGAAGAGCAAACTATTTGTTTGCACAACAATTGTGACAAAGTATTTTTATGGGCAGGACGAAAAAAAATTAAAAATATTTACCACATTTTCTTTCACATGAAGAGGTTTTGAAGAGATTTAAAGAAGGACCAGATTGCTTTCCTTAACGAAAAAGATGGTGACTGTCTTAGTCCATTTGGGCTGCTATAACAAAATACCATAGGTTGTGTGGCTTATAAACAAAAGAAATTTGTTTCTCACAGTTCCGGAGGCTGGAAGTCCGAGATCAGGGCGCCAGCATGGTCAGTGAGGGCTCTCTTCCGGGTTGCAGACCTCCCAGGATGTCCTCATGTGACAGAAGGGGCTAGGCAGCTCTGTGGGGTCTTTTTATTTATTTATTTATTTATTTATTTATTTATTTATTTAATAAGAGCACTAATCTCATTCATGATGGCTCCACCCTTGTGACATAAAGTACCCCCCATGGGCCAACCTCCCAACACTACCACATTGAGCATTAATATTCCAACGTGTGAATTGTGGGGAAACACACACATTTAGGCCAGAGCAGGCAGACAGAGAAATGACCAGAAAGGAGGCCAGAAGACCAATGTGGGAGAGAGGAGAGGAGAAAGAGTGAGCAGAGGGAGTTTAAGAAAGAAAGGAAACAGGGAAATTTGCTATGTAGTTCATGTTTTTATAAAATTTGAATATATCAAATACAGCATAATTCCTCCCTTGACGTACTGCTCAATTCTAAGAAAACCTTTAGAACAGAGTTTTCTTACCCTTTGAAGCTCTTGTAGATGTGTGTGTATTTCATGTGTGATGAAACAAGCCTTAAGGTCACCACCAAAGGGCTGGGTTAATTTGGATTACGGAAGTAAAGTAACAGTTTTAACTAACAAGTTGACTCTGCTGATTGAGCAGTTAAGGGGGTTCCCAATTAGAATGAGTGAGTTACAAGTCAGTTTCAAAGATCTGATTTGCACTTATAAGTATTTGCATGCAAGACTGCAAATGTTTCCCTGTAAACAATTCCCCCCCCACCCACAAGATCAAAGTGGGCCTGGTGAATCATGTGGTCTTCATATCTTTAAAAACTTAAATGGCCTTGTAAGTTTCTGAAAGCAGATCAATACTGGCTTCTGAAGTCTATCAGTGGACTACAGGGTCTGATCTCACCTAGGTCAAAGTCTTAAAGGGAAACAGGATTTTCTTCATTTCTGCAAAGTTGAAAGAAATCGGTAATGTATAAATAGGAGGATACTCCCCTCTCCATAAAAGGGGAGTAAAAGGTTCTCACAGGACCTCTGTTTGTTAAAAAAAAAAAAAAAAAATCAACCTTAGGATAAGAAGGGAGGCTGAAGCGACATTTCAAGGAGACTTTTGGGGTAAAACTCAGCATCATGAAGTTGCATGAGCCTTCGTTTCCCGAAGACCAGAGCAAGACAAGCTCAGTGTGTTGAAATTAGTGAGAACTGTCACATCGTTGAAACTTAAGTTAACAAAAGAAAAATACTGATTGAACTTTCCTTGAACTTGAGGACTTGATGAGACCTGTAACTCCTCCATGTCTAAGGAGCAGGTAAGACCATACTGGGTGAAGCAGTGTGTGGGATACCTGTGTTTTAGGGCAGCCTCCTTACAAGTCAGGTTTTTGGCGTCATGGTGAGGAAGTAAGTAGATGACCCCTACCTCCCTAAAGGCAATAGCTGAGCTCCCACCATGCCCCTGGATGTTTGGGAGCTCTCACTGGAATTTGAGAGGTAGTGGGTTTTACAGCCTTCTCTTATGATGCCCAGGTAAACACCCACAAGGATCATTTCCTTCTTTTGATTTGTTGTAGGAATGTCTCAACTTGAGTGTCCATGCAAAGTTAGAGCCTTAGGAACCAACGTAATCTGTACTGGTAGCTAAGGAAAACAGACCACAGGCAAATCAGGACCTAGAATAGAAAACTGCCACCAACCCTATCATCCTTCTATGGTTACCGATAATCATTGGGAATTATATTTCTCTCAGCGTAGATGTCATAACTTTCTTACTCTTCAAGTGGAGTGTTTTTACAGCACCACACTCTCCGTGTGTCTAATGGCTGAACCCCCATGCTCTGCTCTTCCCCCTCCAAACCATCCTGCTACTTTCAAGAGTTCAGCTCTGCCCTACGTCCTATTGCTAGTCTCAGTTTTGTCTTTGTAAAATGAAGGGCTGAGCCCAAGATTTTTAAGGGTTCTCCCAGCTTTACATGTCCTTTGATTTTCAAATGTCCATCCCTGCCATCTCCCCGTGCTGTCTGCTGGCTGAGCCCAGCTCCCAGCAGTCCCCTCCTGGCCGCTCTTCCCAATCTGTGTTCAGTGGCATCAGATTGGTAACTTACAATCAGCCCAGGCAGGAGCGTTGTACCCTAGGCACTGGCAAGAACGATAGATCAGAGTGCTTTTGCCACAGGAGAGGCAGTGGGTAAGCACTTACCAGCACACCACCGTGCCCCCCTCATGTCCGATTCTAACTTTGAGCCTGACAGACGCCACTCTTTGAATTTATCATCGTCATCGCAAACTCTCCTGGTAGAAACTAAGACCTGGGTCTCAGATTTGTTCCCCTCCCCTTCTCCACGCCTTGTCTCTTTTCAGAAAAGAATTACATATTTTTCAATCAGCTAGGCACAAAATCTTGGTATCATCTTTGTTTTATCTCTCTGTACCTGCTGAGGATATACAGAGTTTTAATGGTTGTTCCTTTGAAGTTTCTTTAAAGCCATCCTTTTGCTTCATTTCCCTTGCCAGCCTTCATCAGGTGGTACCCCCATGTATGCAAGAGACGCCAACTTTCTTTTTTACTTGGGTCTCTCCCAATCCTATAGATGGCAACAAAACTTTCTTAAATCCTATCTTCACCCCAACAAAAAACTTCCATGGCTCCAACTCTCTGGTCGTATCTCATGGCTCATACCCCCTGCCTGGTTTATAAGACTCCTGTCAATCTGGTCACGCACCAGCCGTCCCACAGTTTTCTCTGACTCCATCCCATCCCTCAGGTAGGCTGACTCTTCCTATCATCTCGCATGAGCCCCCTCTCCCTAGCTGTTCTCTCAAGGACTCAGGCCGCCATTGCCTGCAGCTGCGGGGGAGAAAGAAGAGGCTGCAGCAGCTGCTGGCACAGCGGCTGACTAACCTTCCAGCCTTAACCTTAGAGGGGGCTGCTCCGAGTCCACGCATGCCCAGCTCCCAGGGGCCCCTCTTCCCCATCCAGCTTGTGTCCACAACTGGGCTTTGCCTTCTCGTTTGCACTCTTTTGGAAATCCTGACCCGACTCTGAACTTGCTTTCAGCACTTCTGCTGGCCTTGCGGAGGAGAGAGCCCTAGAGGATGGCCTGGGCTGTGTGTGTGCTCTATTCACCTGCTGGTAAGTCCTGGGTCCTAAACCGCATGCACGGAAAGAGCAGACATGCCTGTTGACTCCTGTTGCCTGTGCTCTTTCCTTTCTTTATTCGTTGATTTGAATCAGGTTTATTGAGCATACACTGTGCCAGGCACCAGGATGGGCAGTGAGGCTGCAAAGCTGGAAAGACATGATCACAGCCTCTGGGGCGCGGGTTGGCGATAATAACCCATGGGCCAAATTCAGCTCACTGTCTGGTTTCATACTGCTTGTGAGCTAAGAATTGTTTTCACATATTGAAATAGTTGGAAAAAGTCAAGAGAAGAATGTATGCAACTCAGATTTCGGTGTTGATAAGTAAGGTTCTGTTGCAGGCGGGCATGCCCGTTTGTAAGGTACCCTCTATGGCTGCTTTTCCACTCCAGCAGCGGAGCTGAGTAGTTGCGGTAGAGACTTTACGGCCCGCAGAGCCTAAAATATTTACTATCTTGGCCTTTACAGAAAAAGTTTGTTGACCCCATTCCAAGACTTCAACATTTAGTGCATGAGATAGATATGCAAACGATTATAATATACTTGGATGACTAATTTGATGGCAGGAAAGACGAGAGACAAGCATAGGAGAGAATAAAGCTGCTGCTAGAAAATGTGTCTGAAGGGTAACGTTTGAATTATATGGAAGGTGAAAAGATGTTCAACATTTGGATCAGATAGTGGGGGAAGGGGAAGGCATGCGAATACTATGTCAAAAGTATGAGGGCAGGGAGAGAGAGGCATGATATGGGGGAGAGAAAATTTCCATGTATCTGTAGAGCTGACTACATAACTTTTAAAAACATAAACCCTGTAGAGTTGAAGTTGCAGAATGATCTCATTTTTGTAAGGTTTACATAATAATAATAGATATATTTCACATGTGAGTGATAAATACCAAAATCAAGATGGTGGCTACTTTTGAGAAGGATGGGCAATAAGATTGAGGATGAGCATCTCAGAGGGTTCATCTGTACTGAAGTGCCTCATTTCTTTTTAAAGATTATGAGGCAAACATGGCAGAACTATTTAATTCAACAATTGCTAAAGGTAATTATTGGGTTCATATGTGCACATTAATTATTTCTTATTTTTTTATATCTTTGAAATATCTCAAGTAAAAACACTGATTTCACCGTTTGCTTTAAAGATGCTTACCGTCTGCGGTTTAAAGGTGGAGCATGAGGTCTGCTGCTGATTTGTATTTAGAGCTTTTTTTGATGATTAGAACAGAGTCCCTCAATCTAGCTTCAAAATGGGTACATTTATTATAAAGTCCCACAAAGGACACTTACTGAAATCAAAGGACAGAAACCAAAGTATAGGCAGGGCTCCTGGGGACTAGAACTGGGAACTGGAAAGTGGCCAGGAACCTGGGCAGCCTTTCACAGAGGCTGCAAAGTTGTGCTTGTTCTCTCTTTCTCTCTCTGATTTTCTCTAGGCATCTGTTTCACTCTGCTTTCTGCTTCCGGTTAGCTCCTCTGATTCATTTGTATGGATGTAAAATGAAGTTGCTCTCCTATCACTGACAACTTTCATTTATGGTTCTATTCAGATTTAAAATGAAAATATGTAATTCATGTATATCATCATTTCAAACCAGCCCACTCGGTCTATGTCCATGCCGTATCCATGCATGTCCCTGCCTAATCGCCCATTCAATCCTAGTGGCCACCCCAACGCGAACAGCACCCAGGGCTCTTTCCCTGAGCAGGGGCTGTAAGAGGTATCACTTACTACCACTATGACCTCCTCCTCCTCCTCCCCCTCCCCCTCCTTCTCCTCCTCCCTCCTTTTCTCCTCCTGCTCCTCCTTCTTCTACTACTGCTAGTACTACTACCAATAAGCACTTTTTTTTTTTAAGGCTCACTGTGTTCCAAAGGCTACACCATGCACTTTACAGACATCATAACATTTGGCAAACCTATGAGATAATATTATCCCCATTTTATGAATGAAAGAAATGAGGCAGGAAAAAGCTAAGTGACTTACCCAAGGTCATACTAAGAGTGGTAAAGTCAAGATTCTCAGGCAATCTGAGCATAGCTGGTAAATTGACTGGCATTTCTTGCTCTTTGATTCAGACAGAGCAGGCTGAGATGGTTGTTATTACAGAGATGCAGAGAGCGTGGAGAGACGGGGGAAGGAGGTCATTTCAACAGGGCACTGAAGGATAAATAGGACTTCCTACAACAAAGAAGAACAGTGGACTTAAGAAATGAAACAGATGAACATGAGGGAACAAGAGAGAAATAAACTGTAAAACAGATTCTTACCCAGAGAGAACAAACTGAGGGGTGCTGGAGGGATGCAGGCAGGGGAATAGGCTAGATGGGTGATGGGCATTAAGGAGGGCACTTGTTCTGATGAGCACTGGGTGTTATATGGAAGCAATGAATCACTAAATTCTACTCCTGAAACTAATATTACACGATATGTTAACTAACTAGAATTTAAATTAAAAAAAATGGAAACAAACACAAAAATTAGAACAGGGGGCCCCAAGGCAGGAGACCAGCAAGGAGAGTTCAGAAACCTTGATCCAACTCTGGGTTTGAGATGATATGAACAGGAAGGAGCAGGGAAATCACAGCAGCGATACCCTTCACTTAATGACCTGTGGGCAGAACTTAGCCTTAGGATAAGTAGCCACAGTGCAAGCTGCCTGGCTCTTACAAGTTCACCCAATGAGAAAATATAAGGGATAGGAGTTTTTATTTTCAAGGACTTTGGAGAAATAGTAGGCATGCAAAGATAGACAGAAAAAGATGAATGCCATGTTATTACTATTACAGCTAATATTCACAGGGTGTTTACCATGTACCAGGATCAGCACTGGCGTATTGACAAACATTGGATCATTTCATTTCACAGCAACCTCATAAAGTATGTACCATTATCATCCCCATTTGACCAAATCAAAAACTGAGATTTAGAGTGACTTGTTTGAAGTCCAAAGACTTGACTTGGCCGAACCCATGTCTCTCTGACCCCAAAGCCAATGATCTTAGTCACTGAATTATAACACTCAGAGGTACAGCCCCAAAGTTTGTCTAGATGGTTTATGAAACACCCAAATCGTGGTCTATCGTGCAGGCATTCCATGATGTTGTGGTCCTTTATTTTCATGAGACATTGTTAGGTGAGAATAATAACCCGCAACGTAGTATGTATGGTATAAATATATATGCATTTGTGTTTATTAGGAATATTATATATTAGAAATATACCATATATGAAATACATATATATTATATGCAGAAAAATCTAGAAGCATACATGCCAAAATATTAATAATGATCTCTTAGTATTGAGATCTAGGATCTTTATACTCAACGTGGATTATTTATATAAATTTTAGTGGTCCTGCGGTATTAGTAAATGGTTATCACAAAAAGGCTCCAAAATGCAGTAACTCTCTCATGTGACTTTAGTCATCTTTGACTCATAAGTTCCAAAGCTGCCTCCAGCATCACTCTTTTCCAGACAGCTGGAGAAGAAAAGAGGGATCCAGGACAGTCTGTCTTTAAGGCAGTGACCCAGAAGCTACACAATCCCTTGCATTCATACCTCATTAGCCTAATATGAGCAAGAGTGGCAGGGAAATACAATTTCTAGCTGGATAGCCACATACCCCGTTAGAACATTCCTATCAATAAAAGCAAGAAGGGGCTAGTGAGGACTAGGGGACACTTGGATGCAGTTGGACACTTAGGAAGCATGAGTTTCAGGAATTCCAAAGGAAAATAACCATTCTGTCTCCTCTCCTAAATCTCTATCCTCCAAATGTGCTGGAAGCTTCCTTCTCCCACACCCCTCTTCAGGGCCATTGCACAGATGTGCCCTGCACAACTAGAAGGGACAACATTTCCCAGTACTGGGAGGCAAATGGTGTCCCAGACCCTAGGGGTGGCCCAGCTTCCTTTCTGTTTCGGCCTGTGTTCCTCCCAAAGCGAGCAATTCTTAGCAATTTGCACAGCCGTGTGTGTGTGTTTCTGAGCCGTCCTCGGGAGACTAGGTTTATATTGGCTGAGGCTTCAGCAGTGAGGCCTCCCATCACTACAGTGGAAACCAAACTGCTCTCCCACCGCTCCTCTCACGGCCCCCTGTACTGCACCCTCTGTGAGCCTCGGCCTCTAGCCCTGTGCTTCTCGATGCACATCCCAACTGACTGGGTGTCCATCAGTCCAGAGGAGCTGGGAGGGACTTCTTGGTGCTGGGATTAAAGTATCGAGTATACACGCTCTTGAATCCCCTTCACTTTCTTTGGCCTTTTTGACTTGACACCTTGATACCGTTCCTCTACTTAGCATCTTTAATGATAAAACTTTTGAAATGGAATGATACTTAGAATTCATCAATTCAAAGTACCTAATTTGTCCTTAAATGGTAATACCTATGCCAAGCAAGAAAAATCCAAGCAAGTCCAAAGGATATAGATTTCTCCTGACTTCTGTCTCAGTCTCCCTCTTAGGCAACCATTTTGCTGGTTTCTTGCCTATTCTTCTACAGGACAGAGAGCCTGTGCTAGTGGGCTGGACACACCCTACCCACTGCATCTTTCATTTATGCCACAATCAGAGGTGGGTCAGAACCTGCCAGGGAGTGGATCGAAAGTGCTTTCCGAACTCACGCCCTGCCCTTCCTCCTGCTGTTCCACCCTTTTTCTGCTCCGCCACAACCACAAGCTCCTTCACGAGCATGTAGGTCAGAGGCGCCCAGCTCTGTGATGACCTCCCTTCCCATCTCATCCTGCCCGCTGCTCTGACTCTCCAGGGAGAACCCCTTTTCACCTTCAGGTGCTCCCCGCCTGCTTTTCTCCAATACTCTAGCATTTCCCCAATAGTCATCATTGTTGGAAGGTTCACCCTTCTCTGTCCTTGCTCCTTATAAGTTCCTTGTTGGCAGAAACCCTTCATCACAGATCTCTGGGGCTTTACAAAGAAGACTGCTTATCACACAGTAGGGACTCAGTAAATTTTTGATAAGTAGAAGAAGACAGAGACTAGCCCTTCCACTGGCGAGTGCCATCTAATTGAGATGTGATTGAATCCCAGGAGCAAACCCTGGCCAGGCTCCTTCTCAAGAAACTGTGGATTTCTCTTTGCAGCTCTCCAGAGGGGCCTGCTTATTGGGGCTCAGTGTGTGGTCTAGAATCATGTGCCCCGACATATTGCAACGAAGTATTTTAATGATGCCTTAGGTAGGAGGCAGCGCTGTCACATATAAAATGGCTACAGAAAGAGATGGCTCTTCCTCTTCCCATTTTGAAAGTTATCAGATATTTTGGAGGAAGATGCAAATACCAGATCCCTTCAGACACACAGATACGGGCAGAGACACATACGCACACGGAAGTGCTGTGTCTTCGCTAAATATAACCCTTTGTAGCGACAGTATCTCAATAATTTTCAAGTGAAGAGATAAGGAAGGAGAGCCAAGTCTTTCATAATGAATGCAAGCCTATAGCTTTTAAGCAGGGCTAACATATGGGCCACTGATGTGAATGTGAATGCAAATTAGATATTTTTGATTGCTTGAAATAAAGTCAGCAGAATCAAAGCCTCACACAGCAAATGGTGCGGATTTAACTACGTCAGTGCCAGGCTGGGAACGAGAGCTCTTAACACATCCTCGGGGGGGAAAAAAGGGCTTTCAGGCTGGCATTTTGGAGTGAGGCCTTTCTAGGTAGGACAAAGATAGGGCTTTGTTGCCATTCCGGCTCTCATAGGAGAGTTTTTCGTTCGTATCGCACAGCTAGAGATGAAAGATCTCCTTTGACCTCTGACCTTTCAGCCTGAAGGTCATAAAGAGCCTCTAGAGGTCGTTTTATCCTGTCTCCCCACTTCATGCTGGTATTTTCATTCTCACGGGGGTAGGCGTCATCCTAGGTGCTGGAGGTCCAGAAGAGACTCACTGTGCTCAAACACCAGTCCGAACTGGCCTCTGGAGTTGTGAGACCACCAGTCTCACTCTGGTGCGGCATGAGTCTGACTCTGGTGGAGATGAGCCGAAAATGCCTTAGGAGCAGAGATGTAGGGCACCTTCCCTGGGAAAGTGAATGTGTGTGTGTGTGTGTGTGTGTGTGTGTGTGGTTCATGGAAGGCTTCCTGGAGGAGTGACCTATGAGCCAAGCCCGGAAGGGGAAAGAGTAGCAATCCAGTCAGAGGAGAAGGGACTACCCCACAGAGGGGCAGGGGTGAGAGAGATGCTCATACAGCGAGCACACAGTCCCTTGTGAGGGAGAGCATGAGAGGGTAGTGGGCAGGCAGACTGCATAAGCAAGGGGGTCCCTGCTCCCAGGGGACCCAGCCATCTCATATGGTGCCCAAGAGCTGTAGGCATAGGAACAGAGATAAAGCCTTTAATAACGGGAGGCTTTTGCCCCCACAAAAGAGTGAGGTGCCGACCAACTAGGCTGCCCCGGGCAGAAAGCTCCTGCCCAGACTCAGGCAGGTGAAACATGAGAAGCATTGGTTAAGTGGCCCCTTATCCTTTATTTCCAGGCTCGAATCCCAGCCTGCACAGCTTAGCATTTGTAGGGCCATCTACTGTCAAGTCGACCCAACACTTCTGTCCCCTTCCAGAGAATGCAATCTTCTCTCCACGGCTTCCCTACCTTCTAGCTTAGGGGTTGTTTCTAAACCTCACCACTCTCGACATTTTGAACTGGATACTTCTTTGTCCGGGGTGGGGGCAGTTCTCTGTATTGTAGGATGTTTATCAGCATCACTGCCATTGACACCTTAGATGCCGGTGGCATGCCCCACACACGTGGCTGGAACAATCACAACCGTCTCCAGACATTTCCAAATGTCCTCTGGGGCAGGGGGTGGGGATCAAATCATCTCCACCTGAGAGTTCCTGTTTGACCTAAACACAGAGAGGCAACCGTCCTCCCAAGGTGGGGAAATCTATCAGGCGTCCTTTAAAAAACGTCTACTTCCTTTCTTCTGAATGCCCACCTTTATGCCTAGTATCCCAAACATCCCCCAGTCCCCAAACATCTGTGGTGTTTAAATTCCCTTGCCTCAGACAACCCTGCTAATTTAATCACAACAGCGACACCCAAGTCGTCATAGTCCTTGACTCTTTAGAGAATCTTTAGAGGAGCTCCTCAGCCTCCTGATGATGGCTAAGAGATAGGAGAAAGGATTAAGAGATTTCGTGCACTAGCTAGCACCAGGCCACCCCTCCCACCCTCCCCCACCCCCACCCCCGGCTGAGCCCTTCAGTCCAAAAGGCCCCAAGCAGCAGCTCTGCTGGTTAGGAGAGCCTTCCCTTATCCTAGAAACCAGTCCCACCCTAGCTGTGTTTTTGTTATGGGAATTTACCCACCAAGAAGACAACTGCCTAGCTGCTCAAGGTTCCTGGCCAAGCTGTTCTCATCCAAAAAAATTCCTTCTCATGCTAATACCAGATCCTACTAACAATACACGGGCCATTGCTCACCAGGCCTGGAGCTGTATTTTGTGTTTTAAGGCTAGCTGGGATTCATTTGAATCAAGTATAGAAAGACATGCAGACACAGAAACGGCTCTGCCATGAAGCTAAAAATTGTATACGATTCCCTGGAAACGGGGAGCTTGGTGTACCCTGCGGCCCATACTGAGGAGCCCTGAGGTCAGGCAGGAGGCAGAGGGAACAAGGGGGGGGCATGGGGAAGGAGGGGTGTAGAAGTGTGGGCAAGAGCTTTTCTTGTGGTTTCCATGGGAAGAAAGAGACGAGGCATGCTGAGCAGGTTTGGGGTTGGTTCCTGGGAATAATTTCCGCTGGCTCTGGGGCATGGGGGCTGCCCCCAATGCTCTGGTACCTGGTTCAAGAGTGATGAGGGTAGGAAAATCGTAGCTGGGAATGTGAGTCCTTAATAAATACTTGGATTGGAAGTATTGCTTGGTTTGCCTATGAAAGGCTTGGCCCTGGCTGAGTCGTTTACTATCTCTAGGAATAGACTACTGCTGGGTTCTGCAGTCCCTCTGGGGTCCCTGAGGCCCCCCCGGTGTCAGTGCATCAGAATATAGAAAATAAGAAGATATGGCTGGTACAGTTTGTTATTAGGGACAGAAACATTAAAATGGTGGTTCTCAGACCTTGTTTGTGTTTTGCTGTTTGTTGTTTGTGTTACAGTTTGTTGTATGTTGTATGTGCTGTTTGTGCGACAGATTTCTCTATTCAAATAAATGTCACTCAGATGACCAATATATGAAGCAGTTAAAGGGTAGCGGCTCTGGTTGAAATAGGGATCATTGGCCCAGAGACTTAAATACACAGCCTCTCTGTCCTTCCTCCTGCCTGGTTCTTGAGGCAATACTCGACTCTATGGATAATGGCTTGGGAACAGGGCACCAGAGGCCTCTCCTGATGCCAGCTGTACCTGCCACAACGGAGGGGTCAGCTACCCCACATTCTAGTCCTCTGCACATACTGCTTGGGTCTCTTGGAGGTTCACCGAAGGTTCCAGGAACCCATCACCCAGGTTTGTTCTGCCGGAATACAGCTCCCATGTACCCAATCCGTACTGAAGACAAGGCCGGGAGAGGGGACACCTCAAAGCAAGCTGGCACTTGTATTGGGAATTACATTGTAGAGCAGCTTGGGGACCCAAGTCCAGGACTTAGACTGGACCATGGACCAGATGCTGACCTAGGATAAAGGAACTTGAGCGACCTCCTCTGCCACTTTCTCCTGAGCCTCTGAATCTCAAGTCCTCAAGTATCTTCTCTCTCCAATGCCTAGGAAAGGCCATTGTGAAGATGAGCTGGACAGCCACGGAGGAGTAAGAAGAGCAAGACTTTGTCTCAATGTCCAGGCCAAAATACTCATGATGTCCTGCCCCAGACCTTCATTCCCAGGTCTGTTTCAGTTCACTAAGTGCAAGTAACCAATACGGAGAAGAGAGGCAATCCACATCTTGCGCTCATTTCCATCATCGTTGTCATCATCACGGATACTGTTAATTTTTTTGTAATTATTTTTTCATAATATCCCTTTCTTGCTTCAAGGCAATTGTTACTAATGTAATTTTAATGTTCTTCATCGCCCTGGAATGGCTGGGAGAAGCTATAGCTCTCTGTCTTGTTAACCTGAATTTTCTATGTTCTCTGAAAAGACCATGGCAGTGAGGTGACATTGTTGCTGTTGTTTCTCTGTTTGTATCACATTGTATCTCTGTAAGTGTGCTGAAAGCAGGGGCTGGAGAGTCAGTCTCCCGCTCAGGGGCTCAGTCCATGACCTCTGGAGAACCTCACCTCATCCTGAACCTTGTGCTCAAAGAGGACCATCTATTGTCCTTGACTGTACCTCTGTACTCTGTTGCTTCCCATGGTCTTTTCTTGGGGGAAAGCGTCCATTGGAGGGAAAGAATAACCCTTCTATTTGGAATCTGGTTTCGAAAATGAACCTCCATTGTTTTGCACGGTGGAAACTTACAAGTAACATCTTGGAAATAGAGGCACCTGCTGACCTATTTAATTACTTATGGCTTGGATCAAGTAATCGAGGTTTCAGTTTATTTCTTCTCGATTTTGAATTCAGGGCTATGTTCTAGAATGAACTTGCTGGAAGTCTGTCCTCTGAAAAAATGGAATGATAGCCTACCTTTCCAGAGGCTGCTCTTCGAATCATAGAACATGCTGAGCACAAAGGAAAAGTGCCTAAGTTGAGAGTTGGTTACATACTCTGTGGAATTAGTGTCACGTTAGCCCCAACCAAAACCTGAGATCAGAGATTCAAGGTGATGTTTTGGAGTCCTTGGCTGATACTTGGAAACCTGTTTCTGTGATACAGGTGAATCTGCATTGAGTGCATGATTTTAAACTCCTCTCTTCCTTTTGTTCAAATTGACTTGAATGTTGCATGGTCAGGTGAGATTATAATAAAATTTTTGACCTTTATAAAGTTTGATCCATGTGCAGATTGTTGTTGCATGTTGTTATCTAAAATGAAAGTAGTATACATGGAATTTTCAACTTACTTTCTTGGCTTCTTAAGTAATAGAAAAAATTAGAACTTAACTGTAACTCATACGGACGGGTAGGTGAAGTAGAAAACGAACTCATGTGGTGATGGAAAAGAACTGTCCTTGAGCAGATGAATAATGATAGAGAGAAGCAGTGGGTGATGGCCTGTGTTGTTCCCGGGCCTTCCTGATTCTGGCACAGTCACCTTGCACATTTCCAGAAAAAAGGGGCAAACACTTAAATATATAACAAAAAAAGCAGAGGCATTTGAAGAATGTGATAGTATAACATCAAGGTTAATTTAACAAACATATATATATTTTTTAATTTTGTAGGATCTATCTACTTAAAATTAGCAACCGAGGTTTTGAAATACACTCAGAAATGTCTAAAGCTCCTTGATGTGGAAACCAGCCCATAAATTGTTCAGAGATGTAAAGTGGAGATTCTGAAAGGCTCTGTAATTCGGGGGGGGAGGGGTTGTTTTCACTTTCATCATTTTGAATTTCCAAATGATAGACCCACAAGTGACATCGGAGATGAACTAGTCTAATTATCACACGGGCAACATGATTTTCAAGATGGTAACTGACCTTTCCAAAGTCACATTCTAAATCCGTGGTGCCCTATATGGTAGACATGAGTCACACATAGCTATTGAACACTTGAAATGCAGCTAGAGACACTGAAAAACTGAATTTTAAATGTTATTTTATTTTAATTATTTTAAATTTAAAAACTGATAACTTGGTTCACACCCCTGCCTGCAGAAGAACTAATTCTTCATTTCTTGATCACGCCTGACGGTGAGAACTGTTTGGCCCAGTGAAGGCTGAGGAAAGGTAATGTCTAACACTTGTGGGTGGAGGCTCTAGATCTCTGTGGACTTGACATCCTTTCTCCTTTCTGCCGTGATAACAGATGGAGGCTATAATGTCCCAGGTGGAGACTGTCCATCATCTGGGACCTGGAGTGAAGGTGATTGGAGCGAGTGTAGCCACTGATGACGGACGTGTTGCATGAGTGAGAACAGATCTTTGAGGCTGGAAGCCACCAAGATTTAGGGGTCACTCGCTCTTGCAGCATAATCTAGTCCCCAGTGTCAATGAATTCTGGGAAAGGCAGGTGGAAGGAAAGCGGAAGAAGAGGAAGCTGGGTTGGTGAGCAGGGAGGCAATTTCCATAGTTTTCTTATAGAGATTTGTGGGCATTTGATGAAAAAATATCCAATCTAAATGATTTTCACCAAGGCTAGAGGGACATAAAGAATTTTCAGTGCTAAAGTCTTCTTTAAGACTACGGTTGGGTCAAGGGATGCCTGGGTGGCTCAGTTGGTTAAGCATCTGCTTTTGCCTGGGGTCATGATCCTGGAGTCCTGTGATCGAGTCCTACATGGGGCTCCCTGCTCGGCGGGGAGTCTGCTTCTCCTTCTGCCTGCTGTTCTTTCTTTCTCTCTCTCTCTGACAAATAAATAAATAAAATCTTAAAAAAAACACACAAAAACTATGGCTGGGTCGAGTTTGTTTTCATTCCAGAAATGAAAAGACTGGTTCTGCCTAGGTGCTACAGTTAGAAGGTTTTCAAAGGCAGACAGTGCAGTGAGTAAGGACAGTGTGGCTATCACGCGAGACTGATCCTGCCGTTAGCACAGAGGCTGGGCCTCACCCCCCTGATGGTAGATGTCACGGCTTCTTGGATTTCTGAACTATTAACTATTTCTTTCTGTCTTTTCCAAAATGATATAAGAAGTAAAGGATGGAAAGGGAAAATAGTGACTCCGAGTTGTTTTTAATTGTTTTTTAATTATGAAAGAAGTAAAAATGCATTTTCAGTTTAAAACACTCAATAAGAAACAGAGTAAATAGTAAACATCTTCTCCTTCTCTGCCCAAAGTGTCCAACCCTGTTCCCCAGAAGCACTGAGGTTATCGTTTCTTCTGCCTTCCAGACACTGTCGAGGCTGTATTAGACATAGACGTAGTTCTGGATATGTTTGCTGGAATAGTTGAACATTATTTTTTCAAAGCACAAATGGTACCATCTCCAAAAGCTCATCTGTAATTTGCTTGATCGCTTCACGATGATACCTTGGGCATCCTGTCAACAAAAAAGAAATTTATACCATGCTTCCTATTAGCTACATAATATTCCTCGGCTTATACAAACTATAATTTATTTAACTAATGTCTTTTTGATGAGCATCACCATTTCTAGTTTTTTTCCACTTATTATAAAAGTATTGTAATGAACACCTTTCTCTCCCTTCCATCTATAACATTGTGCATAGGTTTTTCTGCATGTGCATTAATATACCTGTGTCGGAAATCAAAAGAAGGAAACATAATTAAATAGTACTTTAAAAATTAATAAATATTATCAGATTGCACCCTAAAATGTAAACGTGAACAAATCACCCTTGACTATCTTGAGAATTAGAGTTTCTTTTAAGTTTTTACTAATATGGTTCAATGGTAGTGATATCTCATTTGATGTAATTTGCTTTTTACTAGGAATGCACTTGAACTTCATATCAAACATTTATTGACCATCAAAAAAGCAAAAGGGTGGTGACACCTCTGTGATCTCATGAAGAGACTTCAACTCAAAGGTTGGTACCTGATGTCCTTTGGAGAATGACTCTGGGCCCTTGGGGATAAGATTCATCGTCTGTATGTCTCTGTATCTCCAGCTCCCCCGCACGTCTCCTGGCATGTGGGAGACACTCCTTCAGGGTTTGATGAATGAGTGAGTAAAAATGGGTACAATCATGTACGAGAAAGCTGAAGAAGGTATACAAATTTCAGAACAATTGGAGACATGGTGTTTGGAGTATAAGGAATTGAAAGAAAACTCTGTAAAAGTTACACACACAATCCACTCAGGGGTGTGTGACCTGTGCCTCATACTTGGAAGGGGCCCAAACTTAATTTAATGTGTAGCTGGCACCATCCTGAAATTCTTAATAGTTTTTAACAAGGGGCCCTGCATTTTCATTTTGCACTAGACCTTGCAAATTATATTTGGTATATCCTGGGTATGGAAGGTTAAGTAAATAGTGAGATAAATATTTAGAAAGTGTTTGGAGAGATGCAGTTGCATTTGAGGGTTACATCTGGATGAAAGTGAAAAGTGGGG
The DNA here is from genome assembly GCA_028533885.1 of Nasua narica. Taxonomy (NCBI): domain Eukaryota; kingdom Metazoa; phylum Chordata; class Mammalia; order Carnivora; family Procyonidae; genus Nasua; species Nasua narica. The sequence goes on from CM052806.1 coordinate 52,788,007, forward strand.
CCTCTGGAATCTTTTTATCACATGTTTCTATTTTGACTAAAATAGACCAGCATATGTAGTCCTTTCGAATCGTCATGTTTAAATTAGGAAGTAGACTAATGGCTGACCTATGGCAACAACAAAATTATGGCTAATATTCCCTAAAAAAAAAAAAAATCAGTGTAAGCAGCTGTCTACTGAGTGGGGAAACAAGAAATAGAAAAAGAAAAACTCAACTAATTGTCTATAATGGTGGATTACAATTTAGGCTGTAATTACAATAATTACAATGGAAAGAATTGTAGTGTATGCTGAGTTAAATATTTTACTTGTGCAGAATTTAACACCAAGTGCATTTCTTTGTAATAAGTGATTTTTATTTACCTCAGTCCATAAATGAAAATGGTCATTAAGACTCTGAAATTTAGCAAGTGATAAAATAGGATTCATTTCTGTATACTTGACCACTGGTAAAAATGCACACATATGTTTATGCATTGTATGTATCTATATAACACATATTAACATGGAAGAGAGAGCATCGTATGCTAAGCATCTTGAAAGGGGAAGGAACATGGTGAATTCTGGCCATTCACTGACAAAGGAAACATCAGAAAAAGACCAAGTTCATGGTGCAAAGATCATAAGTTTGCTTTCAGAAGCACATGAAAAGTTGAATCCAAAGTGCCTTTTAGATATCTCAAAGGAGCTGTAATAAGTAATCTTTTGGATACAGGCATTTAGAGACCAAAGGAAATATCTGGTCTGAAGTCAGCTGTGTATTTCTAGTGATTGAAGTCTTGACCACAGACCAAGCAAAGAGAAATGGGAGAGGGAAGAGGCCAGTGGTTACTCTTCGCTGAAGACAGGCCTGCCTGTGGGACTGAGAAGGGGGTCCTGGATGTGGGGGGAGTACTTGCTTTGTGTTGAGAATAGACACCAAAGCAAGAGGTTCTTTTAGGAAGAAGAAATGGTCCGTGGTGCCAAAAACAACTAGCCGGTGCAAAAAAATAGTGATGTGATTCCTTAGATTAAGGAGCATAGAGGCCCCCACCATAACCAGAAGAGCTGTTCAGGGGCCAGGAGCCAGACCCAGGTAGGTGGAGAAGTGGATGGGATAATAGAAGTGAAAAACACACACGCTGTCACCCTTTCTCTCTCATTCCTTCTCTTGTTCAAAGATACAAAGAATCAAGCCATCCGATTCCCCATTCTGCACACTCACGTTGCTGAGAAAGCATGAGATGTAGTGGAGGTGTCCAGCAAGAGCCCATTCTCTCCAGGGGGTCAGGACAAAGGCAGGGCCATGAAGGTGACGTCCCTGGACTTCTAGTCCTGCTCTAAGTCTTAGTCTGGGAGTGATGTTTGGAGCTGGGGAGATCCTTGAGCCTGAGGCTTCAGAAGACAAAGACATTCCAGGGAGTATTCTCTGTCTTCCAGAGGAAGACGATCCCTGTGTCTAAGCTGAGACTCGGCCCACAGGAAGTGTGTAGCCAGAGCGCACCATCTGTGAGGCCACGGGCCTGGTGAGCACTGTGTCAAGGTCCCGGCATGCGTGCACACTGTCATCTTGATTACTTGATTTATTTTTTTTAAATATACTGCAGGGTTAAATCTAAGTGTTTTGGGGTCTTCTCCACTCTGAGTGGACTTGACAATGGTGGCTCAGGAGGACTTGCTTATGGAAATTGAACTTGGGAGAAAGTGGCAGTGGGCAGTGGTGGGGGGGTGCAGTCTTCACAATTGAAGAGTTCCCCTGAAGACTCAGCCTCCATTGTTCTTTGAAAGTATTTGATATGGTGATACTGTCCTTGGAGCTTATTAGTGTTATGCGAATGGCCAGTTCCCCTTGGAGGACGCTCTTCCCCACCCCCTAGGCTCAGCGAGCTCTGAACTCATCTGCAGCCAAAAGGATTTGCTAAGAGTTGCTTTGTGAATTGTTCTATCAAAAATTAGTTTATGGAACTGTAGCTCACAGGAGATATTAATACTTCAGGTGCTTATCAAATAGATTTAGAGCTTTCTAGAGGCTGGAATCTCTGCGGGGGGGAGGGGAGAAGAATAAAAAGCTCCTCTGATCTGGCTTGATGGTCAAGCAGAAGACTCTTCAGAGAAAGAAAGAATTGCTAAAGGAAGAGATAAATTGCTGGACATGGTTATTCAAACCAGACAAATTCAACTTTGGAAATTCAGAGTTCATGGAATATATACCTTAAGAGCAACAACAGCTTTGTTCCTTTTTCCTATTGTCAAGTAAAGAAAATATTCACATTAAGTGATGGTCTTTCTCAACACGAATTTCTTCTAAAAGGCATTCTAAATGACTGAGATGTCACAGTCTTGGCACCCACCTTGGACTAATAAGGGAACAGATATGGTATTTAGCAGAGTGAAAGCTTCCGGCTGGGAGGGAGAGATTCACAATGATTTCCTAGGAAGAAATCCAGACATGGGGCGCCTGGGTGGCTCAGTGGGTTAAAGCCTCTGCCTTTGGCTCTTGAGTCATGATCCCAGGGTCCTGGGATGGAGCCCCGCATCGGGCTCTCTGCTCAGCAGGGAGCCTACTTCTCCCTCTCTCTGCCTGCCTCTCTGCCTGCTTGTGATCTCTCTCTCTCTCTGTCAAATAAATAAATAAGTAAAATCTGAAAGAAAGAAAGAAAGAAAGAAAGAAAGAAAGAAAGAAAGAAAGAAAGAAAGAGAAAAATCCAGACCTGGTGCGGGTAGAGGCATGAAGGAAAGGCAAAAACGGCTCACATTTCCAGGCTCTGTGCCAGGGACCTCCTCATTAGCAGAGGGTATCTTCTTAAGAATAATAACTGCATTAACCTGGTGTGGAAGTTGAGGAGATGTGGGTAAAGGGGAGCAAATGGCAACTCCCTTGTTGGTGCTGGGTATGCACGCACTCATTTTGTATCATTTTTACTTATCTGGAGGATGGGGAGGACATCCGCATTTAACGAATGAGAAAACTGAGGCTCAGGGAGTATATGTGACTGATCCCACGTCACACAGCCTGCAGTCTGGTAGGGGTGGGTGGGTGCTGGGACCAAACCCATATCTTTGCTCATTATGCCTGATCTTTTTTGCTCCATCCAATCTGCCTCATCGCACAGTTGGGTCCCCCCAGTTTGGATATCTCTTTTTAACGATACTTGGAGGTGTTTTCCAACCAGTGAATTACAAACACAGATTACATGAAAATGGCTAAATCTGCATCATGGGATAAGAACTATCTGCCGTTTACTCTTCAATTAATCTAAATGCAATCATTATATTCCTGCTGACATTGTGTGCCATGCCTACTTCATTGTAACGAATTAGTTAATTGGCTAATATCTACCTTGATTATGAAAGGGCACAAACAGTGTAACAAATAAAAATCTTATAGAGGAAAGCGGAGACAGCAAAGAGAAGAAATGAGAGAAAGCTACAGAAGGGACAATAGTTCTCACTGGTATTTGGCTCAGGACGTGACTTCGCTCTGCTTGGTGCTGTGGCCTCTTCTTTCCTTTCCTGGATCCCACCGGTGCTCCTGCCTGGCCTCCACTAGGGTCTTACGAAGCTAGTGGTACAGGGCTGGCTGCTTCCTGCCTCCTTAAACTGGAGCCTTAGATTCGTTGATAGAGAATGGCCAAGATCAGCTGATAAAATAGATCAAAGTTCAAATTTTCCCTTATACCATCAAAATATGGGTCTATTTCCTTCTAATACCTTTGTGTGTGTGTGTGTGTGTGTGTGTGTGTGTAAAAACATTTTTGCAGAGTTGAAATTATACCCTACACATAATTTTGTATTCTGCTTTCTTTTTGCTCAACATTGTGTTGTTACAGCATACAAAATTCTATGAAAACAACTTGGGAAACAAATTTAATTAGTGGTGTTTTTTTTCTTAATTGTGGAACACATGTATTCATATGGTGGACACCTGGCAGGGTATACAAGGGTGTGGTCTCTCCCTACCCAAACCCAGCCCCGTCTCATCCCCAGCACATGGGCTTAAATGCCCGCTAGGCCTTGTGCTAGGTCTCTGACTCTGGGCCTCTCCCTGCTGCCAGTGGAGTGGATTGGAGCTGTAGAAATGGAAGGGGGTGTTTGCATATGGCGTCTCTAGACCCCTAACCTGGTACCTTTCTTCCTTGATAGTTCTTGTCTAATTCTATGGAATATTCCCTTCCACCCTGGATGCCAAAGGTCATTTCTACTGCTTGGCATTTTATAATGGCCATAATATTGTGCACTTGGAAGATCTGGCTGAATCTGCCAGTTTGTTCTGCCCTTGGGACTTTGGGCAGGAGACTTGTTTGTTGGGAAGAGGGGAGCTGTATGTCTGTTCACATTCATGTAGGCTGATCAAAGCAAATTCAAAGCAATAAGACACCCTAGACTGTGCCTAGGCGCTCTGACCTCCTCTTCTTGCTCCTGGACTCATGGCGTCAGTTTCTGAACTCTGTATCCAATTCAGATTGCTGCCTCTGGTATCCATTGGCAACTTTTCTGCCTCTTTTTACTTGTTGGTCTTTCACTGTGGCTTTTGCTGTTCTCTTTTCTCACATTGGGTTTGCTCCACCTTAACCTCGTGGTCATATGGAATTTCAGCTTGGACCACGGTACACCTATTCTCCATTTTCTTTTGTTGCAATGGGGCGGATTCCAACATTTTGCCTCTGAATGTTTTTGGTTGCTCATTACCTACCCTAGGCAAAGCATGAGGTCCCAGTCACTCTCCCACTGCCCATACCTGGGCAGTTCAGTGTGACAGGAGGAAAAGACAGTCATTATTGTCCCAAAGAAAGAGGAGGAGATAATGGGGTTGATGCTCAGTTTACATTAGCCACCCCTTACAGCCTCACCACTACCTTGCCCATATTTCTCTTCTTGAGTAGTACTAGGGTAGTTCCAGTAAATGTCTAGGTTCCCAAGCCCAAGAGGTAAGAGCAGAGAGGATGAGCAGGCTTGTGTCCAGACTGCTTTATTAGAACAAAGCAGAATCAACGGCCCCTCTGTGAAGGCATTCTGCAGCCACGATTGCCTCGCTCCCCTAGAATATAGGGCTGGCTAGACTAGCAGCAGGACAAATTGTCAGAAGACTTCTCTTTTGGGAGGTTCCTCTTTCCCTCTCACTTACTGGTGATGCGAGTGAAATGGGCAGCCTTTCCAGAGAGCAGTAAGAACTACAAACCATAACTATATATCCTTTGTCCCAGACATACTATTTCTAGGAATTTATACTTTATGAAATCACTGGACAGACCCTAAGAAGGTGCCAGTAGGTAACGGTAACAATGTGATAGTAGAGTTGGCCATAAAAGCCAAAGATACTTAAAGAGGGAGGGAGGAAGAGGTAGGAAGAAGGAAAGGGAGAGTGAGAGGGGCAGAGACAGAGAGACAAAGAGACACAGAGACAGAAAGAGAAACAGACAGAGAGAAAGAGAGAGCGTGCACATGTGAAGAACTTCAATGCCCACAATAAATTTAATTGGTCAAATAAACCGTGGTCCATCTATAAATGAAATGCTGTAATATTAGGTAACATTAAAAATGATTTATATGTGGTTACTAGCCCAGAAAATGTTCTTGCTATATTGTTAAGTTACAAAAAGCAAGTTACCAAACAGTATCCTTTTAAGGATATGCTCTAAATGTTAGCAGTGGTTATCTGTGGGTGGTGTGATTTCAGGTGACTTTTAAACATTTCTTTTTGTTTATATGTTTTTTTAAGTATCTACAAAAGCATGCATTGCTTCTGTAATTAAAAATAGCAGTAAAAAAAAATAGCAGTCAAGGAGGAAAGAGTAACTAAAAACCCCTATCCCAGCCATTCTGAACTCCTTGCTTTGTGCACCCTGGGCACCCAGACACTTCTTCCTGTCTTTGAAACAAGGCTCTCTCCCGAGGAATCTTGCCCGATTCCTTGCCAGAATCATACTTGCCAGACATCGCCTCATATGAACCTCTGGCCTTGAAAAACCTGAGCCCACAGCAGAAGACCTACCTGGGGCCAACCCTGAGGACTGAGGTCTCCTTCACCCAGAGAACCACCTGCTGTTTCACAGATGTATCTGCACAGCGCCACCCAGAGGACTCTTTCACAGATGTATCTGCACATCGCCACCCAGAGGACAGTCGAGGAATTCTAATGGTTCCTTAGCTGTGCGGATCCTTTTCTATCTCAGGAAAGAAGGCTGCAGTTGTCTTTCTGTGCACCAATGTCTGTCCCCACCGCCCTGACCATGCCAAACCTTGCAGGACCACCTGGAAAGGTGTTAAAAGTGCACTTTTGGGTGCCCCATCCCAAGCGGGATCAGAATCTGTACAGGCAGCACTTAGAATTATGTGTTTTTAATAAGCTGTTCTACACACTAGAAGCCCGAAGGCAGTGAGGTTGCCCACACAGCCCCGCCCTTTCTGTGCCATTAGAAACGCACGCCCTGCTGGGCTCATTTGTTCTTTCTCTCCATAGCAAGGTGGCGGGGTGTGTGGGCATTTGCACACACTCAACCCTACCAACAAACTGATGAATCCCTTCCTTCCTTCATTTCCACCGCTGGCCACTGGTGCGAAGAGAGGAAACCACGGCCACCACTCCCCAGGATGTTGCACACAGAGGGGACGCCGGCACATAAATGTGTTGCTATTGTGCAGGGTGGTGGGTCAAGCAGTGGGGGTTAGGAGTAGAGAAACCAAATGGACATCATCCCAGGCGGTGAGGGTGTGGCGTCTGCGGAACCAGTAAGAAAGTGCACGGCCCGGAGCCCCGGCTGCGTGGAAAACAAAGGGCCATGGAGTCAGTGAGAGACAGACCTAGCCCATTTCATAGCTGAGAAACAGAGGCATCTGGGGCTCTAGTCATTTCCTTGTTGTAATATAGGGAACTAGGATTAGAAGTAACTCTTTCTTTCTCTCCATCAATAGAACTTGGGCTGGGCTTCCTGCCTCCCACCCAGATTGCTGTGTTTGGCTCTACAACCCCAGGGAAAGGGATATAGTATGGACGGCATTAGCTCTTCATCAGTTCGATGTCTTAGATGCCCTTTGAGACTCTGATGGAATGTGCCTACGTACGTGCACTTTGGAAAAAATTGCAAGGGCTTTATTGACCCCCTGAAGCACTTGTACAATTCTAGAGGTGAAAACTCTTAACCCCACACAAAGGACAGAGAGAGGTGTCGAAGGATAAGAACACAAGGAACTGAAATCTAAGAAAAAGATGCTCATCATTCCTGGGAGAAAATGCCTTCTGAAGGGCAGGAGGAGGAAAACAAGAAAATGAGTCGGCTGCGTGATGCGCTGCCAGCGAGACATCCAAAGTGATGACAGCTGACGTGCTAGCAGTATTTTAGGATCTCTCTGCCACTTGCACATTTGTTCCTTAGATACACTGTCAAAGGCCCACGTTGGAGATTATCGACTCTGTTTCCATTGAGGCTTTTCTATCGAGGATGACAGTAAGAAAGCCATGGGCCTGGCAAAAACATCCAGCTTTTGGTGTGATGGAAACGATGCAGTGCGTATTAGCGAAATCATCTCGTGCCTTTCCACGGGATTGCGGAACATTCTCTTGTGGTGACGCGGCTTCCCCTGCGATGCCTCTCTCCCAGGATTTGCCTGGGACAGCAACCGCCCTCCGTGTTTGCCCAGCCTGGCCTCTGCTGTTAGAGCCTTCTTCCGTTAAAATAAATACGCTAAGCTCCCTCTCGTAAGTTACGACGGCTGTTCACAGTGTCGGGAGTGGCTGAGTTCCAGTGACAGCTGAATTGAAGCACGGGTTCCAATGCCTCAGTGAGGAGAAATGAGGGATGGAAGAGTACAAAAGATGAAGAGAAGATGGTTCTGTGGCCCAGAGATGGCAGAGCCTATCTCTGACAGTGCCGGCCTTGACATCCAGTCTGAGGTCAAGTTCAGAAAGACTTAGACCAACACTAAGAAGCTTTGCTTGGTGAAACTTGTCCTTTTCAAGCCTCTCACAGACAAGACCTTAGCCGACAAGTTCCCGCAGCCCAGTTTATAGGAGCCCTGGAGGAGACCTTTAGAGAATCTGTTCGCCAATTTCCAATTCATAACTTGCAAGGTATAGGCTATGATTATCCCTGGTTAATAGACGAAGAAAATGGTTCGTCTGTAAGGAAAAGAGCATGGAGTTTGACACCATGGAGTTCTGGATTTGGTGCATCGGAGCCTCAACATTCTCACCTATACAATGGGTATAAACTGATGCAATCCAACATTATTGTAGCAATGCATCAGATACTTGAACTCAAGTCAGGTAGGAGATAGGTGCTCAAAATATAGTTTCTTCTCTTCGCTAACTGCCCAAAGTTACTCTTGCGGTGAAAATAGCAGAGCCAGGTGTTCGAACGGCAAGTCCGGGAATGGTTCCCTGCATCCTATCCCATCCTGCCTACATCGTCTGCCTTCTCGAAGCCACTGAGAAAAGAGCTTCAAATTCCCACAGGGTACCTTGGAGATTCACCTTTCATGACAAAGATTCCCGCAGAATTAATTCATGGCATTACTAAGGTGGGGTGCTGGTGGATGTGAGTAATTTTTTTAGAGTGTTACAATAATTTATCATCCTCTCTCCAGCAGCCGTACTCTGGCTGGCGGCTCTAAAAACCCTACAGTCCACGAGAGAGCAGTGAACAGAAATATTTTCAAGAGCAGATGGGACGTACCTTCAAAACGCAGGATTGTCCCACTGAAACTGGGACATCTGGCAACCCTAAAAAAGCCCAAACTAGATGAAATAAAAATTATGAGATGGAGAAGCAGAAAAATATGTCTTTGCATTGATTAGCAGGGAATGTAATTAATCTCCTTCAACTCCCTTTTCAGTCCTGTGGTGTAAAACAAGGAGAAATCACAGTCTTGCTGCGTTCCCCTGTCACAGTTCTTACGTGATCATTTCAAAGTAGTACAAGTTTTAAAACTTCATAGTAATGCCCCCCCTTCTATTGCTCAGAACTGTTCAGGGAGGGATAAAATTCATGCCCGAACTTCCTTGGTGGAATGCTTTTCTTATGAGCCTGGCCAACAGCGGGGCGAGAACACTCAGCTGACTAGAGTCAGGCCAACTTTTACCGTTCTATTAGGAAATTATACAAACAAATCTTTCTTTGCCTATTAGATGGTTTTATGCCAGTTTCTCTTTTTGTGGAGGGCAAAGGCGAGAGCGGGAGTGCAGGAGGGAAGATCGCCAGCTTTTCTTCTCATCTGCCCTTCCTTTTCTTTCTATATTGCCTCCTAGCATCCCACATAGGGTCAGTTTCTTCTTATTGAAACTGTGTTCCATTTAGCCAAAATACCATTAGACTAGACACCAGCGTTGGTGTGGAGCTTTGTTCCTTTGTCCCCTTTCCCCGCCTCACTCGGGTCCAGCACAGTGCCTGAAACTTATAGGTGCTTACAGGGAAAATTTTTTGCAGATTTGAACAAGCTGACACTTTGCATGGACCAACAACCCTGTATTTGGTCTGGAAGACGATCAGATGAGGGGTCAGTGCCTGAGTTCAGCAGATGATGGGGACAAGATGGAGGCTGGCTGTTTCCTGGTTCGTAGCCTAGGTGGCAAGATCGACGGTGCCTGTGTCAGGGAAGCCTGAAGACGGTGAAGAAGGAGGCATTTACAGAGCTTCTTGGACACATGTGGAGACTTCTGGGAAGCAGGGGAAGGGATGAGTCTGGTGCTAAGAAGGAGACACAGGCTGCTGATAAAGGCTCAGAGAATTCATCAAGCCTGTAGGTGGTCATGGAAGGCACGAGAGTAGCTGAGAGCGTGCACCCAGGTGAGGGTGTCAGCTGTGGTTGGATGTGAGACCCGGCTTTCCTATGGGATTCAAACCTGAGCACGTGTGGTCAAGTCGGAAGGAGTCGATGACAGAGTCTATTTTATTTCATTGTTCACTGTCCGCCTCGTCCACAGGAATGTTAGTTTCACGAGAATAGCATCTTTGTGTTCTGTAGCAACGGCACTGAGAGCCACTGGTATCCTGTGATATAAAACTGGCCCATATTGGGGAAAATTACAAGCAGAAGGGGAGAGAATATACACGATCGTTCAAGGTTCATTATCCCAGAGTCAGGTGCACTGTGGCTCTGGTGGAGAGAAAGCTGCCACTACCTTAAAGTTCTCGAGAGTTTTCAGGGTCCAGAGTGGGCAACCTGGTAGAGAAGTGTCCTCATTAGAAAGTCTGCCTTGGTTGCCAAGGCAGCTAACTCTCCTTGTTAAGCCATTAAAGGGAGGAGGTGAGCCCCCGGGGCCATCAGATCTGTATCTCCTCCCTTGGGTATCCCCAACACCAACAACAGTGCTCAGCACATAGGAAGCAGTCAAAAATAGTCATGGAAACAACAGTGTACCCCCAAAGGGTCTAGCACAGTCCTTGGCACATAGTGAGTGCTCAAGGAGTGAACTTTTCTTCTGTCTTCCAGACTCTTATGGGACTCATGCTAATTTGAACTTATTTCTCCATGCCCTCTTCCATGTTCATACATCCTAGTGGGGTCTGAGCCCCCTTAGGGACCTCCAAGTACCCTGGGATTCTTTCTCTCCTTTTCCTCTAATCACATTTGCTGGACCCTATGTCCCATCCCTCTGCCCGCCCCCTTCCTGTGGACAATAACACCTAACAACAAATATGGAGAGCTGCCACCAGTTTGCAGCCAAAGAAAGAGATTCTCAGGATTCAATGTCTTGCCCAAGACCGTAGGGATGGTAGGTTGCCCTGTGGAAGCGTCTAAGCCTCTTGAGTCCAAGTCCGTGGCTCTGCCACCACCCTCTATAGGAGACACTTGGAGTATGGTTCACAATGATCCTTGAGCAGCGCTTTGGGAGAAAATGATGAAATGGTCATCAGGCTTCTTTCCATGAAAAGCCACACAACACAGGCCGCTTAGGGTGGAATAGTGGAAAGAATATTGTTTGTTAAGACAGCTGGGTTCCTGGGTCAGCTCTGACAGCAAATGTGTGACCTTGGGCAAATCTCAGCAGAGCACTGGGCCTCACTTTTCACTTCTGCAAAATGAGAATAATAATAATTCCTGCCCTTTCTGCCCTCTACGATTTTTAAATCAACAATTGCATAGTGCATATGCACAACAAATACAAAAGTAAATATGCAACTGAGTGGAGAAAGTTGAGAGGATTGTGAAGTTGTCCATAGTATCAGGGCCTCTTTTTTCCATTATAAAAATGGTCAATAAGGGAAAGGGTGCCATTTCGGGTCTCTAAAGATTAAATCATAGTATTCATTTGTGTATTAATTTTGATTCTAAATTAATTTTTCCTAAACAGCATGGCTCATGTTTGAACTGTGCTTTATAACCATTTTTTTTTTTTTTTAATCAGACAGACAAAATTTCTTCTAGTTCACTCTGGCAGAAATAACTCTTTGTCATTGTCATCACTTTGATAAACAGAGCTTTGAGGGCTTAAAACATCCTCGGGGGGGAGAAGTGATATTTACCAAGGGATCCTTTGGTCCACGAGTCTCAACGACTTGTTCCTTACGCAGTTGCATGAATGAGAAAAAGAGCCTGGCTCTTGGATCTGGGACATCTGAACTGACTCCTGCCAAGGGACAGGGACAATTTTAGTGCTGCTGCGAATGTGACTGCTGTTTCCGCCTACTCCCGCCTTCCTCCTTCCTCCTGTCCTTGAGCACGCAGATGCTGCCTGCCTTCTGCTCTCTCCTTTACCAGTTTCTTGAATTGCCATGTCTCCTTGCACCCGTTTTCCACACTCCAGATTCTCACTGTTTTCCTCCTTCTCCCTCCCCACTCCCTATGCACAGTTATATAGTGCTTGGCTTCTCCAATAGACCTGTGCTGTGTCTTTCCTTAGCCTCGTGAGTGCAGCGGGACACAGACAGGGAGTAGCTGGCTGATTTCATTCTTCTCTTGAACCTGAAAATGCCAGTCACAGGAACCCTCTCCAAATCTTCACTTTCTTGCTCGTCTTTCCCCTGGATCGCTGTACCCGTTAACCCAACCAGGCACCCGTCTCTAGTTCAGCCCACCCCAGTCTACCGAATCACGCCTTGCACTGAGAGTGCAAACGTTCCAAATGTTACCTCGGACCATGTCACTTCTGGAATGCCCCAGTAACTCCAGATAAAATCCATATTCATCGACTTCACATTCAAGGTCTTCTTGCACCCGGCCGCTGCTCACTGCTCCTGACTTACTCATTCCTAGATACACACTTAGCACACACTCAGGGTCGATCTCCGATGGCATTGCCAGCGTGGGCAGCAGTGAGGTACTATGGAAAGGACGTGGCTTTGGGGTAGACCCTTGTGCAGGTATCAGTCACTTATTCACCTGTTGAACCATTAACCTCTCTTAGCCTAGTTTTCCGTATATACAACGGGACGTCTTTTGCCCTTCCTCAAGGCCAGGACCAGGGAGAAGTGAATAAAGACTTTGCTTTGGGGTGCCTGGCTGCTCAGTCATTAGCATTTGTCTTCGGCTCAGGTCATGATCCCAGGGTCCTGGGATCAAGCCCCACATCGGGCTCCCTGCTCAGCGGGAAGCCTACTTCTCCCTCTCCCGCTCCCTCTGCTTGTGTTCCCTCTCTCAGTGTGTCTCTCTCTGTCAAATAAATAAAATCTTTAAAAAAATAATAATTAAAAAAAATACAGACTTTGCTTTGGACAAAAAAATTCCAGGGGGCATCAAAAACTCAATAATCAAGAAAATATTATTTTAACATCATATTTTTTAAAGATAAAAATTAATGCAAAAGAACTGCATGATGAACACATTTCAAAATTTAATAGACAGTTTCTGGCCCTGCCCTTACACCTCACTCTTCATCCTGCTCTTCTCTCAAGGTTACCGGAAGAATTCCATGCAGGGTGTTAACCAGCATATGTCCTTGTGCCTTGTCTTCCACTTGGACTTGAGACCTCGAAAGCAGTGATGGTTGAGCATACCTCGAAGACCGGTATTGATCTAAAAACCAGTGTGGATCTGCAGTGAGGTAAGTACAGAAGTTAAAAGTGTTCGTATATTTTTATAATAATAATAGGACAGAGTAGTTTTACTTCTGATCAACCTATTTATAAGTTTGGGCTTTTTATCTTGTATGTCTTCTGTTTCTTTCTTTTTTAGCAATTCATTTTTGTTATAGTTTATAAAAGTTCTGGTGAGCAACAATTTGGAAATCATTTTACAAAACCAGAGCTTCACCACAGATGATTTAAGCACTGATATCCAGTTTGAAACAGCTCAGAAGGCGTGTGACTTTCTAGAATGGATTTATTTGTTCCTAAGGTGGCATGGACCAAACTGTAGGAGGATATGGTCCGGACCCCTCCATATCCTTGTAGTCTATGCAAATGGCGCCCCCTGGTGTTGTGAGCAAAGGAGCCCTGTGTGCGCCCCGCACTGCCCATCAGGATCCACTCAGAATCCCCCTTCTTCCTTTTCAGACTGGATTTCGTTTTCCCGTTTTATTCCTTGCTTACCGCTGCATTCCACTGGCCAATGTATCCATTCTCCATCATTCATCTCCTCATTCAATGAATATTTACGAGCCCCTACGACCGGTGGGGGCATTCACAGATGCTGGGAACATAGCAATGAGAGAACGGGACATGGTACCTACCCTTACTAAGCTTACGGTCTATCAGGCCCAATGAATGATTACATGGACAAATAAATATATCAACCCAGCCTGAGGAAGTAGCATAAAAACTAAACAAAGTGCTCTGATAAATTTTAAAGCAAGGCTTACTTAAACAGAGGGTTCAGGGAAGCTTTCTGCAAGGAGAGGAGCCCTGAAGTTCGACAAGGTCTCAACTGCAAGCAGCAAGGGAGAAGTTTTTCTAGGCAGAAGGAATAAAATGCATTAACTGCCCAGGAAGGCAAGAGCCTGCTGTGCCCCGGGACCTAGGAGAAGAGCAGAGTGATTATACAGAGGGGGGACACTGGTGTCCCCAGGTTGGGAGGGGGCATGCCACCTCATGTAGCGTCTGCAGGCTGGGGTGAGCTCTATGCACGCCACCCAAAATGTGATGAGAAGCTCTCCCCAACTTTAAAACGTGTGTCCCATCTTTGCAATGTATAGTGTTTGGGATAGTAAATGTGGCGAACCCAAGCCAACATGATGGGTTAAGCCTACTGTTGCCATGGTGGACATCGGGTTCACCCATGCGAGGCATTGCCCCCCTGTCTCCCTTGGCTGCCCCTCCCCCCACTGTTGCTTATTCTCACACAGACTCCGATCCTGGGGAAGCAGGCTGCACAGCATGATCAGCTTGGACCCAGTGACTGGTCAAGGGAGGAATGTGTGACCCAAGCTGAACTTGTCGGATTGCTTCTCCGAGGTTTATCCTAACTGGAACCAATGGGGAAAACCACATGCCTTTGGTGCTTAGACACCAACTGTGACCACATTCTCTGCTTTTAGGAGAAAACTTGTGTGCTCTACGGAGTCACAAGCAGGTGGACTGGTATAAAGGAGGGATGGATAGGCACTCGGGACTGCGCTGAGTCCCAGGTCCCAGGCCCTGGCCCTTCCACACTGCCCTGCTTCCTTTATCGCCCCAGAAACCTGATAACCAGTCCTTTTTCCTTATTGTTTTGCTGACGCTTTTTCGAGTATAGTTTCCATGACCTGTAACCACGAAGGCATCACACCTGTAGCCTCCTTGCCTGCCCACCCCCTGCCGGGCTGTCCTTTCCCACATTCACACATTGCCCAAGATCTCATCTGCCTTGACCTATTTTATTTCTTTTATTATTATTATTATTATTATTTTTAAATTTCTTAAAGTGTTAATTCCAGTAGAGATAACATACAGTGGTAAATTACTTTCAGGTATGCTATGTAAGGATTCAACAATTCTATATTTTAAATACTGCGAGGGAAAGTCTATGTTTCCCAAAGTGGATCTGTCAGAAACTTTCTACCACTGGGAAGTGACTGAGTTTCTACCGTTTCTCAGTGTTTTGAGATGCCCTTTATCATCGGAGAAGTTAGCAAATTCGAAGATCATAAGTCGGTATTCTTCACAGATACTATGAGGTTCCTAGGAAAGGGTGTATATATATATATATATATATATATATATATATATATATATATATATAATCTCTTCACAGATACACAAGTGCGCACACGCACACACACACACACCTGCCAGAGTGCATTCTTGTGGATGTTCAGAGCAGTTTCAGTTGTTGCTTTAATGACCAAATAAAAGGAATACCACTTTCCTTGATGTTCTATAAATAAAAGGCCTTTTCTTGGGCTCTGGGTCAATTTCGAGTTCTTCAAAACCATCTGGAACATGATTTCCTTTCTTCTTAACAATTTCTTTGTGCTATTTTTCTTTAAGCTCAACTGTAGTAGGGGAAAAAAAAAAAAAAAAAAAAAAAAAAACCTCTAGAAGCCCAAGCCAAAAATCGGTGTGAATCCTGACAGCAGGCTCCAAAATGCCAAATGGGGGAGAAAGAAAAGGAAACGCTGATTTTTTCCAAAGCCATCTAACAATCCATCCACATAACAATGCATCTATCGCAATGTGTGGAAACTTCCAGAGGCTGGCCTGGGCCAGCAGGAGCAGTTTGTCTTGGTGTCATGTGCCTGTCTATCCATCTACTTCTACCACTCTGAATCTGGTGACCTTTAGGATTCGCTGCAAAATCCAGATGTTCAATCTGGCTTGGAAACCCCCAGAGGACTAACTATGGGGGTATCGCAGAGGTGCCTGGAGATATTTTAAGCTGCAAATGATAAGTTAATGAGCAAAGTGGCTTGTGGAAGTCTTGGAAGCAATGATCTACTGCCGGAGATTGGATTTTTCTGTGGTTTACTCCACTTTTAAGAATAAATTCTGCTAGCTCTAGATTTATGCGAAATCGCTCCTAAAGGCTGCATTGGAACAAGACGGCGTGCCCACTTTAGGAGAACCATTTATACAAAGTTCTCAACTTCAAAACTTCTTAAGTAGGCACTAGTTATTTGCACATCGAAATAATTCTATTAATAACGTTTTTCCTATCTAATGATTCTAATAAATATCCAGCTTCTCCAGTTTCTTTAGAGTATTTGTGGCTACTTTCCCATATTTAGGAGAAAGAAATGTTTTGAGTAAGGTGGGGGGAATGCATATACCCTGGAGCGGAGGTATCAACTTGAAGCCTTTAATTAAGTGGCTGTCACTATAGACCTGATGATTGTCCTGATCACTTGTGATCTCGGGAGGAGGTTTTGGAGTTCTGAAGCTTCAAGGGACTCCATGACTGAAACAAAGATTCTGGTTGGCAATTGGTTAAGTGTGACAGGCTCTCTGAGCGGCTCCTGAAGCTAGTAGCCTGGTCCTGGAGAAATGCCCCTGGATTCCCTGGTTCTGCTAAGGGACAGCTCCCCTTAGCCTGCTAAGGGACAGACGAGGGGGGAAAGAACCTGAACTTGAACCAGAAACCTGCAGATTAGGCTTTAGTATTGGCCATCCGTGTCACCCTTGGGAAGTCATTCATCTCTCAAAGTTCTAGGTTCCCAGTTTGTAAAATGGGAATAATACCTACCCAAATTTTCTGTGTGGTCATGGAACTTAAATGAGATTACACATGTGACCATGCTCATAATCTATTTTAAAAATCACACGAAGAATAGTATCATCCTCTTCATTTTGTCCATAACATAATGGTGTTCTCTCTGCCTCAAATGCTCGGTCCCTTCATCTTCACAAGGTATATGGGTTTAGATTCCAACAAGAAGCATATTTTGCCCCAAATTCCTTAATGCAAAGATTATAATGAAGGAATAGATGTGTGTAATAGGCTTAAGGGAACAACTAGGAAGAATGAGAAGCCTAGGGAGGAGCAGAAGCGAGAAGTCATTGCTACCTCTAAGGCCAGGGGGCTGAGGCTAGGGTGGGAGGCTCCCTGTGACAGAGCCGGAGCTGTGGAGGGCCACCCCAGGGGAGCCGCAATTGTGGAGGGCCACAGTCTCCCCACAGGGTGCAAAGACTCAGGCACTAAGCAAGGAAAGAGCAGGAGACACAGTGCCCCAACTCTCCCTCCTCCTACCCTTTGGTGTCTCCTTTGGGCAAATCTCATTGCAAACCAGTTGGGAAGGGAGTCAGCTAGGGAAGAGCAGGGCGTGGATGGGGGTAAGTGGAGAATCACTAGCTCACTGGTTAATTCCTTCTTGTCATTCAGGTCTCGACTCTTCAGGATGCCTTTTCCTACTACCAATTTAAAGGACCTTTTGCCAGTCCCTTTCAACTCCATAATCTAATTGTACTTTATTTTTTGTAACACTTCGTATGACTTGAAATTATCTTACCATTCATTTGCTTGGTTATTTATTGTTTGCCGCCCTCTGCTAGAAGGTCCATTCCGTGAGGTGAGGGTCTTGTTGGTTTTGTTCACTGCTCTAACTCTAGAGCCTGGAACATTATAGATGTTTCTCATATCAACACCACTGGGGGAAAAAAAGTCAATGAATAATGATGGTAGAGTAATGGAGGAAGATGATTCATTGATCAAAAATGACATAAAATGAATACAGGAGCTGCGACTGTATTGATGGAAATCATCATTGTTCCTAAGCCCGGGCTTAACTGCCAAATTATCCCATTCTAGAAAACCCAGATTGCCCATTCCTGCCAGGGACTGAGGGATGTTCATGAACGACTTGCCTCAAAGATTAGCTGTTCCCTCATTGTTTTTTGCACACTGCAACAGGAATAGATTTTTAATGACTGAGTGTCAGGAAGAACCAAGACTACTCATTTTCCATTTGAGTCTGGAAATGGAGGCTTTACCATTTCCTCTACACATTCGTATCATTCTGGCAAAAAGGTAGCTCATATGGCATAGAAGCTCCTGCTCCCAAAGAACTAGATGCATCTTGGCAATGACAATAATATTTGTAATCCCATATACTTTGTATGAAGTACTTAGCCATCGTGCTTTAATCCTGACACTACTTATGGGAAAAGTGTTATTTTCTAATTTCTTAGATAAGAAAATTGAGGTTCAAAGAGGTTAGATAAGTTGCCCTGTAAGAAAAATGGAACTTGATCTCAAACTCAGTCCCCTTGGGAGCCAGTTCCTATGTCAATATCACTGAAAAGAACATAGAACTCTACTGGCAAAACCTGTCACTGACAAGGAAAATCCATGAATGGGAGATCTGGAAGAGTCTTATCTACCAACTGGTATGAATTCATTCAGCATCTGTTAGTTGATCAGAGAGGTTAGTCAAGTAATGAATGGATTTTAGACTCAGACTCAAGAACTTACCTTGGTACACATTTGCTTTTTGATTTTAGTTAAGTCACTTCTCTTTGAGTCATAGTTTTTTCTTCTCTAAATGGGTTATCAGCACATGTCTTCTAGAGTCATTTGGGAATTAACTTGGCCCAAGTCACACTATTAGCAAAGGGCAAAACCAGAATTTGAGCCCAGTCACTGAAGCTAATAATAGCATTGAAATAATAGCTTTGAAAATGAGACTGGACATTCCCCAGTCCTCCATCTCATTTGCCCTCTCAGCCAACCCAGTGATTTGCCCACCCACTGTTAGAAAAATGAGGGCAAGACAGGGAAGAAAAAGAGACTTGATGTAATGAGTCCTTAACCTCCAAGTAGGGTTGAGTCTGAGCATGGGGAAGGCAAAAGATAGGAGCAGAGGCAGAGCATTCGCCCACATTTATCCTGGTAGAACATTTATCTCAAGTAATCCAGGACTTCAATCTGTCCTTTCCAAATGTAAAAGAATTTTCTAAGATCCTTAACATGCCTAACCCATCCCCTCTACCTTTGCTTTTCAGTGCCCTCAGTCAGGGGAAAACAGAAATCCTGCGGCTCCTTTGGACTCGGGCCATGGGAACCCAGATGAAGCTAAGGACAAGCAGCTCTCCTCCTGCTGTTCCTGCTGGACAGCAATAAACAGCCAACCGTCCCCAAGGGGAGCAGACCTCACCGCTGATGTGAGCACAAACTGCCAAGGCTGCACCCCGTGATGACAATGGGAAGGGAGTCCTTGCAGCTCAGGAGGGCAAGTGGACTTTGCAGTTAAGCAAGCAGCTGAACAGACATTGTAGTTAATCATGCCAGATGTTGTGGCATCAGCTCTATTGGAAACCAAAAGAGGGCGGAGGTCACTCGTGGTACCAGGCAAAAGGAATGGCAGGTAAAGAGGAATGTTTTAGCTATGAATTACTGTTAAAAAAAAAAAAGACAGGGAAAATATGCTGGCGGTGATTTTAACATGGGTCAAGGTTATTTGAAATGTGCATGGAAGTTATTTTTGTAAAGCACAATTAGCAGCGTTGGATACCCAGATTCCCCCTAAGAGGGGGGATTCGACCATTACAGCCTCTGGACATGGAATCAGCTATCTTGGAAAATGGAGAGATCTTCCTTGTCATTCACATGTCCAGCAGAGCCTGCGTGACCTTTAGGGAACTAGGTGAAGTGGATTCGATCACTGGATGGAAGAACACGGATTAGAGTGTCTTCCAAGGCTTGGAGGACCTAATATGACGTAAACAATGGCTGGACTTAGTGAGCACATCCCTATAAGGAGAGCAAGAACTGTACCCCCCATGTCCGGCCCTGAGTCATTGCTCACCTAATGAGTTTCTAATAATAACAATACATACATTTATTGTTATTTAATTTTAAATTAAATACCTATAATGCCTTAGGCATTGCACTAAGATAGTCCCACATTATTCAGTCCTCTCCCCAACCACTGAGCTATAGAGCAAGGATTCCAACCCTGCCCCCCTAAGGTAGGCCCTTACACACGGTATCTCTCAATCGCTACTCTCCTACAGGGCCTTGTTGGTTAGGAGATGTTAATCTGAGAGGCTGACTCACACAGTAGTACTAAATGCTTTCATGACTTTGCAAGAGCCTCTGCATTTTACACAGTGCTCGACGCTCTGATATAAATGTCCAGTATATGAAGTGCGTGGGCACGTTGGCAACCTCATGGAGGTGTGGAGGACCCTGGGATATTTTCTTCAGGGACCAGCCACTTGTTGGAAATCTGTGCCTTTTGGGTCGGGTCCATCAAGTTCATTATCATTTTTTAAAATGTTTTATGAGAAATGAATCGTCAGGAGAAAGGAGATAGGCCTTTTGCTAGGCACTCGAGTGGACTTATCATTTAACTCTCACAATGAGCACATGATCATTTAAATTCTTGTGGAAAAGGAAACTAAGGCTCAGAGTGGTTTACCAAGTTGACAGAGGTCACATGGGGGTGAGCAGAATCTGGTTTTAAATATGAGCCTTCAGGACTCCAAAGCCCCCAACTCTGGAAACTTTGGGGAAAAGTGGGGAAGGTGTTTAGTCCATGCTTCTAAAACTTGCTCTGGGTAAACACTCTGACCCCTGTGAAATAGTCATGTGTCAGTAAGGTGGGAAACACTTCTTACTTTTCTCTGGTTTTAGAGATTCTCAGTTCACATCAGCTTAGGACAGATCCTCAGAATTCCTGCTACAAGGACTGTTCGTGCTTACTCAACACTCCCCAAATGTATTCAACCACCAAGCCTTTCCCCTTGGGTCTTCATTGTTGTTCTCGCCATGCAAGGACTGGTCTGGGTTTCCATGTAATATGGATGAACATTCCATAGACCTTGGACTTTAATTTGTGAGACTGGTTTATTCTGCTTTTATGAGAGAATCAAGGCCAAAGCAGGAACAGCCAATGTTTAATGCTTTCTTTGTGTGTATGCATGAGTGTGTGTGTGTGTGGTCCGTGTGTCTGTGTGCATAACAGAAACAGAAAGAGAGAGAGAGTCTGAGAGTCTGTGTGCTACCACCACGTCTAATTGGGAACAAGAAGGTGAATAAATGAATTCTGTTACTTCACTTGCTTTCCCTACTGGGCTCACTGACTGCCCCAACTTTTCTTCTTACCCTTTATTATATGAATATTGCAAATGGGAATGTAACGGAAAATTCTTTTGTTAGGGATTGGTATGTGTTCCTGGGCGTGCTGGGAATTGGGATGAGGGGAGGAGGAAGGTAGAAACATGAATCCACCTCCTGGTATGGAAAGAT
This sequence comes from Nasua narica, assembly GCA_028533885.1. Taxonomy (NCBI): domain Eukaryota; kingdom Metazoa; phylum Chordata; class Mammalia; order Carnivora; family Procyonidae; genus Nasua; species Nasua narica. Next base: position 52,809,022 of record CM052806.1, read on the forward strand.
GAGACTAAAGGCTTATGTTGGAGATGTTGGTGTAACCATAACCGATCCTTTCAAGCATTTTGTGGGAATGCTTCCTGAAAAAGATTGTCGCTATGCTTTGTATGATGCAAGCTTTGAAACCAAGGAATCCAGAAAAGGCTGGGATATGACAGATTGTATCAGCTTCTCTTAGGAAAGCTGGCATGGTTATTTGTACCCAGCCTCTCTGAGGCATTGCATATATATGCCCCTGACCTACAGCCAGGGGTAGAGACAGAGGCTAATAGAAAAATTTTAGGATCTCCTCCAATGGAATTGCAGATTTGGGAGAGTCTGCTGGGGCATAAGTTCTTCTACCACATTTTGGTATCTCAGATAGTTGGACCAGATGGTATTTAAGGTTTCTAACAGATTAATGCCCAATGACTCAATGATTTTAACCATCCTTCCCAAAGGGTTACTAAAAATTGATCATTACGGAACTGTTCAGACTGTTGCTGGGTAAGTAGCTCCCAATATAGTCTCTCCCACCTTCTTACTAAAATACTCAGGAAGAGGCAGAATAAGAGAAAATCCAAAGCATTAGAAACTGAGACTTATGGACAACTTATTATCAAGATTTGGAATGCCTTGTTACTAAATAAAACACAAATGGAATTATTTCAGAAAAAAAGAGACCAGTTTGTATCATGACCTGGTTTCATGTAATGAAACAGTATGATTAAAAAAATAATAGATGTTCCCTTCCTTCCATTTCATCTACTGCAGATTTAAGAACTCGGCTCTGTACCCACAAGACCAGCAATGTGTATACTCCTCAATCCTTCATTTTCTACTTTTTGAACTCTAAGGCAGAGACTATATATCTTAGAACTCAAGTAGGAGGTGCAGAGGGGAGGGCTTAGGCAGAGTGCATTCTGGCAAGTTCCATTCTATGAAGAAAATAGTGAATGGAGCAGCTGGGTAACTCAGTCAGTTGAACATCTGACTCTTGATTTTGGCTCAGGTCATGATCTCAGGGTCATGAGATCGAGCCCTGTGTTGGGATCCATGCTGAGCATGGAGCATGCTTAAGATTCTCTCTCTCTCTCCCCCTGCCCCTCTCCCCACTCTCTCCCTAAAAACATTAAACATTTTTTAAAAAGATAGCTTATAAAGAAATGAGTGAAACCCAGAGCTGAGGAAGGAAACTTGTAAAGCACACCTTGGCATGATCGATTTTCACATATTGTTTGGGCCTGTAGCATGAGAGAACTAAGGCAGGAGAATAGCAGGAAGATTATCCATGAGCTAAAAGCTTCTTGGAAGAAACTGGTCAAGGATCTGGAAGATGAACTCATTGACTTGCCCTTGCACTTTAGGTTGGAGAAGGGAAATCAATAAGTGGAAACACCCAGTGTGGAAATAAATATGGGGAATGACTAGATCTCACCTTCCTTGAAGGATGGACAATAGCAGTAAGAGAGCAGTGTGGGGAACATGAATGCCCAGCCAATGATGCATTTAGCACATCATTGGAGAAAATAAGGAAAAGAAGATAATTCTACAAATCATCCATTTATGACCTGAAGGAAAATTTTGGGCAGCAGTTAGGTTATATTCACCATGGAACAAAAAAGACATGGTCTACGTGAAACATGAGCAGAGAGCCATCAAGGGAGAACAGATTAAGTTTAAAAGGTTGGAGCATGGGATTAAAATAGACTTAAATGAGATAATAGAGAATTTTAAAGAATCTTAAAAGTCAGTAGCTGCATTAAATTTTACATTGGAGAAGAGTAGAACTGATGTGTAAAAAAAAATTAGCAGTGCTGCGAATGACAAATTTGTAATTTTTTTCCAGAATGCAGAGGCAATATTAAAAAAAAAGGAGAAAAAAAAGAGACTATAAACATTAATGACAAATATAGATGGCCAACTTGCAAATTATTATTATTTCTGAATGGAAAAAGTAGAAAAGATGTAAAATTATAATAAAAGTGCATTTTCTGCATAGTCCTTGTGAAGACAAAGAAATGACACACACATCTAGTCATTTGGATAAAGACAAACAACTAGGATAAAGATAAAAATCAATTATGATCCAAATAAGAGAAACAGGTTTTCTGCAAGGAAACAAACATTAATTTAGCTCATTTTCTCATTTGTAGCCTTAAATGTCAGTAGATGATAAAACAATGCTTTTTTTTCTCTGTCAATGAATAGTTTTTACACCCAAGAATTTTAGATTCAGTCAATTTTGAGAAGGTAATAGAAATATGCCTTCTATGAGGCCCCTGGGTGGCTCAGTGGGTTAAAGCCTCTGCCTTAGGCTCAGGTCATGATCTCAGGGTCCTGGGATCAAGCCCTACATCTGGCTCTCTGCTCAGCAGGGAGCCTGCTTCCCCCTGCCTCTCTGCCTGCTTGTGATCTCTCTTTGTCAAATAAATAAATAAAATCTTTTTTTTAAAAAAAGAAATATATCTTCTGATAAACCCTTCATAAAATATACATATATTTTTAAAGATTTTATATATATATATATATATGTTAAGTTATAAACAAGATTTTAGGTGATGTGAATAATATAATTAATACAGGTAATGTTAAATATACATTTCACACTTACGTCCTTACAAACTGAGAGTCTGAGATCCCCATGCCTGCCATGTACACAAATCAGTTACATATACAGAGTATCGAAAATTCCAAAGAAACCATTGTATAGGCCTCAGCCATCCTGACCTCTGCCTAATGCAATGATACTAGAATTTAATAACAAAAGGTTAATGTATGAAGGCACCAGTAAATGAAAAGCAAATTTTCCAAATAAACCAGGTTGAGTTTTTCAATTTTGTTTTTCAGCTCAAGTGCCAACTGTTGAAAGTCTTGGAAGACGACCACTTGGGTCTCTGAGATGGAGTAGTGTTGGAGAGGATGTCACATTGTTGGCTTAAGGAAAGGTCAGTTGTGAAATTTACAGAAGATTGGGTTTGTTTGTTTGTTTTCTTAATAGCTCCTATTACCAAGCAACACCTCACCCTTCAGCTCAACTTGCTTTTGTAAGAGATGTAAAATATTTTATAAACCTGAGAGAAATTTGACTTCAACAGAGCACGTGTCCTATAGAGAATGGAAGAAACAGCAAACATTTGCCCAATTGCCACCCATCTGATAAGCATTCCTTTCCCGCCCCTGAAGGGTGAGCCTTGAGTGGTAAGGGAAATATGTGTCACCTCCCCCTTGGCCCGCCACCCACAAACTTCTCTGAAGCATTTATTGTTCTCTGTTTAAGTTGGAAACCCAGTCCGTCAAGGACTGTCAAATGTTCCCAGAAGTTCAGGCCCTGATTTCTGGCTCTTCTCCAAGTCTTATGCGGTGGAGATGCCTGTAATGTGCATCCCAGGCCTGTGGGAGCTGACATGCCAAGGAGGGCCCCTTGGCTGAGCTCAGGCTGGGTGTTTTGGGGTGACTTTGCTTCCTTTCAGCTCAGGTGTCCATCAGCTTCCCACTAGAAGCTTGATGTGCTGCCCCAATGCTCACAAGCCTAAAGGGAGTAATTCCACAGAGTTTGTCAAAGGAGAAGAATAGTTTGATTCTTAAACAGTTCTCGGGCACAGTGCTAATGCATCCTGGCCATTGAACGTTCTAGAGATATTGCTTCGTTGAACCATAATGTTTAGTGATTTGTACAGTGAAAAAAAAATACTGTAAGTTGGCCTTGGATTGCAATGCTGTTTCTGTTGCTAGGCCCCTTTGCTAGGACTTGGGTGTTGGGACTCCTAAAGCAGGAGTAATTTTTGCCCATGACTGGCTCTAATTGCTCATATTTTGAATTTCTTCTTCTCCTAACACGAACTGAAGAATACAGTGGACATTTAGTAAATGTTTACTGAAAATATTGGAGCCTGAGAGGAAGGTGTGTGGTAACCATACTTACAAAATTTTTCCAGAACCTTCTTCATTTTAAACATCCCACCTTGTTATGCATAGAGGTACAATTTTGTCTTGATTATCAAGTGAAAAAGTATGGTCCCTTTGGTGTGGGTTTCATGTAGCTGAAGGAGGAGAAGCTTTGGACAGGCTGTCAGCCTGTGTGAGCCACACACATAAAACACCTTAGCACAATGACATCATGGAAAGCCTCTCAGCTTTGGAATCGGAAAGGCCTGGGTTTGCACCCCAGCTTCACTAGGCATTACTTGCATGACGTCTGGTAAAATCGTGGTGGGGAGAACTGATGTTCTCAAGGCCATCTTCGTGGGAGACGTACAGGGAGTGGGGAAGGAGGGATACTGTGGAATCATATTTCCTGGCACTGACAGTCGAAAAGCCCTTGTTCCCCCATACTGCGCACAGCGTCCTCATAGTCAGCTCTGGGCCTCCAGTTCTGCTTCCATGAGAAGAGCTCGACTTCCTGAAACAACGGGCGGGGAGAATGGAAATCAGAAATGTCTTAATGCCTTTTCCTGGAAAATGTTTACTGCTACTCTTGCTCTTTCAACAAACCTGGAGGGTATTTGCAGAGTGGCCTACGATTCTAAAGTTGTGAAAACATAGTTTGCTCAACATCACTACTCTGTGCAAAGGTTGCAGGTTCAATCCAGTTTGATGGGAGCAGGGAAGGAGAGAAGGAAAGGTCGTGCATATGGGAAAAACTTCCACAGGTAAATCCTATGAAAATGAAAACTCCGGGATGGCCTCTTTATTTAAATGGGCCAACACCTTTTTCTTTTTCTGGGGGAAATGTAATGCACTCTGGCATCAGGCAGGACTGCTCCCTTCCTCACCAAGATGGAATAACAGCATCATAGCTGAATTCCACCTGTGCCGTTCTCTCACCACAATGTTTGGCCAGTGGCCTAAAATACTTGGCTGCAGTTGAGGGAAATTAGATTGTGAGGAACTGGTCTGATTAACTCACCTCTAAACTCAGGGTAAACAAAACTCCCTTTGGCAGGGGGGAAGGGGTAGGGGTTGTAGTAGTTAGAGCATGTGTTTTCAGCCCTGAAGAAGAAATTAGCAAATGAACTTGAGCCTAGCGATCTGAGATTCATCAGTAATTAAAAAGTACCCGATTCATCTATGCAATCTGACCGCATTCAGGATGGAGAGACAGCCTCCGCTGGTCCGTAGCTCACCATGGGTCTCTGTGCCACAGCGAAATCTTTGAATGCAGATGCCAAGCTGTCAATACAATGCATTCGGGCTGTTTTCAAAGCAAGTGAATTATCTATTGATTCTTTTGCACCTCCAAACCACCCTCTGACACAGGCAGGCATGACATTATTATCCCCATTTGGCAGATAAGGAACCCAAGGATCAAAATGTTAGATGACTTGCCAATGCCACAGAGTTAGTAAGTGGCTGCTCCAGTTCTTAAATCCAGAACAATTCAAAACAATCCAAATTTATGGAGTCCTTACTATGTTCCCGATTTCATGTCTCCTTCTTGTCTCTGTCTTCTTGCTCTTCCCACCAAATCATGATGTGGTGTCGTCGGGTCCAACACCAGTGTCACTCAGGGGTGCCCATCAGGCCCTCTGGTCACAGTCTTGGTCCTGCTTTTCCTCAAGACAGATGCTCATGCCTGTCAGTTGCATTTCTGCCAAATTGAGTAAGAGATATTGGCAAACTCACAAAGATCTTAGAAACCCTTTCTTTTCTGAGGCTTTGTGGACCCTCTCTGGTCCGAGTGGGTGTGTGCCCCTTTCGCTGTGCACATTGAAATTCTCAGTAGTTTGGGTCATGGGCCACAGAGCAAGGCCTATGTGGAATACATCTGGTATATTTTCATCCAGAATGGGGTCTCAAATGTTGCTGAGAGTATTAATTATTATGCAAAATTAAAGGTTATTGTGAATTGTGACAATAATAACATTCATATAATAATTTTAGTAATGGATACCACTTACTGGGGACACATTGTTTTCCAGGTGCTTTTATAGAATGAATTCACTTAATCCTCATAAAATCAATATACAGGATGAAAACTAACACGGCCTGTGGCTCCCTTTCTGAGACTGAGCCCTGGAACTACCCCAGGTGATAAAGAAAGACGAAGACAGCCCCAACCAACCTACATGAAACCCAAGGAATTCCTGGACAACAGAAGGCCCAGCAACCATGATGAGTGACTAGGTAAGGAAGAGGATTTCACCCATGCTCTTTTCTTCCCCTACTTTACCCTGGGCAGACTACTGTCCACCCCACTACCTCTAAAAGACAAAAATCAGCAACCAGCCCAATGAGGTGAGGGGACACCTGGTCAGAGTAGGGCTGGAGGCAGGCCACAGGGCCAATAGCAACAGATACATGACAACTGGGCCAATCAGTAATTGAGCTTTTCCTCCTTAATTACCACCCTCCCTGACCCCAAGGTGTTAGTTAGATGATGACAAGTGAATGAAAGAGCCATTGAAAGGAGCAGGGTCAGCACACAGGTGCAAAGGTGGCTCAGGTGACTCATCTGACCAAGAGGCCTTCCTTCATCCCCACCATTTAAATTCTTATGGACATAAGGAAGCATCCAGGCTTTTACTCTTTCCCATAGGTTCATACCACCAGTCAAAATGTCCACTACATCCAGAGGACTATGAGCTCAGAAGGAAAAATATCAAGGTAGCTAAAGAACAAACACTAAAAGGAAGACAGCAGGGGCACCTGGGTGGTTTATTCGGTTAAGCATCCAGCTCTTGGTTTCAGCTCAGGTCATGATCTCATGGATCATGGATCATGAGATCAAGGCCCTATTGGACTCTGTGCTCAGTGGGGAGTCTACCCAAAAATTCTCTCCTTCTGCTCCTCCCTTTGCTCTCTTTCCCTCTCTAAAATGAATAAATTTTTTTAAAAAAATGCATGTCTGTTCACCTAGCAATTACATTTCAACAAAATTAAAAATCCTTAAAAAAAAAAATGAAGACAGCGACTTAACAGCATACACTGAATACAAGATTATTAAAAGACCAGGGAAAAATTTTAAATGTCTCCCTATCTGGCAAGACATCTCCTTAAAGTCATCACTGTTCACATCACCAGTAATGGGACAAATTGACTTCATTTGACTCTTGATACAGTGCACTGAGAAGAGCACAGTACACAGAATCACTTCAGTGGTATTTTTGCAAAAATGCATACCCTGAATCTAATCATGGGGAAACATTAGTTACCCAAACTGAGGGACATCCTGCAATTTAGTGTTTCAAAATGTTGTTCCAAAGTATTTAAAATACTTAGGGATATTCCAGATGAAAGCAGGATAAAGAGACATAATAACTGAATGCAACTCATTATCTAAAATTTTCTTTTGTTTTAAAGGCCATTTGGGAAACAACTAGTGAATTCTCAATAAGGTTTATGGATTAGATAATAGTATTTTATCAATGTGAATTTCCTGATTTTGATCACTGTATTACCATACAGTGGTATGTATTAACACTGAAGTCTTTAGGGATAAGGAGGTATCATGTCCATAATTTGCTCTCAGGTGATTTAGACCTATATATCTATAAATCTACCTGTCTCTGTAGATTGATAGCTAAATAAAGATACCTAAACTCAGAGAGAGAGAGAGAGAGAGAGAGAGAACAGCAAATGTGGTAAAATGTTGGGATAAGGAATTTGGGGGACTCCTGCTGGCTCAGTCAGTTGGGCAACCAACTCTTGGTTTCAGCTCAGGTCATGATCTCAGGTTCATGTGAGATCAAGCCCTACTTCAGTTGCCCCGCTCAGTGGGGAATCTGCTTGAGGATTCCCTTCCTTTCCCTCTCCCCCTTCCCCATGCTCTCTCTCTCTCTCTCTCTCTAATAAATAAATAAATAAATAAATATTTTTTAAAAAGAATAAGGAATCAGGGTAAATGACCTGTATACATTCTTTGTACTATTTTTATAAGTTTTCTCTAAGAAGGAAATTATGTTAAAATCAAAGGTTTAAAAATATGATTTTCACACACATTTCCTATCCCTTTCCTTGCTTTAGATTTCTTTTCTGTGCTTATAACACCTGACGTATATTTATTTGATTATTTGTTTGTCTCCCTCTAGTATAATATAAATTCAGTGAGATATGTTTTGTCCCAGCTGTATTTCCAGTCTGCAAAATAGTACCTAGGACATAAGTGCCAATATAACAAATGAATGCGCAATAATTGTTCAATGACTATTCTCACAGAGGGATAGAGAAGGAGGTTGGAAAAATGAAGCTAGAGCAAGAATTCATGAAGAAGAATTTGAGGGTATAAATTTTGTTATAGTTGTGGTGAAACTTAAGAACATGAAATAAAAGAGAAAATTCAGAAAGCTCCTGAGGAGAAAAAGATCACCTACAGAAGAATAATAATCTGAGAGATAGCAGATTTCTCAATCACAACACTAGATGCAAGTATACAAGTAGAATGTAATTTCAAAAGATTTAAGGAAAAGAACATTCAATCTAGAATTTTATATCCAGTTAAATTTTCATTTAATCTTGAACATTAAAAAAGATATTCTCAGGCCTCACATTGGGCTTCCCGCTCAGTGGGAAGCCTGCCTCTCTCTCTCCGTGCTGCTCCCCCTGCTTGTGCTCTCTCTCTCTCTGTCAAATAAACAAATAAAAATATTTTTTAAAATAATAAAATTTATATATATATATTAATATATATAAAACATATATATAATATATATATTATATATATAAAACATACATATATTAAAATATACATATTAAAGGCATATATATATATGCTCAGGAATATAAGGAATGTCAGAACTAATAGCTTACAAAGAGAAATTCACATTACTTATAATATTACACAGAAAATTCACAAAAATTCAAGTACTATCCATAAATTAATTTCAGATCATTGGCATCATGGAAACTAAAAAGTTTGTAATTACTTAAAAGAATGTTTATAATTTTAAATATATGATCAATAAGCCAGATAGGCTCAAAACAAGTGATAGGCTCAAAACAAGTGAAGGTAGATATAAAGCCAAGAAAGTAAACCCTAGAATGAGGAAAGAGGAAATAATAAAGATTAGAGCAGAAATAAATGGAGTATAGAATAAAAGAGCAATACAGAAGGTGAATAAAACCAGAACTTTGTTTCTTTTCAAAGATTTATAAACTTCGGGCATTTGATAAGATAGAAAATTAAAAATGCTTATCTGCACATTAATTATACTTGGATTTTTAAAAATTTAATTTAAAAATGCTTATCTGCAAAATATTTTAGAAAGTTGAGAAATAACTATGGACAAAATGGAAAGCTCATACAGTTTGAAAGAATATCAGAGACAACTATAGGCAACAACTTGAAAAGCTTGAGCCAAATGTGTAAATTTCAAGAAACATATTAAATACCAAAATTAAATACCATAAGAATAAATAGAAAATATGAATAAATCCTATTGTCAAAGAAATGGTTAAAGACTTCTGCCTCCACCCTGCTTTTACCAGCAGAAAGCCCCAGGCCCAGATGACTTTTAAAAAGAGTTCTATCCATTTTAAATAAAAATTAAAAAAAAAAAAAGTAAAGGTAATAAATCATGAGGCTGATATATTTGCAATTTCAAGACAAGAAATGAGAAGAACAAGAAATGGAAATTATATGGACATTTCACTTAAAAACAGATGAAACCTTGAAATTAGTTATTAGCTAATGGAGTACTTACTGTATTTTTAAGGTAATACACCATAATCAGGATTTATCTTAGGAAAGTAGTACCTAAAAGGAAGACTAACTCAGAGAAATTATTAGAAAAGTAGAATTAGAAGGTTGTCTCCTTAACTTGAGAAAGTCTACATATTAAAGACATCCAGGAAACATACACAACAGAGAAATACAGACTTGATCCTTTTTTTTTTAAAGATTTTATTTATTTATTTGACAAAGAGAGAGAGAGAGACAGCACAAGTAGGGGGAGCAGCAGGCAGAGGGAGAAGCGGGCTCCCTGCTCAGGGAGCCCAATGTGGGGCTCGATCCCAAGAGCCTGGGATCATGACCCAAGCCAAAGGCAGACGCTCAACCAGCTGAGCCACCCAGGTGCCCCCAGACTTGATTCTTTTAATGAAGGAAATAACACAAGGATATAGCCACTGTCACTACTACCTTGTTGTTTAAAATAGTGTTAGAAGTTCTGGTCAATGCAATGAGAAAAAAAAAAATAATTAATGGAGGAAGAAAAAAGAAAAAAAAAAGCTATGAAGATAGAAAAGGACAATATGGTTATTGTTGTAAATTACAGGATCATCTCCCCAGACAGTGTAACAGAATTTTCAAAATACAGTAACAATAGAGTTCCAAAAGATTGTCAGTTACAAACTGAGGTACTATATATCAATACCATTCTTCTATACTAGTTTATTAGCCAGGATTCTTCAGAGAAACAGAACCACAGAACCAACGGGATGTGTGAGTGTGCGTGTGTGCAGTGTGTGCGTATCTGGAAATATACCTCTCGTTCATTAGACAGGTATTTATAGAGGTGTAGATATGAGATATAACATATATCCCAGTATGTGTGTGTGTGTGTGTGTGTGTGTGTGTGTATTATCTATCCATATAGACAGAGACAGGCAGAGAGGCAGAGACAGAGAGAGACAAAGAGGGCAGCAGAGAGATAAAGACACACACACACACACACACACAGTTTTGATATATTAAAAAAATGCTTCCACAAACAGGAGTAGGGGAAAGTGGATGGACTGAAGATTGTTCAGGAGATGGTATTCACAAAACTGGCTCACCATATGCATAAAAAATAAGTTTGGATCCACACTTTGTACTGCATATTAGAGTGAACTCCAGCGGCATAAAAGACCTATATATTAGAAGTAAAGCTATAAAATGAATGGGGGGCATGATAATTTATTTAATCATCTGGTGAAGTACTTCTTAAATAAGAACCCCAAAGCACAAACCAGAAGGCAAAAATCGGATTTGACAACATCGAAATTAAAGACTTCTGTTCAATGAACCGCTCTATAGATTATGTTAACATATGGGTGGCAGATTAGGAGAACATATTTGCAACCTCAAAAACCAACAAGGGATTAATCTAGAAAATACAAGGGATTCTCATGAATCAACCAGAAACAAAAATGAACACAGTAGAAAAACAGGCAAAGGTTATGATGATACAATTCAAAGAAAGGAAAGCATGGAAGGATAAAAGTGGTTGAAGAGATTCTCAACTTCGTTAGTCAAAGTGTAAAAAGAGAAGTAAAAACTAAAATAATGCGGACATACCACCTTCTGTCCATCTAAGTGAAAATCAGGTACCCCCCAGAGTTAGCAAATGCTTAGGAAGTGAGATCTCTCCTGAACCCTGCTGGGACTATGGACAAGGCAACACCATTCTGGAGAGCAATGTGGCAGAACTGGGTGAAGTAAGAAATGCATAAACCCTCTAAGGTAGGCAATGGCCTGACCTATAGAGATGAGAAGGCGCAGTAATACCATAAGGAAAAAAACGACAGAAAAACAACCAGATTGTTCAATTCTTCTATGGCATACAATTCCCTTTGTGGTAATAAGGTGGATCATGGATGTTGATATTAGCCACACCCACCTTACATTCCCGGTCAAAATAACAAAGAAGATAGCCCAAGACTCTGAGCCTCTCAGCTATGGTATGGCCTTCACTCTTCAAGGCTAGTGGAGACCTCAAAACTTTGGAGGTGTCATCCTGAGTTAAAAAGAGACCCCAGGGAGATGTGATCATTCAAAACACCATGATCCTTGATCTTAGGTATATCATTTACCAAAAAACAAAGTAAAAATGTAGGGTTGGCCATATCTGAGTTATCATTCTCACTAATCCACGACTCTCGACTAGCCTCTATGACGTTGCCAAACTGACTCTGATCCTGAAATCTGACCACAAGGTATATATCCCAGATATACTCATGTATGACATCATGAACACCTAGCCATGGGAGACAAGACCACGAATGCTCATAATTTCATTATAGGTGACTGGGCAGCGAGGGAGCCCAACTAAGATTTTATCAGTGGTGGAATGGATAAGTAACATAAATAGAGTTGAGTCTTAAATGATGAGCAGGAACTCTACAAGCAAAGAAGTAAGGGAAAGTTCTTCTTGATTGAGGAAGGAAGCAACATCTACATGGGTATGATGAGTGAGAAAAACAAAAAAAAACAAAAATGAGGAAGAAGGGAAAAATCTAAAATAATCCCACATCTCTGGCTTGGAATTTGAGTCAATGGTTTTGTCACTACCTGAGATCAGAAGACTGGAAATACAGGGGAATATTCTCTGGGCTTAAGAAATATGAGATTATGAACAAAAATAATTAAGTCATTGGCTCTGCTATCCAGAATCTTCAAGTTTAGTGGGGAAGAAAGCCACAGAGACAAGTGATATTGTAGTAAAATTGCAAGGTACAGTAATGCCATCAGAGTAGGGAAATTAGCTGCCTCGGGCAGGGGGTATATCGGCCATAGTTAAGAGCATAGACTCTGGAGCCAAGACCTGGGGTTTGAATCCTAATTCCTCCTTTGAGAGTTCGTGTTCCTTAATCTTCCCACATCTCAGGCTTCTCATCTGCAAAATAGGAATAACAGTAGCACCTATAATGCAGGTCTGTTGTGAGGTTTTAATTAGGACAGTGTTAGGAACATAGGCAGTGTTTAAACTGGTGAGTAAGGCATGTCCTTGAGGCCTTATGATATTGTGAAAAAAGGAATTCGGACTCGGAGGTAGAAGCCTCCATCGTAGTTCCAGAGTTCAGATCATGTATCCTTGGATGAAACAGTCACCTTTCTGAGTTTTAATTAGAATTAATTGTTAAATATAGAAAGAAAAAAATCTTTCCTGCCCTGGGTATCTAACAAGTCCTTAAAAACAAAGTAAAATAATGGATGCATTTAAATGAAGCTGTAAAACCAATACTAATGGAGCAAATTATAATCATTAATGCAATTTCACGGGGTGGGGGGGGAGAAATGCTAACAATAGGATGTATTCGCTGTTTTAAGGGTTTGCCAGTCTGTGGGAACAGGGAAATATCAAGGACGGAGATCTGACCTAGGGATAGAATTACCAATTCATTCCACCTTCCTTTCAGGGTTCTTATGACAATTAACTTGCCAAGTTTCAACCGCAAGACCATATGTTTACTAGATCACGTGGGGAAATGTGGTTTATTCTGATTATTTGTTTGTATTAACATTATTAGTGCAGTGCTTCATTTATTACGTTGGCCCAAATTCAATCTGTCAGGAGGTTTTACAGCACGTAAAGTGTAAAAAATATTCTAAATGCAAGTGATTTTTAAAATAGGAGAATCCTAAGCTCACCTCCTCCCTCGCGGACCTTGTTGGCAATCACCTTGGGCCTCACACAGAGCGGGAGTCATGCTGATTACAGTCCTAACCCTTTCTAAGGTCTTGAAGTTCCTTCTGAAGTGTCAAAGGAGTATTCACATGTACTAATGACAGCTTTAATATTTAATGGACTTTAATTATTCTAATTATTTGGAAGCTGGTACTCAGTGACCTAATTCAAGGTAGGTCATTTGACCAACCAGACCACCCATTTTCTGAGCACACAGAGTAACTAAATATACATCAAACACCTCCCTTCAATGCTTCTCCCTCTCAATCACAAATAAAATGCCAAGTTCAGCCAGTAAAGTATAGAATCATTATAGTACCCAAATTCACAATCGTTATTTTCTAAGTCATAAATCAGCCCATGATGTGAGGCTTCCTACTTCTTTGGCCTCATCTCTCCCCTTTGCTTCCACATACTCAGTTTCTGTCATACAGATGACTTTGCAGTTCCCCAAATGTGTTGTCCTGTTCAATAATTTAGTACTGCTGTATGCTGTTCTCACTGCTTTCAACATCCTTCCCACCGCACCGAGCCTTGCTCAATCCTCATTCACCGGGAGAACTCCTACTCAGGCTTCAAAACTCATTGCAGACACTATTCCTTGGTGAAGCCTTCCCCAGTTCCCGGTTGACAATATGTCCCCTCTTCCGCTGTGTTCTCAAGATTCCTCCATGGGAGATACTGATCGTGGCCCCTCCGAAGTCTGCAAGATCGTTGGGGAGAGGAGAGTGATTTGTTCTTGACTTCTCCTTTCTCGAGTCCGGGACCCAGCATGAAGTAGAGCTCCCCAAATCTTGTGGTACCCACGCATACAGGAAGTCTTCTCTAATTTGGCCCATTTGTCTAAAGGAGCCCCACTATCTCAGTCCCCTGTTTTGAATGTTTCCTGATACAAAAAGATCAGGGAACAGGTTTTTCCTTGGGACAAATGGGCGGGGATTATGAAAATGTTATGCAAGATTAGTCAAATGCTGCACTGTTTCCTTCAGGAACTGTCCAGGTACACAGCCGTCCGTCAGTTCACGAGTGGAGCTTTCGTCGCAGGTGGATGGGGGCCTGTGGAGAGGGTTGTGACGATCGGCTTCCTTAGGGGATGGCCTTTGCTTGTCCCCTGAGCTCTACTCCACCCGGCAGAGGTAAGACTATTTGTTAAGATCTTCTCTTTGTGCCTTAGCAAACTAAATGTTCCTCCTGGTCACTACAGAAGGACACAGAAGGTCTCCTTCCTCTTTCTCTCTTCCTATTTCTAAGTATTTTTTTTAATAAGTGTTTAAAAGTCTCCCTTGACTGTGACCAAGCTAACAGGCTTGGGTTGCATGCAGGTGACATTGATGAGACTGCCGTTGTTAGGAAAAAAGTAGAAGGAGGAGAGATGCTGTCAGGGATTCGGCGGCTGAGGAGTTCCCTGAGGAGGAGGCAGAAGGAGGAGAATGAAGCCCGAGTTTCTCTGTGGGTGGAGACACATCACCGGTAATAATAATCTAGAGCTGTCGCTAGGAAGTGACAAATACATGGTGTGGTCATGAGAGCTGGCCGATTCCAGGGGAGGGGGGAAGAGAGAGACAGAGAGAGAGCGAGAGCGAGAGATGTGGAGAAGTCCAGGAGATAGGAAGCCCTTGTAAGCAGGATGCTCCATTTCTGGATCCCAGATGGTGATATGTTTGTGTGAGGATGTCATTCAGAACAATGTTTAGCACGCCCTAATCAGAATGATGTTTTGGTACCTCATCTTTAGCAGATACAAGTTGTTAATTAATGAAACATGCTAAAATTAATGAAATTGAGTGTTCCAATATATTTATATACTGACATATGGAAATACAAAAGCTCTTATTTTATATACGTGTGTATATCCGTCTGTCTTGCTGTATAATATAAGTAACTGTATTTTCAGCAGATATTTTTCTAAAGTCAACACAGGGCTCCCTCTCCCTGCTCCTGGTTCTGACATCACCGTTCCTCGGGTATTCTCAGGGAAGTGCCCTAGTAATTGTTTATTCATGGTGGATAATACGTTGCTAAATAATAACTTTCCTGGGTCACTCCCTCAACTCCTCCAAGAGGAGAGACCAAGAAGTGAGGGAGTTCAAAAAAAAAAGGATTTTTTTTGAAGGAAATAACTCTAGGGCTGCTTTTGCATTCCTTTTTGGTACTTCTCCACTAAAAAATACATGGCGTGATAAATGCAATGAGACAAACAATCTGCTTTCTGCGGCAACAGTGAAGAGAGAACTCGAGAGAAATAAATTATGATGTGTCCCTACGATGAACACCTATGTGGCCACTAAAACATAAGTCAGACCTACATGCTTGGTCGTGGCTTGATGCCCAGCGGGGGTATACAGATGAGAAACATCCTGGAGGGCAAAATTGGCAACACTTTTTATCATGATTACTTCACAAAATTGAGAAGATGGGACTTTGTGTTCTCACTTCGTGTTATATACATTGTGTATATACACTCACTTTGTGTTATATACATTGTGATGTTCAAAGTGATGGCAATGAGCCAAAGGGCTGCATTTCTTACGTAAAGAAAAAAATGACCAAAAGAGAGAATGTTAATGAGACAATGAGAAAAAGGAAAGAAGGAATCAGGGCACAGATCCCAAGAATGTGATCGAGGTGGGGCGCCTGGGAGGCTCAGTGGTTTAAAGCCTCTGCCTTCGGCTCAGGTCATGATCTCAGGGTCCTGGGATTGAGCCCCGCATCGGGCTCTCTACTCAGCAGGGAGCCTGCTTCCTCCTCTCTCTCTGCCTGCCTCTCTGCCTACTTGTGATCTCTCTCTGTCAAATAAAAAAAATAAAATCTTAAAAAAAAAAAAAAAAGAATGTGATCGAGATATGCTCCTTTGCAGATGGGGCTGATTGTTTTCTCTATTGTGTTATAAGAGGCCAAAGACATTGTGCTAAGAAAAAAATAAGTACATATATATATATACACACGCATACATACACAGTATATATACTGTGTATATATACTTATATATACATAATCAATATATACACAATATCAATATATATATATATACACAATCTATCTATCTATATATACACAATCAATCCTTAATAAATTATTTTGCTAATTATATACTAGGATCCTAATTAAACATTGAACTTTTAACCAATTCAATATAATATTAATAAAAGGGGACATTGGGGAAAGATGGGAGTACTTTGGGAAAAGAAGCTGGACCCCCAAAACCATGGGGCTGCAGAACAACTCGAACAAGCTACAGAGAATCACAGAGACACAGGGTGGGGCAAAGAGAGAAAGGGGCCAGAAGATTAATAGTAAACCCCTTTTTAGAAACATCATATTTTATAATGTGCATAATATTTCATCACCTTAGAGTCTTACTGGAACTTCAGGTAGTTTTTCAAAGATTTTTGGTACGTGTTTATAGGTTCGGGAAAATAAGAATTAAAAATGTTTTCAGAGAAGAGATTTAAATAAGTCAAACATTAGACTTCATAGAAAAAGCCCACCCAAATTATATGACCTTGTTTGTTTTCTGCTTATTTATTTCTTTTAAAGTCTATGAAGTTCAGGGACACCTGGGTGGCTCAGTCGTTAAATGTCTGCCTTTGACTCAGGTCATGATCCCAGGGTCCTGGGATCAAGGCCTGCATTGGGCTCCCTGCTCAGCAGGAAGCCCGCTTCTCCCTCTGCCACTCCCCCTGCTTGTGTGCCCTCTCTCACTGTTTCTCTCTCTGTCAAATAAGTAAAATCTTTAAAAATAATAATAATAAAGTCTATGAAGTTCAATTATGCCCCTTACTATATAATTTAAGACACCCTGGCTATCCTTCAAATCCCAATAGAGAAATCTCAGGGATGGGGGGATATAGTATAAGGATGACAGGAGCTGTGGTTGAGTCAGAGATAGCAAAGCTCAGAAAAAAAGCAAGCCACCCACTCTAAGTGACAGAGATAGTAGAAGGTGGGGCCCAGATTTAAATCTAAGTGTGTCCCACCAAAGCTATACTCTTAAGAAAAAAAAAAATAAATTCTGCCTGATACAAAAGTATCATATGCTCACATGGCTATAAGTAGAGCCTCACGTATCCTTTCGCACTTCCTAAAAGGGCAAGCTTTATGGAACCAACAAAGCAGTGACTTCTCTGGGACAAGATGTGACTGGTATCAAAGATGCCTGATGTGAAAAGAGGGTTCCACACAGGAGATGTCCACTTCACTGTCTAATAAAAGAAAGATGGAAATATACTAGACAGAATCATGGCCCCCATAGCAAAGATGTCAACATATGACCTTATGTATCAGAAAGGACTTCAGAGATATGATTAAGAGTCTTGAGATGGGAAGATTCTCTGGAATTATCTGGAATTATCTGGGGCCCATGGTGACTACAGGGTCCTTGTTAGAGAGAGGCAGGAGAGTCAGAGTTAGAGAGGGGATGTGATGACACCGACAGAGGGTCTGGGTCAGAAAGCTCAGAAGAGGCTGCTCTGCTGGCTTTGAAGCTTCTAAAAGGTGGGAAAGGCAAGGAAATGGGTTCTGCCCCTGAGCCCCCAGAATGGAATGCAGCCTTGCTAACGCCTTGATTTGAGCCCAGTGACAGCGATTTTAGACCTCTGACCTCTAAAACTATAAGATAATAAATGTGTGTCGTCTTCAAGCTAAATGTGTATTAATTTGTTAGAATTCAATAGGAAACTAATACCACTGTCATGGGCTTTTCTAGTTCCAAGCAATCAGTGTCACTGAGGAACAGGAGTGGGATAGCTGGAGAATATTGCTGATCAGGACGGGGCAGATTCACTGATGCTGGAAAGGCCTCAGGGTGTGACTTTTAGAGGTATAGACAGTAAATCATGCTTTTCCATCATTCTTCCCTAAGCTCGCATCCAAGGAAAAAGCAGCATCATGCGAGTGATACACAGAGCAGTATGTTCACTTCATCACACAGGATCTTTTCTGCATAGTGTAGAAAATTAAAAAATATATATTCACAAAGATCTTACAAAATAATTATCCTTGTATTTAATCCTTTCATATTTTAACCATTCTGGTTTGTTCAGGCATTTGTAAATTTTCAAAGACAAATTTAACTGCAAATAATAAATTATTTAAAACTTACAAAAAAAGGTTTTCTAAGCCCATTCCCACAGAGCCGACATTTCCTGAATCTCAATCTTCCATCACCTTCCAGAAGATGCGAGAGAAGAATTTGGGCGAGTCACATAATCTCCCTGGAGTTCCTGTTTTGTGAAATTATGCCCAATTCATTGAAATGGGGAAAGAATCTTGAATCCTAGATCTGGAAGGAACCCCAGAGATGGCAGTGGCCCACATTTTTCACTTTACGTGTGAAGAAACTCTCGAGCAGTCACTTGTCTCAGGCTCCACACGGCGGGCGCTGTCCTCTGCCTGTGCCCCCAAGGGCACGGCGTGCGTGCCAGGCTCTCTAAGGTGGTAGGAGTGCAGATTGTTTTCTTCCTGCAGAATTTTGTAATTTCAGAAGGAAGACAGGCAAATAACTTAAACGTATAAGGCGGTCTCTCATAAATACAATGACAGAGGTAAGCGCAGGGTGCTAGCTGAGCTTGGGTTGGAAAGGCACACCCCGACAGGCCTCACTCATCCTGGATACACGTTCATTTTCAAAGTAAAAACTTCCACTAACTCTTGTGTAGTTGACAAAAATAATTGTGTCCTTGGTAAACTTTTTTTAAGATTTTATTTATTTACTTATTTATTTATTTGAGAGAGAGAGAGAGAGAGTAAGGGTGAAGGACAGAGGGAGAAGCAAACTCCCCACTGAGCAGGGAACCTGACCTGGGACTCGATCCTGGGACTCCAAGATCTTGACCTGAACTGAAGGCAGGCACTTAATCAACTGAGCCACTCAGGTGTCTGGTAAATTGTTTTTAAAATATTGTCACAATGAAATGAAGAAAATAAAAATTGTCCATAATCAGAGATAAGAGTGTTCAGAGATTATAATGCTGTTATATCTCTACGTAGATGTGTGTATATATATACATATAGATTCCCAGTCTCTCAATATATGTATAATTTTAATGGATATATATGTATCCATTCATATATATATATATATATATATATGTAGCCATGATCCCAGGGTCCTGGGATCCATATATCCATAGATCCTGTTCTATATATATATATATATATATATATATACACTCCTGCTATTAGTTGTCACTTAACACACTCTCACAGATATCTTATTTAAAGCCACTGAATCTCAGCATTGGAGTGGATATCCTAAATGCCATCTAGGCCAATTTCCACATAAATAAAACTTTTTATTTTTTAATAATTTGAGATTTATAGAAAAATTGCAAAGGTAGTACAGAGAGTTTCCCAGATCTGTTTTTGCCTATCATTAACATCTGACATCAGTGTGGCACATTTGTTACAATGAACCATTATTGATACATTATTAGTAACTAAAGTCCATCCTTTAAATTCCCTTAGTTTGTACCTAATGCTCTTTTTTCTGTTCCACAATCCCATAAAGGACGCAACATTACATTTTGTTGTCACATCTTCTTGGGCTCCTCTTGACTGACACAGTTTCTCAGACTTTCCTTGTTTTTGATCTTTGGCATTTTTTTTAAAGACTATTGACCAGGTATTTTGTAGACTGTCCTTCAGTAGGAATGTCTCGTGATTAGAGTAGGGTTATGAGTGTAGGGGAGGAAGAACCCAGCACTCTCCTCATACCGGATCAAGGCTGACATCGCTGCCGATGTTGACCTTGATCACCCAGCTCAGGTACTGCCTGTCTGGTGTCTCTACTGTAAAGTTACCCCGCAAACACACCTTGTATTTCACTCTCTGAAAGTCACTATGCATAGCCCACCTCCAAAGAGTGGGAATTTAGAAGGTGGTGTATCGACCTAAACTATTTGGAATTCTTCTGCAGGGGAGATTTGTCTGTTTTCCCACAATTACTTATTTATTCAGTCATTCATTTATATCAGTAAGGGCTCATGGCTATTGGTTATAATCTAAGGCTGTTTGATTTAGTATGTGCTCAAATTGTACCAGTTTGGGCCATTAGGGGGCTTTTTTCAGATGGCTTTTGTATCTCCGACAGACCACATCTCTGTGTGTGTGTGTGTGTGTGTGAGAGAGAGAGAGAGAGAGAGAGAGAGAGTGTGTGTGTGTGTGTAGCACTTCCTTACCTTCTGGCACTGTCAAGAGCTGTAAGTTCATGTTTTATATTTCTTGCCCTAGACCTAGAATCAGCCATCTCTCAAGGAGCATTGGTTCCTTTTATTGGAGAATGGTATCAGAAACCAAGATCTAGGTACTAGGCATGCTTATTAGTGGTGGGGTGTTTTGCTTCCTTCTGACAGAAGGAAGAAATATGTATGTGCATGCCGACCCTTGTGTATAGATAAACCTATAAGTATGTCCATATGTAACCATCTGTACCTACAGTAAGCTAAACATGAGTTAATTCTGATGTCCCCGAGTCTAATCCCTTAGCACCTGGGTCACTGCTGCCTCTTCCCCTTGCTTATTTGTAAATTTCCACTCCAACTGTTAGAAATCTGGCTCCCACCTTATATTTGTGTGTTTTCCCTTTTATTCTCAGCCTGGCTAGAGATTTATCCCTTTTATTAATCTTTTCAAAGAACTGGCTTTGGTTTCATTAATTTTTCTCTAATGTTTTCCTGTTCTCAACCTCTTTGATTTTCAGTCTCATTCTTATTATTTCTTTTCTTTTCTCCTGCTTGCTTTAGGCTTATGTTGCTCTTCTTTCCCTAGTTTCCTAAGGTAGAAGCTTAGTGTCGATTTTAGATCTTTATTTTTTCTAAAATAGATGCTTTAAATTCCCCTTTAAGCTCTGCTTTTGTACATTTGTGTTTTCATTTTCATTTAGCTCAAAATATTTTTAAAATTATCTAAAGATTCTTCTTTAACTCAGGTTGTGTTGTTTAGAATTGTGTTGTTTAATCTCTATTTCGAAGTTTTCCAGGTTTTTTCCGTTATTAATTTCTAGTGTGATTCCACTGTGCATCAGAACATGTTTTGTGTGATTTCTAGTCTTGTAAACCTATAAAGTCTTTAAATTTATCTCATCTCGTACATGTATTTTATAGCCCAGAATGTGGTCGATCTTGCTGAATGTCTCATGTGATCTTGAGAAGTATGTATGGTCTTCAGCAGTTGGATGCAGTTTTCTATAAATGTCGTTTGGATCAAGTTGGTTAATAGTGTTGTGCAGGCTATCAATACCCTTACTGACTTTCTGCCTACTTTGTGTATCAGTTACTGAAAGAGGAGTGTTGAAGTCTCCAACTATGATAGTAAATTGGTCTATTTCTCTTTTAAGCTCTGTCAGTTTTCACATCATGTATTTTGATACTTTTGCATTAGGTGCATACACAAGATTGTTATGACTTCTTAGAGAATTTATACCTTTATAATCATATAATGCCCATCTTTATCCCTGATAATCTCCCTTGCTCTGAAGTCAGCTTTGTTGGAAATGAACATAGCTAATGCAGTTTTCTTTGATTAGTGTGGTTATGTCTTTTTCCATCCCTTTTACTTTTTAATTTATCTGAGTCCTTATATTTACAGTACATTTCTTAAAGGCAGCATATAATTAGGGCTTGTTTTTTAATCCACACTGACAGTATTTGTTTTTTAACTCATGTATTTAGACCATTCACTTTTAAAAAGATTTTTGATATAATTGGATTAGTATCTACTGCATTTGTAATTGTTTTCTATAGGCTGCACTTGTTCTTTGTCCCCCCCCCCCTTTTCTGCTTTCTTTGGTTTTATTGAGCATTTTATGATTCTATATTCTTCTCTTAGCTTGTCGGTTATATTTATTCTAAAACATTTTTAGTTATTTCCCTAGAGTTTACAATACATATTTTAATCTAAATTCGCTTCTGTTTTTTTAAAGATTTATTTATTTATCTCTGAGAGAGAGAGCACAGGAAAGAGTGGCAGGGGGAGAGGGAGAGAGAAACTTAAGCAGACTCTGTGCTAAGCACGGGGCTTATGTGGGGCTCGATCTCACACCACCCTGAGATAAGGACCCTAAGGTCATGGCATGAGCCCAAACCAAGAGTCTGACACTTAACTGACTACACCAACCAGGCACCTCTAATCTAAATTCACTTTAAATAACACTATACCACTTCCCTTTGTGGTACAGATATCTAATAATGGAATAGTCCCAATTTCTCCCTCCCATCCCATTTGTGATATTACTGTATTTATTTCACTTCTCTGTATGTTACAATCACCCAATACACTGTTACTACTGTTACTTCAGTTATATTTTAGATCAACTAAGAATAAGAAAAACAAAACATTTTATTACACGTTTTTTTTCTTCCGTGGTTCTCTTGTCTTTTATAGATCCAAATTTTTTACCTGGATCATTTTCCTTCTACCTGAAGAAACTCTCTTAACATTTGTTTTGGGACAATTCCACATATGATGAATTTCCTAATTTTTGTATTTCTGAGAATGTCTTTACTTTCCCTTCACATTTGAAAGATAATTTCAGTGGATAGAAAGTTCTCATTTGGGGTGCCTGGGTGGCTCAGTGGGTTAAAGCCTCTGCCTTCGGCTCAGGTCATGATCTCAGGGTCCTGGGATCGAGCCCCGAATCAGGCTCTCTGCTCAGCGGGGAGCCTGCTTCCTCCTCTCTCTCTGCCTGCCTCTCTGCCTACTTGTGATTTCTCTCTCTCTCTGTCAAATAAATAAATAAAATCTTTAAAAAAAAGAAAAGAAAGAAAGAAAGCTCTCATTTGGTGGGGTTTTTTCATTCAATACTTGAAATATTCCCCTTCACTCTTGTTTTGCTTCCATGGCTTCTGGTGAGAAGTCTGTTTTAATTCTTACCCTCATTCCTTCCTATGTACATTTCCCACCTCTGGTTCCTCTCAAATTTTTCTTTTTGTTTTTAGTGTTCTATGATGTGAAAATGATATATGTAGGTGTGGTTTTCTCACATTTATCCTAGCTGGTACCCTCTGAATTTCCTAAATCTGTGGTTTGGAGTCTGTCATTAATTTTGGAAAGTTCTCGGCTATTATTTAAATATTTTTTTTCTGCTTTGTTCTCTCTTCTCTTTCTGATACCTAAATCGGTATATGACACATCTTAGAATTGTCCCATGGTACTTGAATGTTCTGTTTTAAACTTCATTCTTTTCCCTCTTTGACTTTCAGTTTGGGAAGTTTCTCCTGAACAATCTTTAAGCTCACAGATTCTTTCCATGGCTGTGTGAGTCTACTAATGACTTCATCGAAAGCATTCTTCATTTTTGATGCAATATATTTTATTTCTAGAATTTCCTTTTGATTTTTTTCTTAAAGTTTTCATCTCTCTGCTTACATGATCCGTCTTTTTTTTGCATGCCATCATGCTACTTTTTCCATCATACCCTTAACACATTAATCATAGTTATTTTACACTACTTATCTGATCATTCCAACATCCATGTCATATCTGAGTTTGGTTCTAATGATTGTGTTGTCTCTTCAGACTGTGTTTTTTCTTGCCTTTGCTGTGTTTTGTAAATTTTTGTTGAAAGTCATACATGGTGTATCGGGTAATAGAAACGGTGGTAAATAACTTTTGGTGTGAGAATTTATGTTGATCTAACTAGGAGTTGAATTATGTTTAATGTTTGCTATAGCTCTAGGTACCAGAAGTTTCAAATTCCTCTGGTGTCCTACTTTTGGGCTCCTATTTTGACTTTGGTCTTCTCTAAGTAACTCCTTGAAGAAAAAGAGAGATGAAGACTTGCAACCCTTTCAGCCGTAATCCATTATTATTATATTGGAACTCTGTTGGCGTTTTGGTTAAATGTTGGGGAGAGGAAGCATTCTATAATATTCTGATTAGATCTAGCCTTAAATGGCCTATGTGTTAGGACTGTGATTTTCACAAGTGTTTCTCTAGTGGGATAACCTTTTCCCTCCTGCCCACAGTTGTCCTACCTGGCAGCAGCATCCCAGTCTATATCCTTGGAGCTCTGACCACGGTTAACTATGGTTTTTTTCCTTAGGTGAAACAAGGCTAAAATGGTCTAATAAAAGAGAAATTCTCTTCCGCAATTGGGGTAAGGGTCTGAAAGACTTTTTCCCCTAGAAAGTAGACCTTTGCTGTGGAGAAGGATCTGAACATATTCCCTAATGATTACTTTTCCTCTCCCTCTCTCAGAACCATGAAGGGATCTTTCTTACATCTTCACTGTGAGGACTTGTTGGGTTTCCTGGAGATAAAGTGCACAAAAATATGAGATTCTCCTGGACTGCATCCATGAGGAATCTTAGATGATCTCAAACTGTGTCATATTCAGTGTGTTCCTGTTGTGAAATAGTAATACATACACTATCCCTCATTAGGCTTGTGTCAGAAACTTGGGCTTTTTTCTTACTTTGTGAGGCTTGTTGACAGAAATGGTAGTTGTAAGGTTGGTGGTTCTTCTTGAACTACTGAAGAACCCTTTAGACTAAAATGGCTTGGAACCCCTAGAGTGGACAATGCTGACTACATTCATGGAAAGGAACATGACAAGGGATAGTGTAGGAATATATCTAATATAACATAGCATAACTAATACAGCAGCTATTTAATGATGCTGATATTTTTCGGCACTCAAAACAATGTATAGGCAAGATGACTCCACTTAACTGTTTTCTATGAAATATCTCTGAATATTTGGCATTCTCCCTTCCAATCAAACTTAGTGGAGGAAGAACTAAAATTAGTGCCTACTTCCTATATTACTGTGTCACATTGGTTCAGTTCATCAGACATTTATTTATTGACCAGTTATTTATTTCCTATGAGCACAGTAAACGGGATTATGATCCAGCTGCCTGGAGTGTCCTAGAACACTTTCCCCAAATATCATTCGTTTGGATTCTGAAAGCATTTTATACCTCAATTACAGTGCTAAGCCATTCACAGTGTATACAGCTGTTTTGTATCATGGCTAGTGGTCCCATTTCAGGCGTAAAGATTAGGGAGCTGCCTCCATCGTGTTACATTGCTATATGGTCAGATTTAACATATCCATTGTTAAAAAGCAATTTCAGTTTTCTTGCCAACTTTCATCTTCTGTAGAGTGAGTATTCTAAGTCATAGAATGTACATTTTCCCCCATGGGGATCAGTAAAGGGGGAGAGTAAAAAAAGGGTTTTTGTTGGTGGTGGTATCAGCAATACCGCAGCCCATAAACTTTTAAAATATATTTTGAATTGCTCTGCTTCTAAAAAACTTTATTCACCTATCCTCTTACTATCTTAGATTATTTCACATAGTATTATAACTTTTTGTTTATGACCCTATTTCCATCCTAAAAAGAGAGCTCCTTAATTCAGGGAGAATATATTATTTTTATATCTGTAGTACCTGGAAGAAAGCTAGCCCAGAGATATTGCTCAATAAATACTTGTTGAGATGAAATTAAAACTAATAAGATTCTATTTAGATTTGAAATCCAGCTTCTTTTATTACTGAGCTCTAAACTCATGTATCCAAACTGCTTGCATGATTATTATTATTATTGTCATCGGACATACCAATCACAATGCATCTAACATGATTTTAGTCAGTTTAAAGAACACTTTTCCTACACTATTGCAGTGATCCCTACAATAATTGTGTGAGGGAGCATCTATGAAATAAATGTTTGCATTTTACTGATGAGAATACTGAGTCTCAGGGATTGAGACCTACATGGTCTCACATATAGTACACATTGGAACCAGCGCTGAAACTAAGCCCTGGGAGCCCTAAGTCCTAAGCAATTTATGCTTCTCTTTTGTATAGTATGGGCTCTCAATACTCTTTTGATATTTGGAACTGAAAAATTGTTGTTGTTGGGAGAGGGTAGCTACTCTGTGTATTACAGCATGTTGAATAGTATCCTTGGCCTCTATTCATTAGATTCTATTTGCCTCCTCCATCCCACTGTGACAATAAAAATGTCTACAGACGTGGCCAAAGGTCCAGTTGGCAGAATCAGTTCCAGTTGAGACTCAGCGGTCTACTAGCAGGCATAGTCTGGTAAGTGCTCCGGGACCAGCATTAATAAAATGAGAGTAAAATGGGGAGATGGGGAGGAAGTCTCCTTCATAGTAGAGGCAGCTTTTAATTTAGATATTCATTGTGGAAAGATCAAATTGACCTAGCAGGATTATTGCGATGAGAATGAATAATAAATATTTGTTGAGCAGTCATGATGTGTCAAATTTAGCTCTAAGGGCTAAAATATAATAAGCATTGCTAAATGTCTTCCTAAAATGAAATCCCATCTTAATGTCCATCTAGTGGAATACAGTGCTATTTGGGGGTCACTTAATCTCATAACAAGCCTGTAGCATCTAGATTTATATTATCTGCTTAAGATTACTTAGGAAAGAATTGCCTCCCATTTATTTTTGTAGCTTACTAACTTATAAATCAATCCCAATCATCATTAAATTGTACTGTACATAGAGATTATGTTTTCTCGTAAGTTTCTGGCTCACTGAGGATGTTCAAAACTATTGAACTAGAATGTCTTTGCATAAATGTGGAAGGAAGGAAAGCCTACCTTAAGCTCTTGTCCCTGTTCAGCCAGGTTCTTGGAACTGCATCAAAACTCTCTCAGCAGACATGATAAACATCTCTCTGACTGAGCTTGTGAAACCC
The DNA here is from genome assembly GCA_028533885.1 of Nasua narica. Taxonomy (NCBI): domain Eukaryota; kingdom Metazoa; phylum Chordata; class Mammalia; order Carnivora; family Procyonidae; genus Nasua; species Nasua narica. Next base: position 52,836,000 of record CM052806.1, read on the forward strand.
AGGGCTAAATCTACTGGGAAAAGTGGCATCTCTGAAAAAATATGCTTTCCTTCCTTGAACTAATAATTTGGAAAATGTATAGGAGCTGTTTGCATACTCTTTTCTGAGCTCTGGAAATACATATAATTATTGAGAATATGGATTTTAGGGTCAGATAGACCTAGATGTGCCTGCCCCCTGCCTCTATCCATACGACTTACATGACTGAGGACGGATTGTTTTAATATCTGTGAACCTCAGTTTCCTCATCTACAAGATGAGGATAAGAATGACTTCCACCTTGGGCTACCTGGGTAGCTCAGTCAGTTAATCATCCTACTTGATTTTAGCTCAAGTCACGATCTCAGGGTCCTGAGTTTGAGCCCCATGTCAGGCTCCATGCTCAGTGGGGAGTCTGCTTCAGATTCTCTCTCCCCCTCTTTTGCCCCTCCCCTCTCTCTTACCTTCTTCTTCTGCCCCCCTCCCCATCAAATAAATAAATCAATCTTAGAAAAAAAAAAAAGAATGACTTCCACCTAAGTTTCTTGGGAGAACCAAGTAAGAAAATCTTGTAAAACTTTTAGTGTGGGATTTGGCACAAGTCAAAAATAAACAGTGGCCGTTATTACCATCATCTTATCATCTTATTTTTATCATAACTACTAAAGACAGAACTCCTATATGGGAAGGACTAGCTTGAAATGAGAGTGAGCATACTTTTGAAGTTATGTTGACATAATCTTTTTCATAAAACAGGAAACACTTCAGTGGGTCTTAGTAAAGAATGTGGGTCTGATGAAGATTCTAGGAAAGCTGAAGCTTTCTCTCTACCTCAGGCTCTGTCTCTGAGCATTAATCCACCCCTCCCATCATCATTCACATCTTCTCTGAGAGAGAAGCTTTCTGAGGGCGGAAGTGGGAATCCTAACACTCTCCTAGCCTAATCAATATGTCTTTTTAAATGTTTAATGATAGAAGGTGAGCGTGTGGGTAGAAGAACAATGACAAGAAGCAAAACTGGTTAGAGCTCAACCAGGGGAAAGGACGCACCAGCCAGAAACAATGATTCTGAAATGTTGGGATTCACTACATCTGAGTTGTTTTGGAAACCTGAGGAAAAGCTCTGACTAAAAAGCTCTAGGCTTCGGGAACTTCCGTGCCCCTTTCAGGTTTAAGAATCCTTTTACTAAAAATCTCAACTGTCTATGGTCTCTATGAGAGTTTACTCCCAGCAGACATTTCAACAATCCATCCGACTCTATTCTCCACTCCAAGCACCCTGATGATTATCATCTGGCTTCTCACGTAGGTCAAAAGTTTTGGTTCTTTAGAGCTCACACGCCTGCTTCCGCTTCGGCATTCTCAACCCTTTTCCTCATCTTCACGGTCTAGGTTCTCTCACTCCAGACTCCTTTCTTTAGTGGATTCATCTGTCACCTTGGCTTCAGCTGGGAGCTATTCTGTGGGTGCACAGGTATGTTAGCCCAGCCTTCACTACTGAACTCTGGACTCCATATCCAAACTCTATATTGGTACTTCCCCTCAGCGTTTCTATGGAAACCTCCAGCTACATTTGCAAAACAAAACACACTAGGTCCCTCCATAAACCCGACCCCTCCTTCTGTAATCCCTGCTCAATAAAGAAATAGTATCAGTATGGACCACTTGTCCAAGTTAGAAACCTGAGAAAACTCTTTGACCACTGTCTCCCCCCCATAGTGGACAATTAATAAAACTTACTGATTTTTTTCTCCCACATTAGTCTCCCATGTTTTCATTTCTAATATTGGGGCAATGGTTGCAGTCACCATTTTACCTCACCTGGCCTCCCGGCTCCCATCTTTCAGTTGACTTCCTTCCGCTTATTCCATTCTCCATATTGAAGCAAGAGAACATTTTGAAAATATACATTTGGTCATGTCACTTCCCACTATCCTCAGAATAAAGCTTAAACTCTTAATAGCCTATGACATCTTTCGCGATCCGGTTGCATCCCTTAAAACCCCTCTTCATAGATTTTGCAGTAGCCGTACCTAGATCCTCGCAATTCTTCAGGTGGGCCATTCTCTCTCTTGTCCTATGCACATGCCATTCCCACTACCTTCCTCCCACCCCATGTAGAACATACGGCCTTCCCTTTACTTACCAGCACTTTAAGAAGGCTACCGCAGACAAAGGTTTACAGGTGAACTCACCTGATCAGGGAGACATTAAAACTGGCTTCTTTTAGCCTGTTTGCCCAGGATGACCCATTAATGGTAGAAGCATTATGTAGAGGATTCCTGACACCTTAGTTCTAGTGCATAATATACCAAAAATAAATTTTGTGACACTGTCAAGTCACTTAACTTTTCCGGGTCTCATTTTCTTTTTATCCTTGGCATTCCATTACAAGATTGCTGTTATCCAAAAAAGTCAAGGCTATGAGAATGATCTACTTATTGAAAATATGGAAACTGCATGCCGTTACTTTCCCAATCTCATTTTTGGTCTACTCTCACCTCCCTTCTAACTGGTGAAACTCCACCTTTTGGTTTCTTTCCCTTCTCCTTCACCTCCTCCACTAACTTCTATTCTCCGTTAGGACCAGGCTTAGACTTGATATTTTCCAGGCTGCTTTTTCCAAACCCTCAAAGCTAGGCCAAGAGCTCTACCTATAAGGTCCCATAATACTTTCTTTTTCTCCAGAAAAACTTAGCAACTCTATTGTCATTTTGATCTACTTGATTGCCTCCTCCCTCAGACAGTGAACTAGTTCAGCTTACTTTAAGTATCATTTGTGGCTGAGGAATATTCTTCTCTAAGCTGAAGGACAGACCCAGCAGGAAATGTTCTATTTGGGAGACTGTTCTTAGAATAACAATGCACTGGCTATCAATTGTCGGTTTCAAAGTTTCACAGACGTTTTCACTATTACATCTTCTTTAATTTTCATGTGGAAAGGTTGTTCTTTTTTTTTTTTTTAATTCATTGATGTACACATTTCTTTCTTCTGACTTAACTATGGATCCGAAGAGGAATTGATTTTCCCAAGACCTGTCTAGTAGGAGCTATGTTTAGAGAGGCCCCTGTTTTCCTATTTTCAAATGCAAATTTCCATGCATGTGTACTGCAACCTCTCAATAAATGTAAAGCTACATAAATAAATACATATGTAATTAATGGATAATCAAACTATGGGTAATTGAGGGTTTCTTTGTGGATGTAATTGCATGCCCATTTTTATTTAAAAAATCATTTCAAAAAAAATCTTCTGAGATGAAAACTGTTAAAATAGGGATTTCATCTTCTAAGTGTAGTTCTGGACATGATATTTCAATTAAAATGTATTTTGTCCGTTAGCTTTTTATCCAAGACCATCATCTCCTAATAAGTGATGTCGAGGTTCTGGTCTTCTCAAGGATGAGTGGGCAGTGGGTGCCATAGGAGGAGAAGGATGTGGTGTTACCTTAGGCCCTGAAGCACTCGTGGGCCCCTGAGAGTGAGGTCTCAGAAACTAGTGGTAAAGAGATGAGAGAAATTCTAAGAGACAAGGGACATCTCCCACGTTAGGTTCAAGGGCAGCTTATCGGGCTATTCAAATCTTGCTCACAGACACTAGGAGCTCTGCAGAGGAGCTCACAAACTGTCATGGGGAGAGGGGAACTATAATAAGGCCTTTCCCTTCATTCCCCTTGAAGACAGCCTAAGCCCTTCACTTTTATATATTGCGGTTTCCGGGTTTTGTTGTTGTTGTTGTTGTTGTTTTAAAGGTTTTATTGATTTATTTGAGAGAGAGAGCAGGAGGGAGAGAGAGAGAGAGAATGTGAAGCAGATTCTGGGCTGAGCACAGAGCCCGACTCGGGGCTCGATCCCTTCGCCTCAAGATCATGACCTGAACTGAAAGCAAGAGTCGGTCGTTTAAGCGACTGAGCCACCCAGGTGTCCCTGGGGTACCTGTTTCTTTGAAATTAAATATCATTTGAAATGCACATTGTCTTTTCTGTCCTTCCAAACTCTGATAATGCAGCTTATCAAAATGAAAAGAGCTGTTGGCAGGCATGGCTCGAGAACAGAATAATTTTTAAATCATGTTTTAGTGTAATGTCCTTTGTAAGGAGGCATGATGAATGTGACTGTGAAATTCAGTTTTTTTAAATGAAGTTGCTATTGTGCTTATTTACCTTTCTAAAATGGAATTGTCTGATCTTTCAATTAAAATTCTTCATGAATACTGAAATCCCATGGAAGGTAGGACTGACTGTTAACCCTGACAGCTTGGTCCCTTTCTTTATGGGTTTGGCAGTACATGTGTATGTTTATGTTTCGTTTCCTCTGAACTTTCCAACAGAACTTCCTAGGAATTGAGTCTCTCAACCTGGAATATCAAGTTCTACTGTCCTCATCTCCAGTGACGGTTTGCAATGCAAATTGTGGGGTTGGTAACACACAGTACCGTAACCATGGTAACCAAATGTAGACAAGTTTGCTTTACTTCCTCAGCGAAGTACTTTCCAGCCCTGTACTCAGACCTGATGTTACTGCCAACAGTCAAGGGCTTTAAAGGAACAGCCCAAGGGTTCAAAGAAATAAAAACGCAACTGGAGCCATTGTATTCCTTTCCCATACTCCTCCCCTGAGTCCAGGACTTGTTACTAATCACTCCTGCCATTTCTAACTACTTTCTGCTTCCTTGGAGGGGAAGGTAGAGAGAATCCCTCTGTATCTCTATCCCCAGCTTGACTGTAGATTTGGGCAAGCACACTGCCCTGGCCTTCCGCGTCTAACTTCTAAACAGGAGCAGATAGAGGCTTAGTTCTGCGGTCACAAGGACTTTTTAGTGTTAGCAGCTGTGATGTTCAAGGAGCCAGGAAGACGTCCAAATAGGAACAGATACTTTCTGAGAACAACCACAGCAAGCTGCAAGGGCCAGTTGTATGCCAAAATTCCTTTCTTCTGGTGGAGTCATCCTTACTATTTGTTGGTTTGTTTCCAGCCTGTGGAGGAAGGGTATCAGTCCTCTGTTCTCATTTTCTGTGTGTTGGAATGGGAGGGCAGCTGGGGCATGATCTGAAACCTCTTTACCTGCAGCTGTGTGACCCGGTGATGTCCAGGAAGAAAGACGAATAGCAACAAGGTAAGCAATCTAATTGTCATGGATTCTGGCCTGGATGATTTCAGCACTCCCGTGACTGCCTGGGTGGCAGCCATTAACACAGAAAGGTAAAAAATACAGCAGATGGGAATGCTCTAGGTGCAAAATTCTTTAGTTTATTTCCCCTATGTTGTGAATACCCTTTCAAGCAATGTTTCTGAAATAAGAAGAAGAAATTATTTTTACTTTCTATTGTAACTAGTGGGATTTGTGTGTCATTTTCGCTGGTACTTATTACCGCGATTTGGTTCAGAGGATGATTTTCTAACTCCGTCATTCCTTCTATCATTATTTGTTGGCATTCTCTAAGAATAGCTTTCCCATCTCCCCACAGGTCTGCATCCTTTAGACATTAGTACATATTATCTGTGCTCTCCAGGAGGTTTCCCTAATTAATATTTCCACAATGATGAGTGTCAATTTCCTACCTTCTAGGTGTTCTCACACTAATGAATTTCTGAGAATCTAATATGATAACTTATTGTCTTTTTAGTCTTCACTTCCTTGAATATTAATAACGTTCACCACATTTACATTTTTAGCCATTCGTAGATGCTCCTCCCCCCCTTTTTAACTAGGCTTCATGCCCAACGTGGGGCTTGAACTCACAACCCTGAGACAGAGCCGTGAGCTGAGATCAAAAGTTGAATGCTTAACTGAATGACCACTCAGGGGCCCTGATTTCCTTCTTTTGAATTGCCTCATTACATTGCTTCTACTTCTACGTATCTTTTTTTATTGATTTAGAATGCATGTCATACATCAAGGATATAAAAACTTTTTATGTCACATATACTATCAATATTGTTTTAGATTTTTTAACATTTTGACATTTTTATTATTTTTGTCATAGGAAATTTTAAACTCTTAACTGGCTAAATCCATTGTGATTTTCCTTCATCGCCTTTGGTGTCATTTCACCATAAGCTTTCACCACCTCAAGATTAGAAAAGGTTTTACCAACATTTTATTTGAGGCCTATTTTCATTTCCTTCTTTGCACATTAAATCCTCAACACTATTGGGATTTATTTGGATGAATTTATTTGGATGAATTTATTTGGATGAATTATCTTGTTTGTTTTGCTTTGTATTTTTTCCATTAAATTTTAAATTTAGAAATAACTATAAATTCACAGGCAGTTCTAAAAAGTCTACCTGCCTTAATACAAGAATCCTTCCAACAATGCATAAATAACCTACATGCATATGTAGATTTTTATCTGGGATAGGATTTGTTTTCTCAACATAATCAATAGGTATAAAGTTGTAATATCAGGATAGTTTTTCACAATCACAAGGGATAATATCTACTTCCTTCCTTACGTTCCCTAAGATTTTTATGGTTATGATCATGGTGGGAAAGCAAGGATGATGACAGCTTTGATGTCAGGGGAGTAAAGAATATGCTAGAATATGCCTTTGCAAATTATCCAGGTTTGAAAGAGGATTTAGAGCCAGGGGCTGGCTTTAATCTTGATCTCTTCTCACTACCAGCTATTTCTGTCTGTTCTTGGATGCAACACATTCTCATTGTAGTCAAGAATTTAACCTTCATGCTGGTTTCTTATTGGACTGAAATGTGATACAATTTTTATTGTGTAACAATGTTTTGAAACGAGATATGTACACCTGAAAATCTTTTTAAATTATATTTTAAAGACTTTATTTATTTATTTGAGAGAGACTGAGAGAGAGAGCATGAGGGGTGGGAGGTCGGAGGGAGAAGCAGACTCCCCGCTGAGCAGGGAGCCCAATGTGTGATTCAATCCCAGGACGCCTGGATCATGACCTGAGCCAAAGGCAGATGTCGAATCCCCCGAGCCATCCAGGAGCCTTGTATACCTGAAAATCTTAAAGCAAATTGCTTGATCAGTTATTAAAAAATACCTTTAAAAAAGGTATTAGGAAAAAGGTATAGAATGAAAGTATCATAGAGCCCAATTAGGGTATTTTTAAGAGAAATAGCCATCTGCATTGGTTGGTCAGATTCTCCAGAGAAGTGAGCTAGTACATATATATGTATATAATATAAAAGTAATTCCATATATTTAATTAGAGAGAGAGGGAAGGAGAAATCTGTATCTATCTATCTCTCCATCCATCTACCTACGTATTATTGCTCACACAATTGTGGAGCCTGAGAAGTTCTGTGACCTTCCATGTGCAAGCTGGAGACCCAGAAAAGCTGGTGGTGTGGATCTAGTCTGAGTCTGAAGCTTGAGAGCCACGGACATCAATGAACGGTGTAAACCCCAGTTCTACAGCATGAGGATTCTGATGTCCTAGCTCAACAGTCAGGCAGAGAAAAGGAATAATTTCTTTCCACCTTTTTCTTCTCTTCAGGCCTCAACAGATGGAATAATTCCTGTGCACACTGGGGATAACAATCTGCTTTACTCAGTCTACTGACTTAAATGCTTATCTGTTCTGGAAACACCCTCATAGACACACCCAGAAATCGTGGTTAGCCAGATATCTGGGCACCCCCTGGCCGAGTCAAGTAGACACAAAAAATTAATCACCACGCTATCAGTTAAGATGACTTGTGATTTCAGTAAGCTAACATTGAGGAACATCTGTTTAATTGTTGCAAATCCACTGCTGAATAGCCCTTTGGTGAAAGTTATGCTATAATTGCTCACATGCATTTTAATCCCCCTGTCTGGAATGTTTGCCTATCATTACCCATCTTCAAGAGCCAGAGCCAATACTTCCCCTTCAAGGAAACCTGTTTTTATGTCCCTAAATGAGCATTTTCCTCCTTTAATATTTGAGAACTGGTGCTTTGTACTTCTCTTAAAATGCATATTATATTCTACTTCACAATATATAGTTAATAAGTACTATTTTTTGTAATCAACTGTAAGCTCCTCAAACTTTCTTTGTATACCATAGAGAGTAAAATATTTCATTGCATTAGTAGATATTATTATTGCATTTATTTACTTAATAGTTCATGCATACAATGCATTTTTAGGAGGGATGACTGGTGCACAGTACTGTCTCTGATGTGACAGAGACTCCAAAGATAAGTAAGTCACCATTCCCACGTCCTGGGAGCAAAGATAAGAGTCCAGTATCAGAAAAATCATTCATTCATTAATAGTCATGGCTGATCACCCATTATTACCCATGGTCTAGGCTAAGTGCCACGGATGAAAAAAAAAAGTTATGGTCCTTGCCTCCAGGGGGTCCATTTAGTTGAGTGGGAAGGACAGAAGTGTAAATAAACTGCTCGAGTGTGAAAAGTGCTATCATAGGGAGTTGCACAGGTTGCTGTGAGTGCCAGACGTGGGCTAGAATGGGAGTGGAGAATGATAAGGAAAGGAAGTTCTATGGAATGAGTTCTATCTGAACCCAGTGAAATGGTATTTAGGAAAGAGAGAAAAGCATCACCAGCAGAGGGATCTGCACCCCATAGGAGCAGAGAGGAGGGCACGCGGAAAACAACAAATGGGTCTGTGCATCCAGAATACGGTGTACAAGAAGGAACCATAGCGATGCTATGGGAATGGAAGATAGCACCACATCCTTTCATTCTCCTTCCCCAGGATGAGGCAAGGCAAATGCCGAGAAGACAAGCGTAGGATTAATGAGAAAAGAAAGAATCATTGAGAAAGAAAAAGATCTCTTTGAAGTTGGAAAGGGATTGGAACAGGGCTCGCAGTAGGTGAATTTGTTGATTCAATGTTCCCAGCCTCAAAGGCATTTCAAGTTTCTAGGGAGCTGTATATACGGTTCTTGACTGTAATCTTAATACTCCTTTGCTTATTTCACCAGCAAAAGATGAAAACTCCAAGTCTGAGAGAACTGATTCTGGATTCCAACTAGAGCACAACTGCCTTGTCTTTAAATCTAGCTTGCTCCTAAATGGCAGGAGAGAGCACCCTGCACATATTTCACAGTGGGAGGAAGCCACCCACAGAGCGAGTCATCACAGACTGCCTGTTCCTCCCAGCGGAGTGTTGACAGAACACTCTATTCTCCAGGATCTGCCTCTGCTTCACTGAATCACTTGGAAATCTTTACCCATATTTATGGGCCTTTGATACTTGGACAGGGAGGAAGAGCAGAAGGGCATTCCTGGCCTGGCTTTGTTGCTTGAGGGTTTTTTTGTTGTTGTTGTTTTTTAAAGATTTTATTTATTTGTCAGAGAGAGCACAAGCAGGGAAGTGGCAGGCAGAGATAGAGGAAGAAGCAGGCTCCCCACTGAGTAAGGAGCCCGATGTGGGACTCGATCCCAGGACCCTGGGATCATGGCCCAAGCCGAAGGCAGTCGCCTAACCCACTGAGCCATTCAGGCGTCCCATGTTGCTTGAGTTTTTGAATTATCTTCCAAGTAGTAGGAACAGTATTTTATTCTTATCCCTTGCATAGTTTTGATGGACATAGCTTTCAAATATTTTTAAAACGTGAGCTCCGTTGGTCAACTAATAGGCTATGTGGAGGCTGGAAATAGAATAATCATCTTATGGAATCATCTCATTTCATCCAATTTGCTTATGTTATGCAGGAGGAAATTACATTCCATGACAACTTGAAACCACATGCCCAATGTCATACAACCAATGAACTATCTGTTGGTTAATTAAAAGAAATTACACTTTGTTTCCCTGGTGATGAGTTAAGATCTTTCGTCTGCTGTTAGCTGTTGGAAGGCACATAAGAGAAAGTAAAAGAAGGTATTTACTCAGATAATTTTGGTTGAAATGGTGGAAGTGGACCTCAAGTGATTACCCAGAAAATTTTGCTTCAAAATGGAGGTAGTATATGTATTTATGTAGTTGAATATATATTAGTATATATGTGCATGTATGTGTGTAAATATATATGTATATGTATATAATATGATCACTTTTCTAATTCAGATTACATTGTTCCCTGATACCACATAGCTATTCCTGGCAAGTTGTACCTTTCCACAGATTTTTAAATTGTTGAATATCAAAGTTTTATCAATGATTTCATAACCAAACTTGCATTGATATTTCTCAATTCCTTGCTGGCATTCATTTAAATAGTACTTTATTCAGCAAATATATATTGAGTACCTTTATCCTACAATTATGATATGAGAGCTAAGATCTCTGTGCTGAAGAAAATCCTATGGTGACCAAACAGAATTGTAACTACATACTTACAAAACAATGTGAACATACTTTAATAGTGATTTACACTGAACTATTAGATCACAGAGGAGCAATTAAAGCCATACTCACATAGGGAGAACATGTAGATAGAGGAGATAAGAGAGGGCTGAGGTTTGAGGTTTGGAACACTCAAAATTTAGAAAAGCCATGGGCTCCTATGTGGCTCAGTCAGTTAAACATCTGACTTTTGATCTTTTTTTTAAGATTTTATTTATTTATTTATCAGAGAGAGAGAGAGAGAGAGCACAAGCAGGCAGAATGGCAGGCAGAGTGGCAGGCAGAGGCAGAGGGAGAAACAGGCTCCCCGCCCAGCAAGGAGCCCCATGTGGAACTCGATCCCAGGACCCCAGGATCATGACCTGAGCCAAAGGCAGCAGCTCAACCAGCTGAGCCACCCAGGCGTCCCCTGACTTTTGATCTTAATTCACATCAGGATCATAGGGTTGTGAGATCGAACTGCATGTTGGGCTCTGTACTGTGTATGGAGCCTGCTTAAGATTCTCTCTCTCACTCTCTCTGCCCCTCTCCCCACTCTAAGAAAAAATTTAGAAAAGCCAACAAAAGATCTTGAGAAAAAAGCCTTGAGTGAGATAGGAGGAAATCTGAGAGAGCAAGGTATAAAAAAAAAGAAAAGAAAAGAAAAGATTATTTCCATTAAGAGGAAGTGGTAAACTACTGAAAATTCTGAAATGATAAGAACAGATAGTTAAGTGTTAGCATACTGATTTGGGTGGGGAATAAGAGAGTGGGAGGTGTGGATAGGTTTGTATGTGGGACAATTTGCTGTGATTCAAATGAGACTACAAGTTCTCATTCACAGACAGTTGACAGCAGCAGAGGTCAATGTGAGATATACTGTAAAGGCCCCTCTCTCACTTTCTTTTAAGTGACTTGATGTGAGATGTAAAAGGAATAGAGGAACTAAGGAAGACACGTAAGTTCTTGGCCTGAGCAACTGACCAAATAGTGGCACCATTTATTGAAATGGAGAATATGGAATAAAGGTAGGTGTATAGGGGGTCAAGCAGAAGTTAAGGAAAGAGTAAAGAATTTGGAGTGCCACATATTAAGTTAAAAATGTAAGTATCCAAGTAAAGATGTCAAGTAATTAGGAATATCCCATTCTGAAGCTCAGGTCCTCTATTCTAAGATTTGGAAATATGAATTCAGGAATCATCATGAATTGAATAGAAAACTAAAGTAGGAGTTGGAGAAAGATTGAAGGGTGAAAGGAGGATAATTTTAAAATGAGAGACATTATAGCATGTTGTAAGCTAAAGGAAGCAATCCAATAGGGAGGGAAAATGGTGTCTAAGCAAAGCCTGTGAGCAGATTAGAGGTGACAAGGGATGCTTGAAATTGGGAATTTGGAGGTTGTTCATTTATAGTGATGAAGTATGACCATGGGAATTGAGTGGAAGGAAGAGAAGCTGAAAGTGGGCAGATTAGTGAACCAAGTGGTCAGGTGTTGATGAGTCATCTTGATTGACAATGAAATCTTCCAGAAGGATGACAGAAATAACATTCCATTTTCAGTAAATGAGGGTGAATATCCTGGATGTTGATGACAACACAGTCTGACAGCTTATGCTTCTAAGGAGAGAGGAAACAAGATCTGAAAGCATTGATGAGGAACATGAAGGGACTTTATACTGTCTCCAAGATTATGGTCCTGATTCAATGGGTGAAAAAAAAAAAGCCACAGCCTGAGAGAGGGACAAAGGAAGCCATGTTCAAGTTTCAAGTAGAAAAGGGGGATGAAGGGACATTCAATGAAGAGCTTAGAATAAAAGGGATTTAGTAGGCGACAGTCCATGAATTCCAGAGGGCACAGGGTTTGGGAGTGCATGGGGAAGGTAGGAGATTGGGCCAGATGAGGCAGTGTCCTCTGTCACAGGAGCGTGGTTCAAGGGTATGATGGGATTAATCCAATGGTCTCCTAGAGTAAGAAGTGTGAATCAGTTCTCTTAAAGTCTCAGCCTCCCGGGACTAGTCTCTTAGTCTGTGAAGGAAAGTGAGTGATACTGAGGCTCTTGGTAATCATCTTTTGGAGAGCATGAGGGGCTCTGAAGGCTTCCCCTATGAGTGACATCACAGCTGGGAAAGGGACAGGTCTTCATGGAGCATATGGCTCTATGTAGACTTTTCCTAAATTTTTCTACTGGTGGAAGTCATTGCATATGGCCAATGGAGGGGAGCAAGGAAGCCTGGACTCCATTTGAGATCTTAATGGAAGGATTGAACAGGGGCAGTCACGATGAGGATCCATTGTAGAGACATAGAGATGGTGAGATTCCTGTGGACCCGGAATGCTTGTGGAATTTCTTTCCCATTATGATGTTCTCTTCCTGACCACAGTCCTCCTTCACAAGTGGGGCCAAGGCTAGAACTACAGCCTACAATTATCAGTTATAACCTTGAAATTAAGACTGTAGTTGAAGGTATTTCCGAACTCTGATATGGGTCTCTAGTCTCCGGTAAATCTGCATTCTCATGGTCACAGAAATATTTTATTCTCATACTCTCCAACTAAATCTTCTCAATTATTCAAACTAAGTAATCTCAAGATGACACAGGTTATCCACAAACTGTGAGTGTCCAAGTTATCTCCTATGGAAAAAAGAACCAAACTATTACATTGACTGGTGATTCTTTTCCTATACTTGACAGTTCTTGACATGAGAGTGACCTAGAGAGGCAACGTAAAGAAGGAAAAAGAAAAAAAAAAAAGATCAATATGGGTAATGATTGTTTTATATACAGTTTGCATTAATTTTTTTCCACCAGCCATATGAAGTGGTTATTTCATACTCATTACAGAGATGAAGAAATAGATTATCAGAGATGTTTGAAAATTTCCCCAAGGAAATGTCAGAAAAGCAGCAGAGCTGAGATTAAAATCTGGAGTTATCTGACCTGAAAACATGTATTCTTTTAACCACATAAGAACCAAGAATGTCAGCTAAAGCAGCTGGTATCCCTTTACCAAATAACCAAGCAAACAGCTTAGAGTTACAGATTATTTACCCTGGGCGGAGTTCTGTGCTGGGATCTGTGGGGAACACAGAGACAAATAAGGCACAGTCCCTGTTCTCCAGTATGAACAAGCTGTTGGGCAAGAGAACCTGTTTGCAGAGAAGTGAAAAAAGTTAAATAACCCCAGAGGACAAGAATGTAACCATTGTCTCTGCTTCAAGTATCAAAGTATCAAATTCTGTGATTTCACTGGGGGCTGAAGTCTTCACATACATAGTTTCCTCTGCTCAAGAGAAAGAAAATGCTGTGTAAAATTAATGTAACAACACCATTTTTTTCTCGTTTTGAGTATTTTAAAAAATTTGAAGACTTGATAACATTTCAGTATTTTTTTTTTTTGTCTTTTCAATACACTTCGCTTTAGTTTTATTTTTATAAAACAGTTCTTGGTGCATATATTGTTTTTCATCCTCTTTTTTTTATTAAACATGATAATATAAGATGTTGGGGAGGGTATGTGCTATGGTAAGTGCTGTGAAATGTGTAAGCCTGATGATTCACAGACCTGTACCCTAGGCCAAGTAATACATCATATGTTAATAAAAAAAAAAACCATGATAATATAAGAAATTTCCCACATTAAAGGAAGTTCTTTATACACATAAGGGTTAACAACATTATAATTAGGATAGAAAGGATCTGAAGACAGGGAAGGGACCTTCAGGCACAGAGGGCAACATAATCTAACATGAAGATTCACTTTGGACCAAGTCAGCATTGGCAAGAATTTGGTTCCAAATGGTCCTGGGGATAAAGGGATTAATCGGAGGATTCCGCAGAGACCACATCCCAGAAACCTGCCACCTGATCCGTGTCCCTTTGCAAAGAACTGTTCTTCAGGTCAAGCCAGTGGATGTCAAAGGAAGGTCACTGGAGCATCACTGGAGAATCCAAAGCAGATTTGTTTACTAACCGGAAAGGCATCCACTGAAACAGAAGGAACAAAAGAGTTTTTCTTTACAAACTGGTCCCTGACCCTCGCCTTTAGCAAGGGCTCCCACTTCTCTTGGCAAGTTTTCTACTGCTCTAAAGCCAACTACAACCGAGCTGGCCGGGAGCATATCCTTACTGGTTGTGCAAGCCTGGTGGCTAGGGTCAAACATGCCATTTTAGAACGGAAGTTTGGGGGCAGACCAATAAAGGAGCACTTTTATCAAAAACTTTGATGATTCGTACAGCGTTCTATTTGAAAAAAAGTGGTAGCTCGGTTAAAATTGGACACTGTAGTACAGAGGTGGCAATTCGAGGATGTCAGCTGCTTGATGACTCCAGGCCCCACTACAGAGCAGAAGCTTTCGTGCTAAATAGGCCCTCACTTTCCGCCGAGGTTGGTGGAGGAGTGAGACTTTTTGGGGTATCTTATTTTTCCATAACACAGTATTCTTTTCTTCAAGCCCTGAGCACTTACTGAGTCTGAGCTCTCATGAATCTTGTTGAGCACAATTTTGGAGATTTTCCCTCCTTGAGAAATTGTGCATTGTCACAGATGAATGCACACGCAAGATGCTTGGCATTGCCAAAGAGGACTTTTTTTTTACTCAAAAGAGTCAAAGCGTGCATAAAATTAAATAGCCAGAAATTAAATGCAATTCCTAAAGTTGGTTTTGCCTAGTGTCATAGGTTCTACTATAGCAAATAAAGGTTAGAAATACAATCTTATCTGTACTATTTTTGTCTTTTATTATTTTTGTCTTTGTTAGCATCGAAATTTTTATTAACATTTATTTGTTCCCATAGGATATTCTGAGAGTTCACTTTCTTTTTTTAAAAAGATTTATTTGTTTATTTTAGAGAGAGAGACAGAGAGAACCCTTGCGGGTGGCCAGAGGGAGAGAAAGAATTTCAAGCAGACTCCCTGCTGAGCTCATAGCCCAAAATGGGGTTTGATCCCACAACCCAGAGACCATGACCTGACTTTAGCCAAGATCACAATTTGAGCCAAAATCAAGAGTAGGATGCTCAATTGACTGAGCCACTCAGGCACTCTCTTAAAGTTAACTTTCTAAAGTTGGCTGACTAAAAGGCTCACTGTTAATTTAGATATTAACTGTCTACCCTTTGCCATAATTTTTAAATAATTGAAATTTCTTAGTATTTGCTTTTTTTGGTCACAAAATGAACAGTCATCACAATTGTCATTGATTTTTGCAGTAATTTACTATTGTAACAATAAATGTGTATTTATACTTCAGTTGAATTACAGAATTTTAATGTACAAAGCAGGTGAGGAAACTCTCACTGCCAATTGCAGCAAGGAAGCTCACCTATACTTAAATGAAAACATTCAAATGTTTATACTACATCTGAATGACTTGTTTGATTAAACACTGGTTAGAAATGATGGTTCAAGTCATGTGACCAGTGATTATGGGCAAGTTTAGGGATGCAAGATATGCTGCTGAAATAGGTATTAGACTATTTAGTCATTTCTTTAAACTTGAAGACTAAACAAATGCAAATTCAACTAGAGGCCATGGAATGGATTTAGTCAGAAAGTGTGGTTTTGAACCTGAGCTTTGCTACTTTAGTTTTATATGTATTTATTTAGCATCTATTCTGTGCTGGGAATTCAGTCAAATACTGGAGACACACTGATGAGTGAAAAGGAGACCCTCTTTCTTTTTTCTTTCTTTTTTTTTTTTTTGGAGACCCTCTTTCTTAATGTCCTAATAATCTGGAGAGTTTCAACAATTTACTCCTCTGCTCTAAGCTTTTGTCCCCTCTTCTTACCCCACAAGCCTCCTAATGATACTAACAAAGGTTAAATGAAATAAAGGGGGTCGTCAATATTTCTCGCGCCTAGGCATGTTTATTAATATTCTAACTGTCCCAACCTTCCTATCGGATGGATGGTCTAGCTTAATAATCACGGGACTATGCTTAGAATCTAGTGCCTGGTTTGGGTGCCGGTTATTGTGTTGCCTTAGGTATGCAACCCCTCTGTTTTTCAATTTACTATGAAATTATGACAATTAGATTGCTTCCTTTGTTGGCAATTATTAATTAATGGATGCGTAGAATTCAGCATGGACTCTAGCACATCGTAAGTACTCACTGAGGTCAATGGTTACTAACACTCAATACAATTTATACCCAATTAAAAAATAAGGGACTGTAGGAAGATTATATCATTTATACAAGGCCACCCAACAAGTTGCAGAGGTGACATTTGTCCAGGTTGACCTGTTGCCTAAGTCCTTATTTCTTACATTTGGGGTTCTCTAAAAATATTTTTATGCATGTGACTGTTGATAAATTTGAAGGACACAGATTATGTTAATCGATACTTTCGATCTTTCTTCCTGGCTGGAGCGCCTTCCCAGTCTGCAATTTCTTTGCTCTCCATCCACATCGAGGACCACCTGATTGGATCCACCAGAGGGTGGACGTGGCCTGATGACAGGTGAGGCCACATTGGTCCCCAGTCTCTGGCTGCCTCTCCATTGAGAGGGAACCACTCGTCCTCACTGAGCCAGGGAACTCAGCTCAGATGGGTGAGCCAGGCTCCGGAAGGCTGCGGCGGCCTGTTAGTGCTGTGGCTTCTCCTTCTCACTGAGTCAGGCCAGAAAGCAGACTCATTGGGTCTAATCTGTTTGTCTCCATGTTTTAGTGCACCGAATTGCTCTCTCACAATGGCGGAGAGTTCGCATGGATCCAGCAACTCCCAAGGAGGCCAAGAAAAGAGCAGAAGAGAGATCCTGAGGTCCACCAAGAGGGTGTGGGCTCCCCTAGATGAGCAGCTGTCTCCTGCCTCTGAGGAGGAAAGCCAGAGTGTCACCATCCCCACGCTGGGTGAGAACAGGCCCTCAGGGCTATTTGAAAACATCCTGCTATGGGTGATGAAGGTCGCAGAGGCTTGGCAGGGGTCAGATGATTCTGGAACAAACACTTGGTTTGAAGATACCAGAGTTCCTGGCAGGATGTCAGAAACTTCTATGAAATGGACACTTCTACCCCCCCCCCAACACATTCAAAACGCACACCTTCTTGATGGAAATAGACCAACTTCTCCCTTTCTACACCAAGGTCTTCTCATCCCAAGTTCCCCAGGACCCTGAAGTGGTGTGGAGTCCATGCCAGAGACATGAGGCTTCCTTTAGAGCACCAAACATTCTACTGAAAGGCTCTTATTTGCTGGGTCTTGCATGAAGCATCTGTAATAATTTTAAGTTTAAAGAGTCATAAATAGGAAAACACTTTTCCCTCCAAGGTGATATAATTGATGGTATTTCTTCTTTGCCCACCATCCAATTCATGCTACCCCTCTAGAGTCCCTAGATGAAAAATAAGCACCTTGCATGCCTACTTGGCCTTTCTGGTTCACCAGACACCTTGTGAGGGGGTAAGTCGGGTACCTCACTGCTCGGTAGGATAAAGTCAAAGAAAATCAACCTAGAGTAGACTGTAGCCAACCGGAAAGGAAAGAAATATCTACTGGGAAATGCTGCTTTTCTATCCTATGCTTTTTGCCTTTCAACTATTGGTTAAGTCAATGACAAAGATCCACCTTAAAAGACTGGTGCCTTTGGCAATCCTGGGACTCTAGTGCAATTTGTCCCTGGAATGAATGCAAATTTGGTTTAGAACCTGGCAGAGAACTCCTTGCAAATAAACATCACTGGCTAGCTGCCTTAGGTAAATGTCGTGATTCAATAAGGAGAGGGTCCATGGTGATCTGTATCCGACAAGAGAAAGACAAGGGTCTGGTATGCTTTCCACTCTTCACGTTCACGCCAAGGTAATTTAAAAATTATTCTGACATCTTTTGTACTTCAGGGATTTATTTTTCTTCCTTTTCACTTCTTTTCTTTTTCCTTTCTTTCTTTCTTTGTTTCTTTCTTTCTTTCTGTTTTGATGTCAGTCGTTTGGCAAGTTTACACTTTGTTCTCAGGAAAGACTGATTATGGAAAGCAGGAAGTTTTGCCTTAGGAAAATAAATGAATACACTTGTAGAAACATGTGACTAACTATGTAGGAATAGAACTGTGGGTGGTGTCTGGATAATGGGGTAGCATTATTGTAGCTGGTGTGCTTTGATTGACTGGTCCGTTTCTTTCTCTTTTATAGAGGATTCCAAACAAGCAAGTATTCAGCAGTGGCTAGACTCTGGATTCTTGTAAGTGTTTCTTCGTGCCTTTACACATCTCTCTTGCAAAAATCTGTGAAAATTGTGTGGGTAACTCTTCTGGGGCAAGGTGAGACAGGTAGGGCTTTTCATTTTAACTGAGTGTATGAAGGATAGCTCTATTATTGCAACAGTTATATATCAATTTTAAAGTACTCAACAGAATACTGTTCCAGTCCCTGGCTGTTGATTGCTTTTAAAAAGTCCTCCCATAATAAAGCCTAGCTTTGCATTTACTCTTATCTGTTTAATTAAAATGCAATTTAGTATAATTGATTTGTACACATTGTTTGACTCGCAACATCTTTGTTTCTTTATAGGGTCTCTGTAAGCGAAAACTTTCAGCAAGTCATCGACCATACTGGTAAGACAAGAGAACCAGAAGCATTTAGGCTTCGTGGACCTGAGTGAATTTATTAAAACATTTATGTGAATAAATCTTCTTAAAATGAAAATTATAAGAGCTTGCTGGAAATGGAACGGATCTCAAAAAACATCCAGCTCAATTGCTTTGTTTGATATATTAAAACAAGGGCTCAGGAAGGATAGGGGGTCATCAGCAGCAAGTGGGGGTTGCAAACCAGGGCTCCTGCAACGTCATTAGCTCAGACTCTACCAGGAAAACTCACTGGGTTCTATGAAGACATTTTGCGAGGACATAATTATGGAAAAGCAATTGTTTAACTTTTCCTCACAGTGTATGGAACTTTTATGTCTAAATCTAGTTTCTTTCTATTCTCCGGTCTCAAAATTATATCCTCCCTTTCTAATGGTGCATTTGTTCTCAGAAAGAACAGATGACTGAATTCTACGGCAAACAGTGAAAAATATGTATTTCTGATACAGAAAATGTATCACACTTGTTACACTGAGATTTGATAATATTATAAAAAGAAAAAGAAATTAATTGCAGATCTCACAGTTCCCACCTTCTTTAAATAAAATACTGTATTTCATAGAAATACGATTAAAAAATGCACTCACAGGGCCCCCTACTCCCACCCTGGTTGGCTCAGTTGGGGGACCATGTGACATTTGATCTCGAGGTCGTGAGTTCGAGCCCCATCTTGAGTGTAGAGATTACTTAAAAATGAAAGAAAGAAAGAAAGAAAGAAAGAAAGGAAGGAAGGAAGAAGGAAGGAAGGAAAGAAAGAGAAAGAAAAAAGAAAGATGCATTCACATATTAAGTACTACTCAGGAAAATGAAGCAGCAAGCCCTAATAATTATAAATGAAAGGCAACACTGACTACAAGACACTTTCTGATTTCATAGATGTTAAAATGTGACAACATGCATGTTTCAAAACTGATGAAACACCATAAATAATGCATGTAAAAAATGACATAAATTAGGAGTTTAATGATTAGAGGGGAAAACTATTAGTCTAATGGTTACTTACTTGGCTGATTTTAATTATTTCACTTCCTCCACTGACATCTTAAATTAAGATTGACCACTGGCTACAAACTAGTTTAAATTTAAGATTTTTTTTACCAAAAACCAAAACCAAAACCAAGTATATCATTAAAATTTCCTCCTTCTTGAAATTTCCTCCTTCTTCTTAATTTTTTTAAATATAAAAGTTCCACAATACCCAAATATCTGAGGATGTTTGCCAATGAACTGAAGGTAAGTATCTCTATTTAGAGTAGTGCAGAATCATGAAACTTGGGGTGCCTGGCTGGCTCCATTTGGTAGAGCATGTGACTCAATCATGGGGTTATGAGTTCTAGGCCCACATTAGGTGTTTATTACTTAAAAATAAAATCTTAAAAAAGATAGAAAGGGAGGAAGGAAGGAAGGAGGGAAGGAAGGAAAAAAGGAAGGAAGGAAGGAAGGAAGGAAGGAAGGAAGGAAGGAAGGAAGGAAGGAAAAAAGGAAGGAAGGAAGGAAGGAATAAAGGAAGGAAGGAAGGAAGGAAGGAAGGAAAGAAGGAAGGGGAAGGGAAGGGCAGCACTCAAGAAATGCAACTAGCATGAGATGTCAGATCCCCCTGATGCTTTATCTTGCCCAGGTTGTGGTGGGAGGCCTGGTACTAACTCTCGGGTTTTCAGTAACTGTATTATTAAAAGCTTCACTTCCCAGAAATGAGACACCATGGTCCTTCCACCTCTGAATCAAGCCCATGAAGTGTAAGGGCTCAGACAGGAGGCGCAAAGCCGGAGGAAAGAAGGGCTAGCCCGTCAGAAATGCACAGTTCCCATTTGCCAGGTCGTTTATCTTCAGCAAGTCTTTTAATAATAACGAAATAGCCTCTTACAAGTTTAATTGAGCCTTCATTTTTACAAGGCTCTTCATGATCTATCATGTTTTAAACTCAGTAACCTGTGTGGGAGCAAGGCTGGTATCCTTCTGAGCTTTGCAGGTGAAGAGTCTGGCCCACAGAGTGATCGAGCACCGTGGTTTGAGGACACAGCTGGTTAGAAGGGGGCAGAGGAACTCGAAGCCCAGCATCCTATTAGCCCTCTGCGTGCTGGTCGTAGCCACGATGAGACCAATAAATGCGCAGTTCAGAGATGCCAAGAGTCATACTGAAAACATGTGGAAGCTAGAACAGGACCAGCAATTGGAAAACCTGAAGGTCGTGCTGAGGGTGGCAGGGAGAAGAACTGCGGTGAGATGAAAAGAAACCAAAGAGGAGAGAGAAGAGGGGTCGTGACCCGGGGGAAAATCCCAGAACAACTCATACAATCCTAGCATGGCCCAGAGGGGCGCATTCGTTCTTGGGCAGCTGTACCAAATTACCACCGGCTTGGTGCCTTTGAACAGAAACTTATTCTCTCACAGCTCTGGAGGCTGGAAGTCTGAAATCAAGGTGTGGCGACAAGGTCATTCTCTCTCTAAGGGTCTAGAGAAGAATCCTCCCTGGCCTCTTCCTACAGGCGGATGGCTCCCAGAAATTCTGGGCAGTCCTTGGCTTGTGGTGACAGCCTTCCGCTCTCTGCCTCCATCTCCCCACAGCCGCTTTTCCCTGTGCGGGGAAAGCTTTTCTCTTTTCATAAGGACACAGGACCCACTCTAATCCAGTATGACCTCACCTTCATTAATTATACCTATGGAAATCCTATTTCCAAATAAAAGATGCATTCTAAAATGAGATTTCAGGGGCGTCTGGGTGGTTCGGTCAGTTAAGCATCTGCCTTCGGCTCAGGTCATGATCTTGGGGTCCTGGGATGAAGCCCCACATCAGGCTCTCTGCTTAGAGGGGAGTCTGCTTCTCTCTCTGCCCCTCTCCCCAGTTATGCTCTCTCTCTCTCTCAAATAAATAAATAAAACCTTTAAAATTTTTTTTAAAAATAGGGGCGCCTGGGTGGCTCAGTGGGTTAAAGCCTCTGCCTTCAGCTGGGGTCATGATCTCAGGGTACTGGGATCGAGCCCTGCATCGGGTTCTCTACTCAGTGGGGAGCCTGCTTCCCCCTCTCTCTCTGCCTGCCTCTCTGCCTACTTGTGATCTCTCTCTCTCTCTGTCAAATAAATAAATAAAATCTTTAAAAATTTTTTTTAAATAAAATGAGATTTCAGAGACAGAAATTAAATTCAACCCAGCACAAGTAGAATTTATTCTAAGGCTGGTTTCCCTCATTGATCATACCTGAGGCCTTCATACAGTGAAGCAGCAATGAGATCCAAGTGCTTGCTCATCTTATAGGTGACACAGGGTCTCTCTTAGGAAGCATTCTAGTGGCCTCCAGGTCTTGGACTGAGTCCCAAATAAAATGGGGGTGGTGATAGCTGGCATAAGGCTTTAGGGGTTCTATTGCTGAATTCCTTCTGAGTTTACAGATGGCCAGGTTGGGGTGTTGGCCTTTTTTTTTTAAAAAAAAGTCAAAAATTTTTTTTAATTTTATTTATTTATTTGACAGAGAGATCACAAGTAGGCAGAGAGGCAGGCAGAGAGAGAAGAGTAAACAGGCACCCCGCTGAGCAGAGAACCTGATGCAGGGCTCATCCCAGGACCCTGAGATCATGACCTGAGCTGAACTCAGAGGCTTTAACCCACTGAGCCACCCAGGCGCCCCCGAATGTTGGCCTTTTATGGTGACTCTGGCTTTCATGCTGCTCTGGGGCTACCAAAGTCTCATTTTTATTGAACTAGGATCTGGCTGGCCCATTTCCCATTGTGCTCGGTACCATTATGCTGGATAAAACCCTTAACCCTGGGCACTTCAGCGTCTACATCAGTAGAACCGGGAGGGGAGAGAAATGAATACTCGCGAAGGACACACAGCCTAGGTACTTTACCTGTATGATCTCATTCACCCAAACCCCATCCCCAGGTAAATATTACCATCACTAACTTGCAAGGAAGAAAATGAGACTCAGAAAGGTTAGGTAACTTGCCCAAAGTCGGCCAGTGAGTAGGTAAGGGGGGGGGTCAAGATTTGAATTTGAATCTGTCTGCCTCAGTAGGCACATTGCCTCTCCAGAGGCCCAGGGTCATTTATTCTATGTGTCACGCACAAGAGCCCCCGGCAGGAAAGCAAGCCCTGCGTCTATGTCCCTGCAAGGGAAGTCAGAGGGTGAGCATCATGGCCAAGTTCACTGGCCTTTACTTCTCTCTCCAGGTTATCTGGCTCTGGCACAACCATCTTCGGAGCCACAGCACAGTCCTCCAGAATTTACACTTTTTAGAGTAGATCTAATTTTTTATGTCAATTGAGTAGTGTCTTTGGAAATGTAAAATGACCATATCCAGAGTTAAAAAAAAAAAAAAGATGCATCGAATAATTCCTCCGGAAAGCCACATGAAGGTCAGCTGGCTGCTTGCCTCCCATGAGTCACTGAAGTCTTTCCCAAAGGATGGTGTCTCACTGTCTACCCTGTCTTCTGACGAATATTCGGCCATCTTGGCTGAGTGGCCTGGCAGCCTTCTTAAGCATCTCCAGAGCCTCGTCTGCTCAGGGCACATGGGTGACTTACAGGGAAGACCCTTATGGGCATCCTTCCACATCTTTGGCTTTTCCCTCTCTGGGAATGACCACCACTGGTGCAGATGAGCTCCTCGTCCTGGTCACTGACAACATAAGCAAACGCAAGTTTGAGTCTCGGTTTGTGCTCACTGAGGAGCCGTGGACCTTCCTATAACCACAAACACAATAGGACAGTCAGAACCTCTTTGGGGTCCATTGGGGTGCTAACTGGTACATGGTCCTGGATGTGAAGGTGTGTCTTCTTAGGCTGCCGATTCTTCCTAATCCCGATTCCATATGAAAACTGTGTATAAGGAAGCCTGGGGAGAAAGGCTGGTTTTCGACAAGCCCATTTCCACCGCTGGAGAACAAATTAGACTTCGGCCTCTCTGCCCTGGGAGAGCACCCTGGAGTTATCCTGCCGGAGCAGATACCTACACGAATGCCCGTGTCACTGGGGAGCTTCATATAATGTGCACTTGTTTAATCCCACAGCCAATTATAACTGTGAGGGGGGAAAAAAACAGGTGATCCAATGTCTACAGCAAAAAAAACCCAAAAAAACAATAGTTTTTGTCAAAGATCGGCTTGGAGCCATTGATTACTTGATGGGTGGTTAATTTATTTGTCTTTTTAATATTTAGATAGTTCTTCGTCAATCCCAAGAGAGGTCCTTGAAGAATAAAGTTACATCTTTCCCGAAGGAATTTATTCAATAAGAACTTACAAAATCAAATTCTAAAATCTGTGGCCTATAAGATGAGGTCGATGTAAATCCAGGTAAACATAATAGATGCTCCTTTAATGCTTATCAAACAAAAGCATTCAGAGCAAAGAACTGTGCCAGTAGAGGCTCAGTCACTTGAGGGTCTGACCTTGACCTCAGCTCAGGTCATGATCTCAGGGTCGTGAGATCGAGCCCCGTATTGGGCTCCCCACTGGGCGTGCAGCCTGCTTGGGATCATCTTCCCTCTGCACACACTCTCTCTCTAATAAAAGAAAGCACTGTGCTGGTGGAGAATACAGAGATGTAGAATGCACAGCCCCTGCTCTTGGATATGTCACTCTGACTTCCCAGGTCTGTTGCAATCTGAATACAACTGCGCCAGCGTTTCACAAGACCCTCTTGTCTTATCCCCTTTAATTGGCATCCTGATGCTTCATCTTTCTTCATCCAGTGCCTCCTGCCTTAAAGTCTTTCCCATTCTGTTCTCCTCCTGCCTTCTTTTGAGCCGTGCCCCGAGTCCCCCATTCTCTATAAGGCCCTTCCTGACACCTGCACTAAGAGCCT
Source organism: Nasua narica (assembly GCA_028533885.1). Taxonomy (NCBI): domain Eukaryota; kingdom Metazoa; phylum Chordata; class Mammalia; order Carnivora; family Procyonidae; genus Nasua; species Nasua narica. Next base: position 52,860,628 of record CM052806.1, read on the forward strand.
CAAGTTTTCTTCTGCACACCCGCCACATCCATGATGGGTTCTATCCATATGGCACTTGGCCCGTGCTGCCTCAAATTATTAGGAATACGAGCGGCCTCACTAACAAAATTGTAAATCCCGCTGAGGGAGGAATGATCCCTAACACATCTGATTTCCCCAAAGCTAGTCAACAAAAGATCTTAGTGAAACTAGTCCATAACAAAGCTGAAGTGAGTCAGACTGGGAAATCTTCAAGGAAGAGCAACTTGAGCTAGTCAAAGAGTGATGTGGTTTTGAAAAAAACAAAGAGGCAAAGGAAGACAATGTCACTTGGTTCAAGGAGCTAGAATAAAGGCACAGAATGAAAAGAAAACCAAATGTGTGCAGGAAAGCATATAGAAGGCAGTCAGACTAGAAAAATGGTTTCATGCTGGGGAACAAAGGTGGAAATTCTTCTGCTAAATAGGGTGTTGTCTGGTTGTAAAAGCCTTACAATCCAGAAAGAGGGAACCATACTTGATGTCTGAAGATCATCTCAGGTTCCCATCAAAGGAGAGGCGGTCGTAACCGCGGTCTGCATTGAGGATTTCGAGACCACATTTTGTTCACCTGAACAGAAGGTCATGAATAATTAGTGATAGCCGCCGTAGGTGCAGCGCTGGGGAATTGAACCAGACGTGTTACCCACTTGCCATCTCTATTAGAGTGAGTTATGAATGGTTTCTGAGAAGAGAGATGACAGATTCCACTGTTGATCCTGGCGAGAGGAACGAAGGTGCACACCTTGGGAAGACGCTGTTGAGAACTCGGGCTTGAGGTCACCGGGGCTGGGGCTCCAGGCTGGAAGAGAGAGGAGGAGTCAGCTGCATCGGGAAATAAGCAGCTCTGTGAGCGGAGAAGAGCAGAGCGTGACAATTGGCTTCCAGATCTTGAGCCTGAGTGTCAGGGAGAACGAAGAATCTTTTATTTTCTAAGAATGGAGATTGTAATCATGAGCAAACTGGGACAAGTAAACGTTGCCGACGGCCTCTGCTCTGCATCTTGGTCGTGCAGGAGTTAAATATACAGAAGGCTGCAGAATGCTATTATTTTAGAGCCCTGTGAAAATGTAATTTGATTAGTCTATTGGACGATATTCCAAAGAACCAAATGTCTTCCATGAATCAGTCAGAAATGCTTAGGAAAACCAAAATAAAAAATGCTTTCTAAGCCAATAAAGGTGCTAATTAGTGCCTTCTGCATATCTCACTACATCTTCCACGGTAATACATTTTGCAGGGTTAAGTGTGGTGTCTGCTGCCTCAGATGGCAGAAGTCCACCTAGCAGTCGGGAGGGCGGCTGGAGACCCAAGAATCTCAAAGGGAAACAGAACTGGCATTTTACCCCACGCAATGGGATATAGTGAGTAGAGTGGAGAACTTTTTTCTTGCTTTGATTCTCTTCCAAATCAACCCTTATGAGCCTTAGGGAGAGGAGGACCTTGTTATTTTATTTTATTTTATTTTATTTTATTTTATTTTATTTTATTTTATTTTATTTTATTTTATTTTATTTTATTTTATTTTATTTTATTTTATTTTATTTTATTTTATTTTTGCTTCCTCCATCCACCATTGCTTTTAAAGAGTAAAATCTGGTTTTAAAAACCTACTAAGGGTATCACAGAAGGCAAAACAATTAGGGAAAAATATCGAGACCAAATCATTAGAGATGTGAGAAGGACGTAAGGAGATCCTAGCAGACAGGGCCTTACGGGATGGAAACGGGCAGATTTCGCAGGTGTCCCGCCTTCAGCATGGAGCGCGATGCCTACAGGAGCTTCAGGAAAGGCAGGGTAACGGGAGCAGTTTGTCTGTTCCATGGTGACATTCCCTAGGTGTCAAATTCTTGTGCTCAGAGGCAGCAGACTCAAATTCTCCTGAGAGCCAGGTGGGTAACCGCTAATGAACCAAGTGAGTAGGATGGAGACCAGCGGGGGGTTGCAGCACACGAGGGTTCTGATGCATTGCTCCCTGAAGAGATCTGGGCCGATGCTGTGGTATCTTCAAGTTTTAAGGAAATTCTGGGAACCCCAGTGCCCGTGAGAACTGGGCTGCCAGCTGGTGCCTTTTGGTTCAGGTTCATCATTGAAAAGGGGCAGAGAGGGGCTCCGGGGTGGCTCAGTCATTAAGCGTCCACCTTTGGCTCAGGTCATGATCCCAGGGTCCTGGGATCGAGCCCCACGTCAGGCTCCCTGCTCTGCCTTGTGAAGCCTGCTTCTCCCTCTCCCACTCCCCCTGCTTGTGTTCCCTCTCTCACTGTGTTTCTCTCTGTCAAATAAATAAATAAAATCTTTAAAAAAGAAAATGGGCAGAGGAAGCAAGGACCTAACCCTGATAAGCCCAGGAAGTTTATCTTACAAATCAGTAAAGTGGAAAAAAAACAAAACCAGCTGAACTAGACTAAAACCCAACAAACCCTCCAATAGGCAAGGAACAATGCTTACATACTGTCTTGTGACATACTCTCAATGGGTTGGTCCCAGTGCTGGAAAGGCCCATCACAGATGTCTATTTTTCACTCCCTATGACTCTTGTGTGACAGGATTCCATTTGTTCTGTAAGGCAAACATTCATCGCAACTGCACTCTCGCTACCTTTTAAAACTGTAGTTGTGTATTCTGGGCTTAGAACTCACCATCGGCTCATGCCTCATGATATCTTTCTAGACCAGTGTTTATCTTTCTGGACCAGTGTACCTGTCCCCTTCAGCTGGGTCACTGAGCCTTTGAAATAACAGCTGGAAACTACACGTGTTCTTATTTCCACCCTCAAAATTTGGCACTCAGAGGCAAGTTCACAGATACCTAGAGATCTGTTCATAGTCTCCTACCCAGACAAGAACTCTGGCTCCAGACTGAAGAGCCCTTTATTTTTTTCAACCTTTTTTTTTTTTTTTTGTATGTTTCAATCATTTAGGTTTGTTTTTCCAAAATTCCTCCCCACCTGCATATATTTCTTGCAGTGCAAAACTTAGACTTTCTCACGGGAGTGCTGGGTGGCGACATTTCCAGCTTTATACATGTCACACATTCGCACCCAGGAAAAGCCACTGTGAGAGGAAATGAGAAGGCTGGTGAACTTTCAGAGGAACTGGCCCATGTTCTGAACGTTTCCCTCTGCAGACGTCTGCCGCAGCGTTACATGGTGACACAGATCCTGAAGGCTGCGACGGCTCCTTCGGGAACCTCCCAGTACTGAGCTCTTCTGGTCTGTCCTCAGAGCCACTAACCAGACAAATTGGTGTCCCGTCTCTCTCACGTTTATTCGTGTGCTCAAAGTCCATGTCCCAACACGTACATATAAACTCTTTCTGGTTTTCAAATAAGCTACAGGACATTCTTTTGGCAGTGTGGTGTTTTGAAAAGAAACAACAGCAACAAATAAAGATAAGCTGTGGCATCCTGCTGGCCGTGGAGAATACATTTACTCTCTCTGAGCCTCAGTTTGCCTCTCTGTTAAGGGGGGGGCCTTCGTAATATCTATCTCATAGATTTGTCATACGAATTACACGGGGGTGCGTGCAACGGGCTTAGCCCACTGCCTCCTATAAAGTTAACACTAAATAAATGGTGACTGTTACTGCTATAATCAATCATCAAGGTCACGATACATTCCTAGATCTGCTATTTTTGACTGTGTGATCCGGGGCTCGTCACTCGATTCCCGTAAGTCTGTGTCCTCATCTGAAAAATCAGGATAGGTCCTAAATTTAAGACTGTCGTGACAATTAGGAGATACAAAGGCGTGGCAGATGCTCGACAAATGCGGGGTCCTCCATGCATTCTTTTGCTTGTCCCCACCCTTGCTCCTCCACCTTGCAGACCACGAGTGAATCTTCCAAAATGCCCGATGCTCTCATCAGACTTGCTACAGACACACTTCACGCTTGGCCACACCTCTTTCCTATCCATCAAATTCTACCCCTTCTTAAAAATCCAAGACAAGTACTGGTTTCTCCATGAAACCTTTGTGGACCACTTCCTTTGCCACCGACTTCCCTTTTGACCGAACAAGTACATTTCTTCAAGTGGTTGTCACACAATTTAGCCATTAATTACATTCTGTCTTGTTCGTTGCAGAGATGCCTTGTACTTCATGCCAATACCATCTCTGACATGAAAATCAATCCCATCCTCATTCAGACGAGGACCAGAAAATCTTCTATCTTAAAGGAAATGAAGCTTTGATTAATTCCAATCTTTCTTTGTTGCAGTTTCTTTGCAGGAACAGGGAATGGTGCACATGACCGTGAGGGACTACATGAGGTAGGTGGTGGGACCCGCGTGGCTCCCCTCCGGTATTTTAGAGCCACATCTTTCATAAATGAAATGGAAGTGAAATGGAAGACTTCTTAATGCCACCATGGAGCTCGGGATCTTGTCACTGGTTTAGCCACAGTGCCTACAATGCTTTCTCGAGCCTTGAGTGAGATAGAGGTTCTTTCTGTGTCATGAAGGAGTGAGCAAGTTCAATCAATGAATGCTGGCATGGGGGTGGGGAAGGAATTTAATTAAACCATATGCATAAAAGGCATCAGACTAGATGACAACTGCCCAGAAGGACCTGTTCATGAAAGAGTTGCTTTCATATTCTCACGTTGTCAATGTTATTTATCACCATGCTCTTCCCTGGGCAATAATACAGTTGACCTTTGAACAACGTAAGGCTTGAACTGTGTGGGTCCACCTATATGCAGACTTTCTTTTAAAATTCAAGTATAATTACCATACAGTGTTGGTTTCAGGTGTACAAGGTAACGTATTTGACAATTCTGTGCCTTTCTCAGTGTACTCTTAATTCTCTTTCACCCTTCCCAGCACCCACCTCCCCTTTGGCAACCATCAGTTTGTTCTCCGTATTTAAGAGTCTGGGGCTTTATGTTTATCTTTTTTTCCTTTGTTTGTTCATTCGTTTTGTGTCTTCAGTTCCACATATGAGTGAAATCACATGGTAATTGTTCTGCAACTGATGTATTTGGCTATGCAGATTTTTTATAAGTAGGATACTTTACTGTAAATGTGTTTTCCTTTCGATTTTCTTAACAGTTTATTTTCTCTAGCTTACTTTATTGTAAGAACAATTTATTGTATGACATACAAAATATGTGCTAATTGACTCTTCTCAGTAAGGTTTTCAGTCAAGTAGGTTATTAGTAGCTACATATCAGGGGAGTCCAGACTTGTACGTAGATTTTTGACTGTGTCAAGGGTCAGTGCCCCTAGCCCCCATGTTGGTCAAGGGTCACCTGTGCATAAGATTTCCAATGTCACAAGTAGAAAGCAGTGAGAGTCTCTCATTATGAGGGTAGACTAAGTCTCAAGGTAGTGTCCAACAATGGCGACAGCAGCATCACCTCAGAACTTAATGGTACTGAGAATTTTGAGGCCCATCCCAGACACTCTGAGTCAGGAAAACTGGAGGTGGGGCTCAGAAATCTGTGTTTTTGCAAACCCTTCAGATGATTCTGAGAAACGCTCTGGTTTAAGAACCACAGGCCTAGACTGTGAGCTTTTTGAGGTTGAGAACTCTGCTCCTATGCCTCAGCCACCCTTGCATTTTCAAGATAATCTCAACTCACTGAAAACCAAATATTCAATACAGTTGCCCTCTGACTCCCAACAAGTCACAAGCAAAATGATACTTTGTCATAGTTTTCCCCTTTTAGCAGATTAGCTCTTTTTGCTGCCCATAGAATCTGAGAGCCCGAGGAGACCCCAGAAATCTCTCAGGCAACTTTTTCATTTTGTTGAAGAGGAAAACGAAAGCCAAGGTCAGTGACTCACTCCTGCTCTAATGGCTTGCTTAGAACCATGACTACACAGGGATTCTCCTGGATCCTAGGCCTGGGCAGTTTCTGGGTGGCTCTGATGAACGTTACAAAGGAAGGGGTGATCCTCAAACCCAGAATGAAACAGAAATATGGCAGGCTTAATAAAATGGAGGGGAGGCAATAAATAAAAGGGTATCTTCTGCCTCTCTCCAGGGCTTCCAGCAAACACAACCATCTGTTAAAACCAGAGGCTTTATTATTCAGAAACATACATTTTCTCCGCGCCTTAATGCGGAGAAGCAATTGAACAAAGAAGCAAGGACCAGCTATTCTGACTAAATGTGGGACAACATTTAAAGGGCAAATTCAAGATAACTTGGTCTCTTAGGGAAACTTGATATCTACATGGTGTTCTTTGATTAATTCCAATCTTGTGCCAACTGGCTGTTTGACTGATGATTGATGAGGCTGGGTGTTCTAAAAAACTGAACTATATTACAACAGGGTTTCATTCTGTTTGGAAGTACTTCCAAATGACTTGCAATGCAGGCCTCTTTGGATAGAGTGACACTCTTTTTTGTGGTAGTGGAGGGGCCAGTTACTGTTGCATATGGATGGCCCCCTGAGCCCCAAAGACAGCATTGAAAGATTGTGAACCGTGCAATATGGAATCCTTCACCATTATGGGAATTAATACAGAGTCACTTCGGTGACTGCTCGCCTTACCTCTTTCATCACACAGTTCTAACTTCATCGGAAAGTTGGTGCCTAGCAGAGCTGTGTTCCTGAAAGGTTCCCCAATGATTTACCATCTGTCAAAAGTGAGACATTCTGTCACCTTTATAATGAGCACTAGCGGGCACCTAACACTTAAATTCTCACACCTTCTGTAACACAGCACTCTTGGAAAGAGGAGCAGCTTCTCCGTGGCATGCTCTCTCTTCCTCAAAGGTGTGGCCATTATGGGATTATTAGAAATGAGGAGGAAATGCAAATGTTCGCCCTGGAAGGGGAAGATTCACAATGATCTCCCAGGGGACTATCTAAATCAACACATCTCATCATTGGTATTTTCCCCAACTGTAGATCTCTGCATCCGTTTTCAGAAACTCCCACCCTTTCCAGAGGCACCAGTTTCAACTCTTGCCATTCTGCTGCGAGTATCCCACAAAGGTATGTGATTTCCAGGCACTTGTCAACCAGAGAAATCATTCGGTGTGACAACGGATTTCATGAAATTATAAATAGGCCCTTGAACAATAACTTATCGAATGAATGGATGAGAGAATGAATAAAGGAGTTTCAAAATTCCAACTTGCAAGAACAACGTGAAAGATTCAGTGACATCGAACTAAATATCTGTCCATGGGGAGATGGCCAAACAGACAACTGGCCAATGCGTTTCTGGAATTCTATACAGTGATAAAAGGAGTAGGCAGAGAGAACTATATACACCAACTTAGAATGATCTTCCAGTCATATTTTTCAGGGGGAAAAAGCAAGATGCAGAAAGATACATAGAGTATGCTACTATTTATAGAGTGAACCAGTAACAACTAGAAAACATATATGTAACAGAAAAATATCTAGAAGGGTAAATATAAATTTAGTAGGAAGGGAGTCAGGTTTGATAGATAGAATGACTAAGGGGAAAGAGAGCTTTATGTATAACATAATCATTTTTTAACAAGGTGAATATATTTTATGTGTTTCTTACATAACTAAATATCAACGAGAAGAGGTAATGTATTAAAAGTATGTTTAGTGACAAATCCATCAAAAATACATTCTTAGACATGAGGTTGTAAGCCTCTGGAAGGCAGAACTATGTCCTGTTCCTTTTTGTGCCATGGGTGCCTAGCAGAGAGCCTAGAACGTGACAGATGTTCCATAAATATTTGTATAAATGGGCAGGATATAAATTTATATGATGAGGTCAATACGATCACAAATTAAACCTTTCAGACGCAATTTAGATTTCTCGCAAGAATTTTTTTTCTCCCTTGAAACTTTTTTATTTTAAGGTATCAAGGGATTGGTACCCCTGTTCTCCAGTTGTTTCCAATGATTAGGATATCCAACCTGAGCCATCTAAGCCCTGCAGTAAGAGTTTTTGGCTTGTCTTTTCTTCCTTGCTCGAATCATGAGGCAATGCACCCAATCTCTATGTCACGTAAGAAAGTGTGACCGTGATGCTGGCTAATGTGTGGTAAGCGGACCTGCCCAGGGACGCTACAGGTGGCTGTTGTTCAATGTGTGAATGGCTAAATAAATGAATTGTGATTGATCCAATTTAAACAATGAAGTCGTGAAAGTAAATCATCCAAACTATCTTAAATAAGCTCTTTAGTGTTGCATGGAAAGTAGAGGCAAACAGGAACTTACTTGCAACAAAAGAGCCGAGCAAACCTAGGAAAACCTTATCAGAAGTTCTGCTTCCCATAGGGTCCATGAGTTCTAAAAGGTCAAGAGCACAGTCACCAAGGAGAAGGTCAGTAATTGGGAAGTAGTTGGTATACAAAAATATAATTTCTAGATAACCAAAGTTTATTATTTTCAGTGCCAAAACTGAGTTAAACAATTTGAAGAAACCATGAAACCACTTATTTCTCACCCGCGCCCAAAAAAAGAAAAAAAAACTAAACTAAAAACAGAACATATTTTAATTCTACTTAGGGACTGAAAATCGTTACTTGTATCAGTCCTTGGAGTCTGCATTTAGTGCTATGGTCAACAGATTTGTGTATCTGATGAGGCCCCCAGACTGATTCTCTTTAAAAACATTCTTTTTTGAGTTCCACTCTACAGGTTTTTGGTTTTTTCTTCTCTTTCCTATTGCCATGAACTACCATTTCTTTGTGGTAGTCGGTGTATCACTTTTGGCTCCTGACCCACCATCTCCCTGCCCTATCTAACTTAACATTTGCCTACTGTGAAATGGAAAGTCAGGTAAATAAACTCATTGCTCTTGCACAGAAAGTACAGACAAGCAGTCCCTAAATGGGAGTGATGGTCTATCCCTAAGTAAGTATGTATGAGCTCTGGTAGACGCACCATCTATTTGTCTATTTGGATTCCTCTTTCACTCCATTTCTGGAAGATGGGGGCCGAGCCCATCTTGGGCGGGAGGGGAGCAGCGGCAGGGCGCGAGGTGATTAGAACAAAAACCAGATTTTGTTAAGTGAACTGTTACCGGATGAAGATATTCTTATTTTTACCACAGCATTTCTGAATGGCTGGAATTTTGGGAAAAAGATCCAGTGGAGATTCTCTTGGATCTGGGGTTTGGTACAGATGAGCCCGACATCTGCACACAAATCCCAGCCAGATTCCTGGTTTATGGCTCAGCCGCTAGAGGAATCAACATCCGGGTCTTCCTTGAAGCTCAAAGGCAGCGAATGGACGTTGAGAACCCTGACCTATACAGTAAGTGTGGGCTGCGTGGTTTCCGAATCTTAGCAAGGGCGCTGAGTGGCCAGATGAGAGCCCCGGTATCAGGAGGAACTCTCTGGAAGACGTGTGCAGATGTGTTGCAGGCCTAGAACAGAAACGTGTACATCCCGATCACTCTACGTGTCTGCTGCAGGTTCATGCGAGTGTTTGGGGGAAAGGAAATCTGCTCCGTGTTGTCCTCCTGTGTAGACTTGGCCCCGTCATCTGGAATGCCACTGGTTGCAATGACAGAGAAAAGTGGAAATGGAGAATCATACTTGACTCTTAACCTCTTTCTGCTCAGATTTACCCAGTGATATCATTGTCAGGTTTAATTGTCCAAAATCAGTCATATGGCCACACTTAACTCTAAAGGGGTGAGAATGTGCAATCTCACCATATGTCCAGAGAGGGGAAAAAATCTCTATCAGTGAACAGCGCTAGTGTGTATCATAATCACATACCTGGGAGGTAGAGGAACCAGGATCTGACAAAGCTTCTCACTAGTCACAAGGTAAAACCTTAATTTCCTCTTGTCTGAGGCTAGGTACATTTCTTATTCCACCATGAGCTGGAAATGGTAAGTGGTAAGCTGTCACATCTCCAGATTTGTGGGCTATGTCAACCCTCTTCATTACCATGCATATTGCTGGGGTGTTTTTTTTTTCCCCAACAGGTGGTCAATGGAATACTTTTCTCTAGGAGATTACCAGGATGTTCTTGGAGTGTTTGTACTATGCTGAAGTAATTTGGGGGAAAGATACCTCGCAGTTAAACAAGTTTATTTATTTCAGAATTTGCTTAATATGCCAAAGTGTACTCTCGATCTCCTAGAGAGGATGCAAGGCAGCATTTTCAAAATCATTTAAATACAAAGCCCCTATTGGAGGAGCATTGAAGAATATCTCCTCCATGAGATAGAGTTAGCAGAATTCTGGACTGGAGAAAATGCCAAAATTCTGTTTCTGAAATACGTTCTTTAAATAAATTCATGAAAGTCAAGTGACATAAAGTGTTTTTCTCAAACAAATTATCTTAGATTTTTCATTTTAGTGTGTTTCCCCCATTTTCAGGTGGGTGAAATGGGTCTCAAATCTCAGCAATGCAATTTTAAAAAAATATATATCCCCAAAGATGTTGCAATGCTGTGTTTCTTTATCTTTTAGAAGAAATTAGTATCGTTCTTTGTTTTCTCCTCTTCCAAGTCATAGGGAGATGCAAGTTCTTTGATCAATTCTTTCTTCGGAGACAATAATGACACGTCTCATTATTTGGGGAGTGTTTGACCTGAGCTGTGAAGTAAACATTTTGCAGATGAAATTGACACAGAGATTATAGAAGACCCAGGAGATGGCCCCTAGTCCTGTGATTGCGCGCCACTCTTATTTCCACCATCAACACTGTGCTAATGATGCACACTACCTGTTCTCACTCAACACTTACCAGGACACTTTTGATGCAAGAAAACTGAGATGGTCAAATGTAAAACAAGCAATAATAAAATTGGTTGGTTGTTCTAAAAACAGAAGGGAGAGTATGTCTCCTTCAAAGGCAATAAAATAGCTTCAAATTTAAAGGGATGAGAATCAAATGGTTCACTGCTCAATCTCCCCAAAGGCAAAAACAAGCAAACAAAACAAAACAAACAAAGAAAAGAAAAAACTCTCACTCATCTAATACCACAAGATGAAGTTCTTTGAATTGACTTAACCAATTAAATGGATAGATTTATATTAGTCTAAGAATTTTGCTTTAGGATGGATGTTAAGACAATCATAGAAGTACAGTTATGATTCAGTCATACCCTTGGGCTCACCAAAAAAAAAAAATATTTAGTTCCAACTAAAGCTGAATTTAAGGGAAAATGCAATCAGAATGCTTCTAAAAATACCCAGAACCCAAGAGTTCCTCTTGGTCTTAAAAGAATGTCATGATCTTCTGTGAAAAGTCCATCACAGTTTTTAAAGTAGAAGGATCAGTAGTCACTGTCTTCCTCTTTCCGGAGAAGGGAGCAGGTAGGTGCAAGGATATGTTCATGGGAAAGTCAGTAGTAGCATTGCTGTGCTGCTGCAAACAACAAAACAAAGGCCAGCGTCCTTCCTCACCAACGTGGCCCTTGACCACTGCTGAGCCATGCAACCCGGCATGCCATCACCGGGGTTGAGAAAAAAGGCTGTGTAATAAAAGTACAATGTTCTGTTTCCATCATTTTGGTTTTATTATCTGGAGACACCAAAGCTACTTTTCACCATTTTCTTTCAAAGTGGCAATGTGTCCCCAAATTGCCCTAGCTGCACTGGGTTCCACCCATATGATAATGAAGTCAATACTTGCATATTGCCTAAATGAACCATCCAGAAAGATTTACAAGTTGAGGAGTTGGTTCATGTAAAAGGGCAAATGGATTTTCACATTAACGACTGTCTTCTCTTGGATGGTTGAGGCCAATATATTCCCGTCCTGAGCCGTACACATTTATAACTCTAACTGCTGATATTTGTACAGCATGTTTTCTACATAGAAGTGAGGGATACACAGATGAGTATTATTACCCTCTTTCTCCAGATGAGGAAACTGACCATTTACTATGTGCTTGGCACGGGCCCTAGGCACCATATTTCTATTAATTCATTTACTCTGGCATCACACTTGCAGTGATTGATTGACCTGGGATTTGGAGCCAGGCCTTCTGACTCCATATTCCATAATCTTTGCACACTCTAAGTGACAGTATAGGTGGAGATGATGGAGGTGATGATTAGGGTATCTACCACCTAAAGCCATGGAAGAATATGCAAGTTCACCTCATATGGAAGAGCTAGGTTCACTCTTTGCCATTTACTTTAATAAACAAGATTAAGATTCATCCTCACCTATGGTTTTTGTAAATTCACACATAAAAACTACAGGCACATATGAATGTATATATTTAATTAAATATAAGAGGTGTTCTCTTTCTGCCTGACACAATGGCATCTCTTTATGTTGGGGAATCACCTCCATAATAACCACTGGCATGTACTGAGAAAAACTTGAGCTTCAAGAGCTTGTAGTCCTTCTGACCTTGAAAATCACAGGTGTCACGAACCTTTTCAATTTTGACTACATTTGTGCAGTTTCATGAGAAGGACCCAGTCTAAAAATTCTGTGTTCCTTGTATTGTTCAGGTCGTTTCCAACAGCTGGAGATCCTGGACCATGTGGCCAATGCCTTCTCATCTTTGCTGAATGATGTTGCCATCCTGCAGAACAAAGATGAAGAGGAAGACGGAGGGGAAAATGTGCAAAGAACCTCAGTCAGTGAAGCCAAAGGACATCGAAGGAGAATGGGGGAACTTTTCAAGAGAGCTTCAAAGCAGAGCATTAGGAGAGACTGCAGCCCAGAAGCATCGGAGTCACTGAAGATGAGGGGCAAATTTTCCATCACCTCTGCAAAATCAGGAGGGTGTGGAGCAGAGGTAGCAGTTGTGACCAACAACCATGACCAAAGCCACTTGTCTCCTTTGGCAGAGCACTCGTCTCTCCAAGCCTGCGATGATTTGGTACCCTGTCATTCTCCCCGAGCTCTTTTGAGCAAACAATGGCCTCGCTCATCCACATTGGCTAAGAGGGCTCCTCCTTCCTGTACGTCTGAGGGCTCAGTCAAGGACAGAACACAAAAGGTAAACTCCATTCAAACTGACAAGCTCAAGAGCTTGTCTCGTCTTGCAAGAGAAGCACCAGACTCCTTCGAAATGGAAGAGGTCAGTGTTAAACGTACATGCTCATCTTCTAAGGGAGCAACCCTCCCCAAGGCATTTTCTGCCTCCTACATTCAGTTGACCCCTTTATCTTTCACCTCCTCCGCATTATATGTTATTGTTCCAAACTCCTGTTTTTTGTCTAGGACATTCAAGGCCATTCTAGCTTGCGTCCATCCACTCTCTAACTTTCCTTGCTTCACCATCTTGGAGGGTCAGTTCAGCTACTTCCCACTCAATGAGATTGCCCACCACTTCCACTCTGGGTTCTCACGGCCTTGGGAGGGAGAGCTCGTATGACAGAGACTGCACATGTGTGTCGACGATATCTCCCCCGCTGGTCTGTCAGCTCCCTGAGGACCAGGTTTTGTCCTCAAGATATGTCTTGGAATTATTTCCCCCACGATGCCTCATGCAGGGCCTTGAACAAAGAAGTAGGGACTTGGGTTTGGTTTTGATTTTACAGGACTAGTATTTTATTTGTTTGCTTGCTTTGGAATTTATCGATAGTCACATAATTTGACCTCCACATATATATGTGTCACACTTATGTATCCACCACTCTGTGCACCAAGAATTCTCCGCATCAGCCTCATTCCTAGGCCAGTACACCTTTCTGGGGCTGGTCTCACCTTCTTCGGGCACCCATGTTGTTGGCATTGTCAGCCTCATTCTATGCTGCCATGAGTCAACTCCAGAAAAGAATGAATGCATTTGAGGCTGAAGAGGGGGGCTAGTTCTCCCACTTCTGGTTCTCCCTGGGCTGCACCACGGCAATGCGCCACTTGGCATGGGTTTTGTGGGTTGACCGCATTAAGTGGCTTCTTGCCTCCATCCTTGTTACCACATCTTATGCTGCCTGGTCACCATACCTTCTGTTCTTAAGACGTGGATGTGAAACATGTGATAGAGAAAAGCTTATACTTTTACAGACCCTTTCCCGATCGTGCCTCTTTACACTGCCTGTTTTCTCCTCTCCACACCATTCATTTTCCATCCATCCAGGGTCAGTGCCTCGTAACCGAGCCTCGTAAACCCCCCCACACACATACATACATACACTTCTCTCTCTCTAGACTGGAAGAAGGGCTAATGTCAGTCAATAAAAGAGCTTTTGTTCAACAAAACAAGAACAACAACATATTTTGCAATGCGCTCCTTCATCTTTACCTTTCCTCACTTGTGCTGATTTTCAACCCCATTTAGATGATACTCCTCAGTCTTTTAAAAATATATATGTATACACATTTTCACACATTACTCTCTAATATAATGACAAGGAAGAACAAAAGAGCAAAATTTTCCCTTTATCATGTAAATTATTCAGAAGTGGGGCAGGACATTTTTATGCAAATTCCAAGGTGGGCCCACCTTTCTTTGAGACCTGGACACGCAAAGCACTCTAATGGGCTCTTGGGGCAGTCTTGGGGCAGACTCTGACCTCAAGGGAACCTCTGTGGTATAGATGGGTATAGAAATCAGTAACACGCAGGGAGAGGTCCAGCTCTACTGGTGAACTTTTATAGCACTCCACATGTTTGGAATATCTAAGGAGCAAGAAGAGAGGTTCTTAACTAGCCAGGGGACTGAGAGGACCAGGGAACTTGGGGGGAGTAAGGCTTACCCTTAGCCCTAAAAGAAGAAGAGGAAGTAGGTGAATATGCCTATTGGTAGCCCTTCTCATCCTACAGAGATGTACAGTTGCCTCAAAACACATAGTTATCAATGCTCCTAATATCTATGAACATGTTTATACGCGTATATGTCTTATGTTCAAAATGATTTCAAGAACTTTAAAATATTTTTAAAAAGAACCTTGAAATATCAATCTGAATGTATACCAGTAGCCTACAAATGGATACAAATTACACACGGAGAAAAAAGCAGACCTTTGGTCTCGTGCTCTGATTTGAAGATAAACTGAGGTGGCACTAAGAAGAATTATTTTCTTTTAATTCAATCTTGCAAAGATTATTTAATTACCAAGCTAATACTTGAAGTTCTATAAAGAATATCAAGAAAATCTGCAATCCATTTGTCAGTCTGCTCTATCACCTACTGTCCAAACAAGAAATGTCATCATCTTGGCATGCCCCACAGAGGCTGTGGTCCCCTTACAAAATTTTTTCTGCTTCAGGCTAGACTGACTTAGAGGAAAATAATGTCCATTAGACGCCATCTATATGTGAGAGTACAGCAAGAGATTCTATCATAGTCAGCATAAAAAGGACTGCGAAAAGAATGTCAATTCTTGCATGGTACACTTTCAAATATTCTTAAATGACAATTATTCAAGGAAAAACGATCCAGTAGTATATGTGGGGGTGGGAAGAAACTCAGAAACCAAAATAAAAGAAAACAGACTCATGTGTTTTTAGGCACACAGTAGGTACTCAGTAAATATTTATCAATGAGTAAATCAATGTGAAAAATACTTGATGATATTAATTTAGTCAGTGGGTGACATCCATAGAGAAACACAATATTCTGTTGAACTACATAGCCAACTTTGTTTACAGTATTTCTTTAATATTTGCCCAGACTGATGTATATGAGAGGCTGTCTGTGTATCTAAGGCAGAGAGAACCCCCAAAACAATATAAAAGAAACTCATTACTTGAATTTTGGTTTTCTAAAAAATATACTTAATATATTACATCCTCATCCCAGACTGGGAGAAAAATATTTGTTTCACTCGATACCAGTGGATGAGTAAATGAAGCTTGGGTAGGTTACATCTTAAACGGGAGCTAGTGCCAGATTTAATAGTCATTTTTTAATGGCAAATTTAAAACTTCAATTATAAGAAATGAAAAATATGTGTGAAATTGGCAGATTTTCATGGCATTTAAAACATGAGCCAATGTCCTTAAATATCTAGCTATTGGCATTCAACTGTGATTGGCCAAAATTTTCCTCCAGATCAATCTATGGTGCTTTCCCTAACATCCTACTAAAGGCAGAATTTGGCGATATTTGGCTTACTTTTCAAAACTGTGATTCCAAGAAAATTGTGCATAGATTTTTTAACTGCACAAATAAACATATTTTTGTGTTTAAGTTTACTTAGTAAAACTGAGTCTGTTCCTTCCTTTTTTAATTCCCAAACATATTGAGAATTTAATACTGATGAAGCGTCTGCAATTGCAAAGTCAAGGTAGGATGCCTCTTGATATCCACAATAAAGCATTTTAATCTCCCTCTCACTTCCATACAGGGATCCTGCTCTCTAGAACTCATATGTGAGACTACCGCTTATATTATTAAATAATGCCAATCGGTATCCTGTTTAGGTGGAAAATGTTTCCAAAGTTAATAATTATTTCTTTATTTTTAATTTTTAAAAATGTATTAATAAGTTTGGCTCAGGTGGAATAACCCAAGATACACCCACTTTTCATTTTAAATTGTTGGGATTTTGTTGTTTGAGGGTTCTTTCTCAACACACGAATACATACTTCACATCATACTAAATGGACTTTTCTCCATGATAATAATCAGAGCAAAAGAATTTTCTTTTTGTACTTAAAAACTTACATGATGAACACTAGTTTGAGTTACAAAACCAATAACAATAATGGTAAGAAGTATTCTAATTAATTATAAGTATAAAACAACTTTTTTGAAGAAAAGAGCTGAAGGATTAAAAAGAAGAAATAGTCTTTCTTACATCATTGAGCTATATCCTTGTGGTCTTCTGTTCCTGAGTTAGAGGTCATTTTGGGCCATATGTACATGGCCCATGTTTAAATGTCCTTTGATTCAGCTTTCACTATTCAGACATCAGTCCAAATAAATAATATGCAATGTAGAAAAAGATTTCTGTACAAGGGTACTCATCTCACCATTTTTAATTATTTTTATTTGCAAAATTCAGAAAACATTCCAACATTAGGGGAACTATTAAGTAAATTAACATACCTTCCAAATATGGCCTATTGTAAAGTCATTAAAAATGGTGTTTTCAAAGAAATCTTACAAGTGGGAAAAAGTTCCCCTTCTAAGTTCTGAGTGAAAAATTTTTATTACATAATTACATTCAGAAACAAATCTATTAAAAAGGAAACCTGCAAATACACACTCCAAAATATTAACAGTCACTGTTACCTTCTTTAACTTTTTTGTTTATCCAGCTTCTTTAGTAATCTGTATTATTACTTGTAAAGAAATAGTTATTATTTTGTTTTATCCATACTTTTACTCTCAATAGAATGGTATCAATTTCTGAAAAGAATTTTAAAAATAAATTCTGCTCTATCAATTTGGAAAACCAATTTTCTTTGAGCTATCTAAGCTCTGTATAGCAACTGAGTTGTGAATTTTCTGAATTACTCTCCATAAATTTACCAAGTCATAAATAAATCCCTTAGAGAGATAAAATTAAATGTGGAAAATAACTTGCTTTCTCCAAATATATTTAAAGCTCTTTAGGAGAAAAGAAATCTAGAATAATAATAATGTTATTATTTATGTTTTACTCAAATGCTACATCTTTCAGACAGTGTCTCTGTTCCTCCCACCTGGAAGTGATCCCCCCTTTTCTCTCTCCTGATCTCCTTTAGTTCCTTTAATCTTTATCCTGAGTGCCTCGTAGTACCACCTGCCTACAGCTGACTCGTAAGCTCTTTGAGTTCAGAAGTCATGGTCAATCCTCTTAGCAGTAGCCAGGAGGCACTCGTTATATGTTGATTAAATAAATGAAGTGAATTTATTATGAAAACATTCCTAATGATACTAATGTATTTTGGTGTCCCAGGTCCAGAGCTTTGAGGAAGAGACTGGTAATCCTTTCGACATGACGTCGGGAATTACAGGTAAGATTTATCACGGTGTGCCAAGTCATCAATGGCCTTTCAGAAAGAGAATGAAAATAACTAGTACTCGACTTTCTTAATATGTAGAGCTTAAATAATCGTCAGAAAATGGCATAGCTACTACTACTGTTATTTACTACCATTATTATTTCTACCTACTACTATTGAAAACCTGCTAGCAATGCCAAAGTACATGTAAATTTCAAACAACTTACTACAGATACATCCCACATCCCTGGGGCTGATTGCAGTATGGGTTTTCTCAGAGTAACTCTGCGTAATTTGATCAGGAGAGTGGAAGGGATTCCACATTGGACCGGGATTAACTGAGCGAATACTTTCTAACTCCTACTGACAACTGTTCAATGTGACAAAAGGCGTATCATTTTCCTGGCCCTTGGGGAAGTGGAGGTAATTTTTTAGGTTCTCTGCTTGCCCTTACATTGTAAATTAAGTGATGGTAGGACCTTCCTATTAACCTTCCTATTAAAGCCTACATGTCACTTTCCAAATAATCTCTCTCAATCCTATTGTAGAATCCTAGACAGCAGAAAAGGAGGGCTTTCTCTACTCCTCATTCTTATGTTCCCATTCAGCCATCATTGTGATTCAGCATTTCCATGATCCTATAACAGAGCTAAAAGTAGACAGGGATTAGTGAAGCAAAATAAAGCAGATGAAGCTAGTGCATTTCCTGGAAGAAAATATGCAAATTTTTAATTTAATTTAGTGTGGTGTCAAACACATCTTTTTCATTACAAAGTGTATGTATGGGCCTCATTTTGCTAAATGCTGTTTAGAAATTATGCATTAGTAATTATAGGGTCCTGCTGATTACATAAATTGTTATCCTGCTCTTCGAAGTAATTACCACATAACCTGCATTGAGGTTTATAAGACAAAAATAAGCATCTGTTTTCCATCTAATTGAATGCTTCTCAATGAAGCTGGAGGTCCCTGTGCCAATAGGAGCTGCCTTCCTTGACATTCAATTAAGAGGTGTGCTGATATCATGTAAGTCTCCCCAATCATTCTAAAAAATGATTTGGGAAGTTAGGCAAAAGCACTAGCCTACATTTAATTTCAAATTCAGAGAGCAATGTGAAATGGGTGAAGGTTAGCCCAATGGGGAAAATCTGAACTAAAATAAAGCAAATATAATTTATTACTTTCATTTTTTTTAAGATTTTATTTATTTGACAGAGAGAGAGAGATCACAAGTAGGCAGAGAGAGAGAGGGAAGCAGCTCCCTGCTGAGCAGAGAGCCCGATGCAGGGCTCGATCCCAGGACCCTGAGATCATGACCTGAGTAGAAGGCAGAGGCTTTAACTCACTGAGCCACCCAGGCACCCATATAATTTATTACTTTCAAAAACAGTGTCATTAACCCAAGAAAAAATAGGACTGAGAAAAAAATTTTGTTATTTCTCTTAGTGGGAAAAAGGGAAAAGGATTACTTTTATTTATATATGAATAAATGAATGAATGACTTCATTATATACATGAACCAATTATATATAAACATGAATGAATTTATATATGTATCTGTATATGGATATCAAGGAATGAATTTTGACTCAAAGTTTAAAAGATGACATCATTTGAAAATGAAAATACGTGGACTATTTTGACAATAGGATATGGCAGAAGTGATGCTGTATTACATCTAGAGCGTAGCCCTTAACCCACCTGGCAGCTTCCTGGCTCTTGAGATACTTGCTCTGGAACATTCCCTGTGGGAACCCAGCCCTCAAGTGGCGCAAATCCCAAACCACATGGGAAATGTCCACTGTGGTGGACAACCTTGAATGAGCGTCTGTGTGAGGCGACCTAGATGTCCAACCCGTCCAACTTTCACATGACTCCCCTCCAGATGTCATCTAACTGCCACCACCCGAGAGAATCCAGTCAATAACCACACAGCTGAGTCGAGTCAACCCACAGAACCCTGACAGATAAACATCACCTGTGGTTCTAGGTCACAAGTATTTCAAGTTTAATAGTACCAACAGAGTGAAAATGTGAAACGATCTTACCCATTGTTGGTTGTCAGTTAAGACCGTAATAATTACTTGAAGTATAATCTGTCAGTGTCACATAATTGTATATGTCTGCAACCATTCCAGTTCTGCAGTTTGACCCATCAGTAGACCCCAGTGTACACACAAGGATTTTGACTGCAAAAATATATTTATAATAACAAACAGCTCGAGGCAGCCTACCGGCCCAACAGTATAAACTAGCTTTAAATAATGATGGTACATTTTTACATTAGAATCTATTCAGACTTTATTTTGAAAAATGAAGCAGATATTTATGTGTCGATATGGAAAGGTCTCTGAGATATACAGTTGTTAAATGAGAAAAAAATTGGTGCAAAATATTTTATAGAGATACCTCTTTTTATTAAAAAAAAAGTTATCGGGCACCTGGGTGCTCAGTGGGTTACAGCCTCTGCCTTAGGCTTGGGTCATGATCTCAGGGTCCTGGGATCGAGCCCTGCATTGGGCTTTCTGCTCGGCGGGGAGCCTGCTTCCCCCTTCTCTCTCTGCCTGCCTCTCTGCCTGCTTGTGATCTCTCTCTCTCTCTCTCTCTGTCAAATAAATAAAATCTTTAAAAAAATAAAAATTAAAAAAATTAAAAAGTTATCTATTTCTACCGAGGAGAGAAAGTATGCACAGAATGCTTCTGGAAGAATATATAAGGAACTGCTAATGGAAGTGCCTTAACAGAAGGGAAACTAACATGTTTTAAATTAATTGGCATCTTTTAATTTTCTTTTGTTACCATGTGCATATGTTATTTTCATAACACTATTTAGCAAAAAATTCTGGTGATACTATAGGAAATTGACACAATAAAAATGGGAGATTTTGTTGGCATTAATTCTCTGCTCCCCATGACGACCAATCCAAAACTTTTGGACACTTTTTATTTTTTTAATTTTTAAATAAATATTGCGTGTATTTGAGGTATGAAACATGATGAGCTGTTATACATATACATATTGAAATGATTACCAAAATCAAGCTACTTCCCATAGCATCTCCTCACACAGTTTTTATTTTGCATATGTGGTAAGTGCACCCGAAATCTACTCTCTTAGCAAATTTTCAATATTCAATGTAGTATTATTGGCTAGAGTCACCAGGTACTTAGATCCCTAGAGTAAGCCAGCCTACATAATTGTAACTTTGTATCCTTTGACCAACATCTCTTCCAAAATTGGGAGATTTTAATATTCCTCTCAGTTTTCTACAGACCAAACATGACATAGTAAAAGGTGATAGTTAATATATTAGTATTATAATTGATAACATGAGCATAATAGAAAATATTGAAATAAGCGTTCTTTCTCAGTATTCTTGGTATATTTTATTAAAAGAGCTAACAATTGGTAAATACAAAGATTATCTCATTGATTTTTTACATATGCCCATATTATGTATAGGCCACCTTAATATGGATAAATGCAGTAATATTTTAATTCAAAAATAAAAATATAACTAACACTTCCTCCTCTTAACAAATAAAACAAAATACTAAATCCAGAACTTGGGGACTGAGTTCTCCATCCTAAAAAAAGTGCAGAAGTTGCTCATTTAAAACTATAAATTCCGATCATTTCAATAATAATGATGAATATTTCATATAAAATTAAAGAACTGGAACAGAAGCAGTAATCTGAGGCAAATTCATAGCATTAATTGCTTTCATTATCAAACAAGTCAAAACTAAAATAAATTATTTGCCTCAAGAAGTCATCATAAAAACAGTAAAATAAACATAATTAGAAGTTAGAAGTTAATAAACCAGAAATTAATCATGGGGAAAGCAGAAGAAAATAATTTGAAAGGTAAAATCAAAGCACTAATTTTGTGTGTGGAGAATAAAAACAATAGAAGCTGTCAAACAATAGAAGAGAGAAAGGCATGCAAACAAAATTAGATAAAATAAAATTAGAGAAAAGACAGAACCACTGATATAGAAAAAAAGTGATACCATGTGCAAAACCCATTTTAAATTATAAAGGAATACCAATACCAATACAAGTGGTATAATTAAAACCAGGGATAATTAATATGGATGATATTTTAGAAAATGTATATATTTATACTACCAAATTTTATACTGGTATTGTGTTGCCAATACTCATATATGCATATCTATTTTAAACCAAAAAATAAACAAAGTAACATAATAGAACTGTTAAGTAAACTAATATCAAGAGGGGGAAAACAAACAAAACTTGAGTTTACCAAAAACTATCTCTAAGAGCAGCAATGAAGAATTCCAAAATAAAACCAAAACGGTGACATGGGTAGACTCTCGGTTTTTCAAGAGATAATTGCCCTTCTGTTTAAATCTTCCAGACAATGTAACCATTTATAAATCTTTCCAGTTCCTTTTAGATTAAAAACAAAACAAAACAAGACTTTGATTTCAAACTTGACTAGAATGGCTCACAAAATTGATCATTTTTACTTATGAATACAGATGTAAACAATTTTTCAATAAAGTAACGAGGACTTTTTTTTTTAAAGATTTTATTTACTTATTTGACACAGAGAAAGAGATCACAAGTAGGCAGAGAGGCAGGCCAGGGCAGGGTGGAAGCAGGCTCCCTGCTGAGCAGAGAGCCTGATGCTGGGGCTGGATCCCAGGACCCTGAGATCATGATCTGAGCCAAAGGCAGAGGCTTAACCCACTGAGCCACCCAGGTGTCCCAGTAAAGAGGTTTTAAACGCAGTAAAACGTTAAAAGTACACTAATCATTGAAAACTAGCTTTCATTTGAAGATTTCAGTGTTTCAACAATTAAACTAATTTATCAACTACAATGATAATTAGTAAAGGAAATAAATGATATGATCAGCTTGATGATTGCTTATGAAAAAGATATGTGTGTTTACAAAATATTTCACTGTTTACCAACAGAACTTTAGATGAATGAAATCTCAGATAGACAACAAAATGCAAAAAACACACCCAAATTATCAAAGGCTAAAAATATAAATGCAGATGAATTGTATATGATTTTGGAATAGAAAACTATTTTTAAAGTGTGGCTTAAAATTAAGCTGATTAAATTAATCAGTTTTTCACTACCATTGAACATCTATACATGAAAAACAATCATAAAAAATTAAAAGGTAAATGACAAGCTGAGAGTGTATTTTCATCATAAACAAATAAAATAAAGGATTAACAAAAACTCTTTGCAAGGAAAAATAGAAGGAAATTTTCTTACCCTAAGTGGCGTCTATCAAATCTTGATAGCATATATGCATTCTAACAACAAAACCATCCAGGAAATCCTCTTCAACCCAGAACAAAACTTGTTGACACTCCTTTTATTCAGCATCAAAATAAAAGGTCAAAGCAGAATGACAACATCATGAAGTAAGATGTATATAAACTTAAAAACCATCCACATTTGCAGACAAAATAACTGTCTACATAGAAATCCCAAGAGAATTAATAGGCATATTCATAGAATAATAAGGTTTAGCAAGTTTATTCAATGCAAGAGCAAAATGCAAAAATCAGTATTATTTCCAAGCACCACCAATGACCAATTAGCAAGACATTAAAGTACAGCCATTTTGCAAAACAGTTTGACAAAATCAAGGTTGAAGATCCACAGACCCTTTGACTCCCTAGCATATGCCCTAGGGAAATCCTCACACATACGCAGATGAATGAACATATAAAAACATTTTTGCAAAGCTGAAAGAGTAAGAACCTTAAAACAACCTAAAGTCAAACAAATCAATAAGAATAAGGTTAATGATATCATAGCATAGTCACAGAGTAGAATATAATATGCCACAATGATGATAAACAAACAAGCTAATTTGTCCGCATGAAAAAATATCACGAATATAAGGTGGGGATAAATAAATCACAATTAGGTGCATACAATATATAGAATATATTTACCTTAGCAACACTTGGTGTGTATTACTAATGCATATAACCAAGTAAAAGCACAAAAATATACAATGGAAATATAAACACCAAATTCAGGATCCTGGTTAACTCTGGGGAGAAAGGTAAGGAGGGGGGCAATGGAATTCGGAAGGGATAAACCCAGGTAAATAAGACTATTGTATCTGTAATGTTTCCTTTACAAAAAAAATCTGAAGTAACGATGGAAAAATGTTAAATTTTAATAAAACTGGTAGGTGGTTACAAGGAACAGATACATGTCATGTTATTTTCTATACTTTGTACATGTTTGAAATTTCCCAGTGCAAGAGAATTGAACAAAAAATAAAGGTGTCAACAGGAATTTTATTAAATAAGCTTATGCAAATGAAGCAGTTTTCAAGCTCAGTAGTAGTCTAAAAAATATACACTAAATATTCACTAAAATAGCCAGTATACTGAGAGATTTCAGAAATCATATAATCTAATATGGGGAAGAATACATATTGCTTTCTGGAAGGCAATATACAAAAGTATGTATCAGAAACTTTGCAGCTGTATTTATCTTCCTACCTGGGTATGTTCTCTTGGAAATTGTCCTAAGGCAATTAGAAAAGAGGTATGAAAAAATTAGAACTAGCTTTAATATCCAGTCTAAAGGATTGTTTAAGTAAATCCTGATACATTATATGGAGTATCATGCAGTCATCAAAAATGAGAACTGGTATTTCATGCCACAGTGGCTTTTAACAAGTCATAAAATAAAATGTGTTTTTATAGAAAAATCTCTCAATTTGCTTCTATAAAATTACATATATAATCTATATAATATACATAAAAATTGCATATGAGAAGCACCTAGGTAGCTTAGTCGGTTAAGCGTCTGCCTTTGGCTTAGGTCATGATCCTGGGGTTCTGGCATCGAGCCCTGCATCAGGCTCCCTGCTCAGAAGGGAGTCTGCTTCTCCCTCTCCCTTTGCCTGCCGCTCCCCCTGCTTCTGCTCTCTCTCTCTCTCTCTCTTGCTCACTCTCTGTCTCAAATAAATAAATAAAATCTTTTTTAAAAAATTGCATATGATTTAAACTACAGTTAATAGTTTGGTGACCAGCTCATGGTGATGGGTCTCAGGTAATATTTTTTTCTTTTTCTTTTTAAAAATATTTTATATGGTACAAGTTAAATTTTTTAATACAAGTTTCTAACCGTCAACCCTCCCACAAAAAAAAAAAAAAAACAAAAAAAAGAGAAAGTGCAAACGTACGTGGTATAGACAATGGCAGTCTATAGATGGTAAGAGACATCTGGTTTTTCCTTCTTTTGCTTCTCGAATTTGCTAATTTGTCCACAACAGAATAAATAATCACTCAACCAAGATAATGCTAAATGTTCATTTTTGCAAATTGAGTGTATTTGGGGATTGAGTAAGAACTAAATTATTAACATTCTGCTAATAGGATTTTTGCTCCTAAGTAGATTTGAACAAGGTAGATTTGAAGAGGTTCCTTTTATATCCTGTCTCCTAGTTGGCCTTTCGGTCTTCTTCCTTATCAGATACCGCTAAAGTCTGTTTATTCTCTTTCAGTTTCTCATTCTCACTCTCTCTCTCTCTCTTATTTCTCTGTTATTTCAAAGGGGCTGGTATTCTAATTTAGAAGAACACCAAAAACAGCCCATTCTCTTTTCTTTTTTTTTTTTAAAGATTTTTTATTTTTATTTATTTATTAGGAAAGAGAGAGAGTGAGAGAGAGCATGAGAAGGGAGAAGGTCAGAGCGAGAAACGGACTCCCCATGGAGCCGGGAGCCCGATGTGGGACTCGATCCCGGGACTCCGGGATCATGACTTGAGCCGAAGGCAGTCGCTCAACCAACTGCGCCACCCCGGGCCCCCCCCCCCCCCCCGCATTCTCTTTTCTTAAGCAGACAAATTCCAGGGTCCCTACAACTCTTCCTCCTTTCTTTTCACTACCTGTAAGCTCTCCCTATATGCTATCGCTAGCCTTGGTAAATAACACCTCTAGAGGACTCATCTGGAAAAACAGTAACCATTTGCTTATGCCTCTCTCCTTTACACTAAATTTCATTCTGCTTGAGAATCGGAATCTTGTCTTGTTTACCTGCCATCCCCATGCCTCGCACAGTGCCTGACCCATCAGGGAAGCCCATACACGACACCATCTAAACTTCTCTTACCTTCGCCGGAAGAGTTTCCATTCGAATTCACCAGTGGTGATTTAATGTTGCAACGGTGCCCTGTGGGCAGATAACGATTATCTGAAAATACAGCACATGGTATTTTTAATGATTTTACTGGCATGGAATTCAGTATTTGTAAATTAGGACTCTATCCAATGTGTATCTTCCTTTCAAATCTATGAATTGGTGCTTTCTTTTTGCAAGTTGCACTTAGTCCTAAGTAATGTAGACTTAATTTATTTTGGTTTTGCACACATTCTAGCAACATCTCTCAGAAAGTTGTTTTTCCTGAATATACATGGAATCTGTTGCTTAATTCTATATTCTCATCAATTACAATTATTATTAGGAAGCAGTTCATTGTTAATTAACAATTTATATTTGATACCCACATTTGCGGTATCCTGAGCCGTTTCAATTACATTAGTTAATATAATCACCTACTACTCTTTCCTCTTTAGAGATAAAACATCCACAGATTAAGCAACTTGCCTGAGTTTACGCAGCTGGCAAAAGAAGGACCAAAATTCAGGTCAAGATCTTTTGAATACGAATCTAGTTCTCCTTTCATACTGAATACATTCATTCAATGAATATTTAATGAGCGCTTATACATGTAAGAACTTGGTCTAGGTGCTGGGGATACAAATGAAAGCAAAACAGAAGTTAGTCTCGTGGAGCTTGTGACTATCAGGAGAAGCCAATTAATTATTGAAGCACAATTGCGATGTGTCATGAAGGAAAAGCAAAAGATAAATCAAAAGCTACTAACATCCGGGAAAGAGCCAAGTGCAGACTTGAGTGCCTGGCTAAAGCATCCCTTTAAATTCTTGGCAACATTTACTGGGCGCTTACTCCATGCCAGGTGCCATTCCAGGCACTTTACATGTGTTAACTTCATTGAATCCTCCCTTGGGGGTGGATTCTATCACTACTATTCCCATTGCACAGATGAGGACACTGAGGTGGTGAGAAGGTGTAACTGCCCACAGCCACCCACCCCAGAGCCCCTGACTGTCTTTCGTTTCTGGCTGCTTTCTGAATCGACTTTGGGACAATGCACCCCGG
The DNA here is from genome assembly GCA_028533885.1 of Nasua narica. Taxonomy (NCBI): domain Eukaryota; kingdom Metazoa; phylum Chordata; class Mammalia; order Carnivora; family Procyonidae; genus Nasua; species Nasua narica. The sequence continues at coordinate 52,887,596 of CM052806.1, forward strand.
TCATAAGCTCTTAGCACTTGCCTTAACATCTAGCGCAGAAAAGCTATTTCAGCAACAAAATTGCTCGAAGATTAACTTAGATCACGAGACTCAGAAGATACTGATTTCTGTAGTAATTTACACATGACTCTGCTTTGCCATCGACAGTTTCATACTTGGATTGTCACCACTGGCCTCCCTAATGATGTGGGTCACTAACTTGGAGGTAAAAAAATGAACTCCGCTGGCACTGAGAAGAGGGGCTGGAGTGCCCATCTCTTTTGTTGTTTGTTTGGTTTGGGTAGTGTTCCTTGTTTTCAGAGAATTAGCACGCCGGGGAGAAGGATAGCCAAACTAAAGGGAACTGAGTGATCACTGGTGACTGCCTGTTCACAAAAACAGATTAGGACCAGGACCCTGGGGAAGCCCAAGCCTCGGTGGCCCTGTCCCTTGGCTCAGTCACCTGGCCTCCATTTGAGTCCAATTGCTTAATTTTCTACACGCCCCACGAAAGGCAATTCCCATGCTGCTCTGTGTCTTCTTTATATTTCTCCATAATGCCGTCTCTGGCTGTTTAACTGCAGCAGGCTTTATGATAAGGGTTGTTGTTTGTTTTTTCCTTCCTTGGCAGTAGGCAAAGACTTAATTTTAAAAGACACACTCAAACTCAAACAGCCCTGAACGACTTACACAGAAAGCAGGGTGTTTTCTGGGCTTGTTTTTGAAATATTACAATTTTTTTATTAGGCAATTTTATCATTGTTATAAATAAGTAATTGTACTGGGGAGAAGGGATAATCCTTATTTAATTAAATTCATCTATACTCCCAGGTTGGCAGCAACAAGACATATGTGAGACTAATACCCACAGCCTGCCTCTTTGCATGTGCAATTAAAAATTCACTCTACAGTAGCAGTGGCAGTTTAGTGTTGCTTTTGGCATTTACAAATTCTTTTATTTTGTGACTTTTTTTTTTTGCCATACACATATGCTGGAGCAGATGTTGCTTATTTGTTGTTTATTCAAATCTGTAGGCTCTGGCAGCTAACTCCATTGTTCAGTAATGAAGCTCTATTCACTGTCCTGTATTAGGACCCAGCGCCTGCACGAGGGGCTGCCTTGGTTCCCAGTAGGACGCCACAGTTATTGCCCTTGTAGTTGGCTGTTTATAGTTGGAAGCTTGCATTGGGGGAAGGAAACCACCACAACAAAGAGCTGGGTGGTTACGGTCGTGGGTAGGGGTGAGTGGGAGGGAAGAGGCGGGAAGGTCACCTTGCAAGGCTCAGGTCCCTGGTCCCACCCGGTGGTCTCAGCCTGGCTCCCGGACTCCGCTGCCCTGGGGATTTGATGTCTGAAGCTCCTTCTCTGGCTCCTTCTCTTCCTTGACTTTCTCTCTCCCTTTCTAGTTATTTCATTCATTCACAAGCAGGGCATCTTTGGCGACTCCCTACCCCCTTATTTCCAGCGCCCCCACGCCCCACCCCATGGATGCCGTAAAGGCCAAGGTCAGCCAGAGGAGCTCTGTCCAGCACAAAACTCTTTCTTGCGTATATCACACCCTTATCCCCTCTTTCCTCGTTCACATACTGTTTCTGCCTGCCCGTGTCTTGCGGGAAGCCGCACTTCATAAAGGCGAGAATGTCAGGTCCACATTGACCGAAATAAAGACCTGCTGATCCTTAGAGTTCTAATGCCAATTTTGCCTTCTGTAAAACCCCTGTCTTGGCCAGGAGGCAATCAATCAGAGATGTAACCACCTCCATCTGGCACATTATGACATGGAACCTCACTATTAACACATTTGTGATTCATCTTGTCCCAACGAGTGGTGCCAGGGATCAGACCACATCCTCCCTCCCCGTGGCAGCTGGGAGCACTCTAGCTTCCCAGCATGCGGAGTTAACACATTGGCTCCTGTGACATTGCAAGTAACAATTCTTTTAATTATCACACCTTCCCTCCCTCTCCCCACCCACACCACAGACATTTTGGCACCATGGGGATATTTTGCAGCCGGCAATCAGTACTTTTCTTAATTGACTGAGTATGTTCCAATAGCGCGAAGCCTGGTATTATCCACTATGGAATGAAAGGGGTGGTAGTTGCTTGATGCAAAGTTCAGGAGATACAACACCCTACACATCTTTGGTAGCTTTTGTGTCCTTAAGGATGCTGTCATGTTTATTCATCATTTTTTTTAATGATTTCTCTCAATTGTCTCTATATGAATGTGAGTCTCCTTAGGATGGAATTCAAGGGCTGTCCCATTCTGGCCCCAGTCCATCCTGGCGGCCTCGCTTCCTCTCCCATAGCCTGCACTACATATACTGGGTTGCTCAGTGTCCTCTAGCATTCCCCACGTTTCCATCTCTGCAACGCATTGCTTCTTTTTCATGGGATCCACCTCCAACCTCCCATTCCAACTGCTAAATATCACCTATCCTCAGTGGTTCAATTCGGTGATGACTCCTCTATCACTTACTCCAAGAAACCTGTTCCCTGGGGATACACCTTCTTCGTTGCTCCCCTAAATTTTGACATATGCGTTTACTCTAGGCCTTAACACAGTTTGCCTTGAATTGTAGCTAGCTGTTATAAGACATATGTCCCTAACAAAACTGTTACTTCTTTTAAGGATTCTCTCCATGCATTTCATAGCTAAGGGTCGGCATCTACAGAGGGGTGAGCATGGGGAATGGGTTTAAGGAATAAGCAGATATCTTGATTGAGCAATCTGTGTGCCAGGCACTCTACAAAGCACTTTACATTCTTAATTTATCCTCAAAACAGCCATGGGGGTAGGCGGATTTTACTTCCATTTTGTGGATGAGAAAACTGAGCTCATAGAGGATAAGTAATATAGATCAATCTAGCTCAGTGAGTGACCGAGCTGGGATTCACAGTTCTGTCTGACCCCAAGCTTTTATTTTTGCTGAAACACTCCTCTGTTTCCCTAGCAAAAATTTTAATGTTTTTAAGTTAAAATAGCCAAGATACCACCATAATCTAAAAATGTAGGTAGAACTAGAGTAGTTCAATAGAGAAAACACTACTGTATCTCTAAGGAAATATTAAAATCAAAGTATATTCACATGGTTGAAATCATCCACACCAACAAAGGGAGCAAAGTAAAGTTTATGACTTAACCAAGGGTTGAGTTTATTTAAGTTCAGACTTAATATATAATAATAATAATAATATAATATTATTATTCGAACCCCACAGAACTATGCTAGATATGAAAGTAAACAGGAGCATTCCTTGCCATGCCCCTTATAAAATTTTTTGGTTTAACAAGAGCTGTGTTTCAAAGTGTTTTCAGAAGATAGTTTATGCCAGGTATGAAACCAAGAATGCTTTATTTCATTTTAGCCTGAGAGATTATTTTGGAAGGAGATTCGAAAATCAATGTCACACTGATGTTTTAGATCCTGGATTGGTGATCTTTCAGGAAAGGGAAGATGTGGCCTAGGTAGTTGATGGAAGCAAAGATGAAGGAAGGACAGTAAGGGGATGCGTTTCGGATGCTCTTTCTCTTGGGTTTTATCCCTTATTCTTTTTTTTTTTAACCCCCTATTCTTAACCCAGCTCAGCCCTCCCACTTCTCCTCTACTCCTTTCTGTGTCCCTTTGATCATTGTCCAAGTGCTCCTGTAAAACATTTCAAGGTGAAACAAGGCCATTAATTAACAAGGCCATTAATCAAGAAACTAGGTCATTAATTAAAAGGGTTCTTTTTTTTTTTTTTTTAAAGTTCCAGGTTCTGTGAAATAGTCTGAAGATCAGTGGCTTTGGAAAGCACAAAGGGGAAATCATAGCTTCCCAGCTCCTTTTCCAGTAGCGGTCAGAAGGAAGCTCCAATTCTTGCCAGTGTAGCAAACATCGTTCTGGGGGCATGAGGCTCTAGAAAAGGTCGAGCAAACAGAGTACCCCAAAGAAAAGGAAACCAGCGCTAGAAGAGGTTTGGAGCATTAGGACGTTTTCCTTCCATAACTGATCGTATTCTGGTTGTTCTCCTCACCTTGGAGGGAGAGTTGGCATCTCCCCCCTCCCAGCCTTCCCTGGGGAAGTTGAAGCCAGAGGTAAGGCTCATTCTTTTTCCTGGGTAGAGAGGTTAGAGAGAGGCGCAGAGCCAGAGCAGCTGAGATTTTGATTGGTTTCTTCCACTGCCAACTCTAGTCGGCTTCTGGTGCCCACACAGACGTCAACGATCGTATCTGACATGGTCTATTTCCTGCAGCATGTGCAATTTGCCCACCTGCACGGCAGTCCTACAGGTTTAACCTTGATCGGGGTCTGACGCTGTAGCCAATGGGCTTCACAGTTTATTTTGTAAAATATAACATGGTATGAAGTTGTAGATACTCTATTTTCATTAAATGACTCTCTTAAAAATGTGTAGAGATGGTCTCCAGGGACTTTCAAAGCTCAGTTTTTATCACTGTTTCTATTATATTAATAAATAAGACGGATAGTATAAATTCTTACATTCTGAATAAGACGACTATTTTAAAAACCATTATTTGCTCTTTGTTAACTGGAAAGTGAACAAATTATGATTTCCTAGCAGTCAGAAGACCCTGACACGTATACCCTTTTAACCTAGAAGGCACCTGACAATCTATTAGGAGCTCAAAATGGTTTGTTCAATGGGCAAATGAGAGGGACAAAAATTTCCTAGGATCTGTACTTCGGTCTGTGATAAAAAGACATTCGAGCTCATCCCGAAACGTCTACAAGGATACAAGACAGACGGACAGACAGAAACTCAATGCCCTGAGGTTTAAATGAAATTGAGGTCACACAGATAAAACTTTGCAAAGATAATGCAATTCACAACATAGGTTTCTGTTGATCTGACTTGATATGGAGAAAGAACTTTGAATTTAGAAAAAGAAAGGATATTTTATGTCCATCAGACCCTCATTTTCAAATATTTATATCAACTATTGTATTGACAGAGGAGTTCAGGGAAATTGAGGAAACTGAAGGTTTAAATGGAGATACTGAATAAGAGATATGGACCAAGATATTTCTGGAAAAGCATTTTTTTCTTATTGTTTATTTTCCTTTGTGCATATTGTCAACTCTTTTATGCTTTCCAATACCTTCTCAGTACTTTTTTTTTTAAGTAACGTTTTACCTCATGTAGACTAGCAAATCTAATAATTTCAGTTTACTCTTGGCATCTACCCTTGCAGTAATTTTCATTCTTTTTTTTCTCTGGATGGGATGATTTCTAAGCCTGCTATGAAGAAGTCAACCTCAAGACTTTTTCCTTTGCCTTTTTCTTGGGTTAGATTCTCTCTTTCCTAGAGCTCAAGTCTTCTCTCTTTGAATTCTGCTTTTTATATTATTATTATTATTATTTGCTCATAGAACATCCTCCACTGATTTCATTAGATAAAAAGGATGTAGAATCAGAGGACAAAGCCCTGCCCTCACTGTGCCATTCCCATCAGATGGTCCTTTCATGCCTGGGGCATAGTTGTCATTCTAGGATATCTTGGCAATATCAACTTGGGAACTCCTTTGGGTTTCATCTTCATTGGATCTCCAGTTTTTTGTTTTTGTTTTTGTTTGGTACTTCTCTGTCTTGATGGAGGCCTTCACTTTGATGGAAGAATATCTCTAGTAACTTCCTAAGAAGGATGCAAAAAGAGTAAATTTCTTAATTGTGTACCTGAAAATGTCTCTAGCCTGCCCTCATAATTCATTAATAAGTTGGCTCAGCATCAAATTCTACATTCATTTCCTGCAATATTCTGAAGGCTTTGCTCCACTATTTTCTAGCTTCCAGTATTATACTGTTAAGAAGTCTAAAGTCAAGGTGAGCCCTGTTTTATTTTTCTGTCTTGTTAAAAGTTTGAAGATTTTCTCATTGTTTCTAGTGTTCTGAAATTTCATAATGATATGTGTGAGCCTATTTCTATATACTGGACTCAGTGTCCAGAGTCCATTTTAATCGTAAATACATACCCTTCAATTTCAAATTATTTGTTAATAATTTGTAACACTTTTTTCGTTCTGACAATTCTGTAATTTGCATATTGGCACTAATATGCAAACTAGTCTTTTGATTTTCTCACATTTGCTCTCCTGTTTTCCTCTTCTAAAAAGTTAGATTGAATCTTTGTTGGATCCATACATTTTGGTACTTCTCTGTCTCAAGGGATGCCTTCCTTTGATGGAGGAATATCTCTCGTAGCTTCCCAAGAAGTATGCTATTCTTAAAGTTAAGTGTTTTCATCTCCTTCTAGTTCTCCCCTCATGCATTTTTATTTATTCTTTAATTTGCCTTTATAACTTTATTGAGATATAACTTATATATGATAAGATTCATGCTTATAATATGTACCCATTCAAAGGTTTTTAGTGTATTCACAGCTGTGTGAATAACCACCACCACTAGTTTTAGAAGACTTTCATCACCCCAGAAATAAGCCTCATACCCATTATCAGTCAGCTTTTCATTTCTGATGCTCTGTCTCCCTATGAAAATTGCTAATCTACTTTTTGGTTCAGTGTCAATTCTGGCTATTTCATATCACGGAATTGTACAATTTGTGGTCTTTCGTGACTGGCCTCTTTTAGTTAGCATAACACTTTTGAGATTCATCCACATTGTAGCAAGTACCCATATGTTATTCTTATTAGGATATAATAGGAATAGGATATATCCCTAAGAGGATATTCATAATATCCTATTATACGGATATGCCATTTAGCCATTCATCAGCTGATAGACACTTTGGTGGTTTCCACGTTTTGGCTATTATGAATGATGCTCCTTTGAACATTTATGTATAAGTTTTTGTGTAGACATACATTTTTATTCCTCCTGGGAATATACCTAGGAGTGAGATTGCTGGGCCATATGGTAGCTCTCTGTTTAACATTTTGAACACTTGTCAAATTGTTTTCCAAAGCAGCTATGCCATTTCACAGTCCTACCAGAGAACTGCCCCACAGGCCCAATAGTGACAATTCTCGAGGAGTGGGGCTTTCTCATCCCTCCTCCAATAAGTGCTAGAGCTGTTGGTTTTCATAGTTCTCATTACTCTGAGGGTCCTGGGTTTTATTTATTTTTTTAAATTTTTAAATTTAATTTAAATTTAATTTTTAAAATTTTTAAATTTTCCCCCCCAAATAGGTTTATTTTTTCAGTGTTACAAGATTAATTGTTCATGCACCACACCCAGTGCTCCATGCAGTAAGTGCCCTCCTCAATACCCACCACCAGGCTTGCCCAACCCCCCCACCCTCTCCCCTCCAAAGCCCTCAGTTTGTTGCTCAGAGTCCACAGTCTCTCATGGTTCATCGCCCCCTCCGATTTCCCCCCATTCACCCTTCCCTTCCTTCTCACAATGTCTGCCATGTTTTTCCTTATGTTCCACACGTAAGTGGGACCATAAGATAATTGACTCTCTCCACTTGACTTATTTCACTCCGCATGATCTCTTCCAGTACTGTCCATTTGATACAAAAGTTGGATATTCATCCTTTCTGATGGAGGCATAATATTCCATTGTATAGGTGTACCACATCTTCCTTATCCACTCATCTATTGAAGGGCATCTTGGTTCTTTCCACAGTTTGGCGATTGTGGCCATTGCTGCTACGAACATTGGGGTACATGTGGACCTTCTTTGTACTGCATCTGCTTCTTTGGGGTAAATACTGAGTAGTGTCCAGGGGTTTAGAGCTAATGTAGCTAGAGCTGGGGAGAGGATGACAGGATTCAGGTAAGGCAAGATGCCACAAAAGGCACCGTTCTTACTTATATTCAGCTACTTTTTTCTTGAATATACATTCCTTGGATTGTTGCAGGACTTTGGTTAATTTCTAGAGTTCTGAGTCAATTTTGACAATTCTTGCCACTGTTCATGTTGCTTTTATGTAGTAATAGGGTTTGGAGGTCTAGAGTACTTCTCTCCTTTTATGTCTTTGTAATAAAACATTTCTTTACTGGAGCTTTAGTAGGATATTTGCAAGAAAAGAATTACGTGTTCGTTCTAACATTTTAGTTCAGACCCTACATTTGTGTTATTATTCAGTAACAATGGATTTTAAATTTTCTACTAGTAGAATATCAGGTAGTGAGACACACCAAAAGGAAAGATATTCTTAGTTAAGGCCATCTTTCTTTTAAATTCCCATATGATCAGCAGTCTGTTTTGTTTCAATCCGAAGCCAAACCCAGTGGTTATGTTTATATTTATGTTATATACCCAATAACCCTCTGGACATTTCTGAATTCGAATTCGAAAAATGGCTCCTCAGAAATGCAGGTATCATTTTTTTAATTTAAATTGCAGGTATCATTTTGAACTCTTTACTGCTGTTTGTACAGCCTAAAGACATTAAGTTACATTGATGTCCTTCTTGTCAACTAGTGAGGGCTTTGATATTTTCTAGCTCATACGTTTGTTCCTCACATCACCTGTGCAATAGCAGGAGCAATCAGACTTATTACCTTTTTTAGGTTCCTTATTACCTTTTTTAGGTTCCAGACTTTGGCTCAGAGGAGGTAAGCGACTTGCCAGAGAATAATCCATTGTCTGCACCAAGGTTAGGAGCTGAATCCAGGTCTCCTATATTAAAAAGTTTAGAGACCTCTTCACTACACCATCCAGTGTCCTTGCTCCCAGATAGGATAGAGTGTTCGACCCTTGTATAGTACAAAACATCCAATGTTTAAAGTACCTATACAACCTCCAAGATCTTCTTAAGCATCTAAGATAAGAGGGTTAGGGAGATGAGTCCAGGGATGTGTCCAATAAAAGATACTTTACCAGAAAAGGCTGGGACTAGGTACCTTTGCTTTTGGAGGGGAAGAGGGCATAGAAGGGACTATGAGACTTGAGCTCATTAGCTTATCTGAAAAATAATTCTGCACACAAGTCTGCAGCTTTATACTTTTTCTAATCACTTAAAAATATTTATTAAGCACACATTATGTGTCCAGAGCTGTAAATAATTCCAATGAAGCCTCTACAAAAAGAAGAGATGATGTATAATTAATAGGTATATACGCCTCATGAATACAGTAATTTTTTCTGTGTGGTTCAACACTGTATGCCCAGATCTTTAGGACATATGCAGATCCTGGTACATAATTGGTGTTCAATAAATATTTATGGAATTAATTAACTAACAAGATCATTTTAGATATTTTCAAAGGTTACAAAAAAATAAAATGGGATAATATAGTATAGAGTGTCTTGGTCCAGGGAGCTATATTTTATTGGAAAATTAGGGAAGGTTTTCTGAGGAGAGAGTATCAGACACCATTGTCACCTGACTTTAGGGCAGTCATTGCTTCTATTTTGAAACCACCTCCAGAAAGAACCACTGAGAAAATTCCTGACTTAGCAGCTGCTTTTATGCTTTCAGATCACAAGGAATCCTGAATTGTCCTTTCTTGTCCCCTGGAGTAGAACGGCAGGGATGGACACCGGACCTTCCTGAGGGTCCACTGCTAATAGTTTCCATCACCATCAGCCAAAGAACTACATGGATATTTTAGCTATAAGCTGCAAGCTTGAAAATGTAGCTTAGTTCAGGTTGATCTTAGTCAAATCTTAGATTAATTTTTGAAAGGAGAATAAGATAGCTTCTAGGACATATATATTGATTAGCAAAATTGTAGAAGTTACCATTGTCCAAATAGAAAATAAAGTGATACAGGGTCACCAAACACATACGGCCAATATATTCTCATTTCTTCTTTGGGCGTGGATATAGGACTGATGGTAGAAAACACCAAAGATTTGATATGTGTGCTCTATTGGAAAAAGGTCAGGTCACATGTATTATTTGTGTGATCTATGGTAAGTTATCCGAGGCCCACAAACCTCAATGCTTCTATTTTCACGATGCGCATTATGAAATTTACCTAACCTGGCAGTTGTAAGAATGAGAGAGGACATGTAGGGATCATCACAAGCAGTAACAGCAAACAGGAAATGGTAGCTATTAGTACTATTGTTATGACTATGGATTCATCCCACAGATCATTTGCAAATCCTCTTCTGTCATTTCTATGGACAAAGATATAAAAACATGATCAGTGATTATCAATGTATTGTCTTTACTAGTTTAAGGAAAATGAAACATTAACTGATTTTAAAAAGGGAAATTCTTTCTCTGATGCCTATGAGTAAAGCATGTGTAATTGCTTACACCTGAATCTTCAGGTAAGACCAAGAATGTTACTAGTAACATTCTAAGTATCAAAGTAAAAACTAATACAATAGTATGTTAGAATGTCCAGGGAATTCTCAGTTTTCTGTTAAGAGGCCTGCTTTGACAGTGTTACAAGATGGCCATTATATTACTGATATGAAAATTGTTGTAATTCTTGCAAATTTCAAGAATTGTCATTTGTTATCAGTATATTAATAACATCATCTTTAATCGATCATGGCTTTCGATTGTGGCTTTTCTTGATTTTTTTAAAATGTAAATCATTGTTAATTTATTTTTCTTTATTTATTATATTTATATTAAGCCCTTCAGGGCCCAGTGATGAATATTTACGTTTCTGGGCTTTTTGCTTTCAATAATCAGATTTTTTAACATGCAGGTTCTAGAGCTCAGTTATGAATCATTGCTACTGTTCCTCTCAGAAACTGACCTTGGGGAAAGGTTTGTATTAAAGTGTTCTATTAAGACGTATTCCCAGAAAAAACAAACAAACAAACATAGTGGGACCATGATGAGAAGGAGGTAATACACTTTTTAACACACCCTTCCACATAGCAACAAAGATCTAATTTTTTCATCATCTCATTGAGTCCACAGGCACTGTTATTTTCGCTCTGAAAATAGCTAGTACCTTAAATCACACTGTAGAGTCCCCAGATAACCGGAAGAGTAGTTTTCAATGGCTTTTTTTCTGATTTCCTCTGTGTCCAAAGCAAGAAACAGCAGGAGGATTATGCACAAGTGAATGAGACAAAAAACAGGAGACCAGGAAGGTTTCTGAAATGCATATGCAGGCAGCATAAACACATTAAATGCTTGTCTTTCAAACAACTGTCAGACTCCCAAACCTCCCCTGCCTTCTTTTTTGCCTTTCAAAACCTGAGCACTCCATTGATAAATGCAATGATTTTAATCTTGGTGGTTTGCATAGATGGTGTCAGTTGGCCTGGTCACATTCCAATCTAGATAATTATATCTGCTCTTCCTCCAGCCCCCTGTTGCTTACGTTCTGAGTGGCATTCTTCTTCCCTTTTAAACCGACTGCTCCTGGGCACCATGGTGGGGTGGAAACAGCTGCAGGGAGCCGCCCCAGAGATGGGTGTGAATCAATAGTGGGCGCTCCCGTCCCGGCAGCACAGTTGGTCTATCAACTTGTTCAATATGCAAATCACTTGGCATCTTGCAGGAAGCAAAGCCTAGAGAAGAGAAGATCTTATGATTACTCCTATACCCCCAGCAGATGTGAAGCATTGCTCTCATTAGGATGGAGATAACACCAACGATTAAGAAGTGATAGACCTTTGCAGAAAGGGTGATTCGTGTAAAGGAGTTTCTCAATCTGAAGGGTTCATTGAGACCCTATGACAAAATCAGCCTTACAGTTAGATTGCCCAAAGGTATCCTACTTCTGTGCAGTAGTAAGGATTTCTAAGTTAAGCAAGATGGGCATTGAAATAATGACCAAGTATCTTCAACAATTTAATTAAAAGAAACTGTGATCAGTACAAGATCAAAACCATCTTTTTGTGAAGAAAACTTCATTGTGAGTAGAAATTAAGAGCTCACACAAAATTATTTCAGAGAAAATCCATCCCAATTGGCCTCCTCCATCAACAGTCCTTCTTTAGGCAAGTTCCTTACCTTCAAGTAATTCAATGTCTCATTTTCTTTCTTTCTTTCTTTCTTTCTCTTTCTTTCTTTCTTTCTTTCTTTCTTTCTTTCTTTCTTTCTTTCTTTCTTTCTTTCTTAGATTTTATTTATTCATTTGACAGAGAGAAAGAGCAAGCACAAGCAGGGGGAGCAGCAGAGGGAGAGGGAGAAATAGGCTCTCTGCTAAGCAAGGAGCCCAAAGTGGGGCTCAATCCCAGGCCCCTGAGATCATGACCTGAGCCGAAGACAGATACTTAACTCACTGAGCTACCCAGGTCCCCCCAGTGCCTCATTTTCTAAGGAAAAAAAAATCACCACACTGTCTTGTGATTTTCTGATTTATAGTTATGCCCCCCTCCAGTTTTTGCAGTAGGGACACTATCTAAAATAAGTTTAATTAACTTGATTGAGAGAATGGAGATAAAATAACTGGATTTCAGGAAAAAAAATATTTGACTTCTTCAGAAGAAATGTACTTAAATTTACTTCTAACACTACAAATCACTGCAGGAGAAGAAAATATAGTCCCTTTTCTATTTTAGCAAGGGAAGTGGTGGGAAAAGAATTTTGGAAGTGCACTTATATTTATTGTGGTTACAGAGGTTGCACGTGCTCTTGAGACATTCCCTGGTTGTTGTGACTGTCCTAAGGAATCCTTGTTATGATCCTTGTTGTGATCATCCTAAGGAAGCCTGGAGAAGGCAGAAGCCATGTTGCTCACAGACTTTTAGGAGTTGTCATGCCCTCTTAAATGCCTTAGTGCTACAGGGGCAAGGGCTGTGATGTCCCGACCCAGATCAAAAGTGTAACCAGTTCTCCAAACTTGAGACCTTTTCTGCTTTATGTATATCTTTGCACACAATTTGCCCTCTTCCCCCACAGTATGACCAGTAGCCCATAACAAATAACTGGGGCTGTTCATGGGAAAATGCAATGAGGACAAGTGTACATTACTCCTTGGAGTCCCCTCTCACGTCCTTTTCTTCTGAGATAACAATCCTGTTGGAGGCATCGGGATGTTGCCACCTCTGGGTACCCACGTTTCACAAAACCTTTGGTCAAGAAAGGGAAGGTACAGAATGTTTCTTTGCTGATCCATAGCTCACTTCCAAGACAAAAATGCCTCTAAGAGGCTCTTCTCCTTAGAGAAGGTAGAGATGACGTTAAAAAGGTCTTGAGCCAAGAAAACCAAAGGGAGCCAAAAAAAAGAGCCAGAAACAGATTTTCAGAAACTTGCCTTCCTTAATTGGGTTATAACATAGAACACCGTAATTATAGTTGAGGATCAAGACTTACCCACAGTCATTTCTAATTTGTGAGCAAGGAGATCAGTACTCGTACAAGTTAAGGAACTTGCTGCTCAAGTTCACCCAGCTGGCAAGTGTTGGCATCAGAGCCAGGCCCAGAACTCTCTTGACTCCAAATGGCACGGCTCTGCCCAGATTCCACGCTGTGAATGACTTTATTATAAAATGTGCTTTGCTGATGCAGATTGCATTCTATTAGAAGCCAAAACAGATACGATGGTTTATCACATGTATGACGAGGGACTGGGTGACACAAAGCATTTCAGAATTTACTCTGGACGACCTGACTGCCCATTGCCTTGTATCTAGTATGGCGGAGAGAGGAAATCCCTCCTCCCACTGTTTCCTGTCTCCGTGTTTACCTTTGTCTTCTTCCAATTTCTAAAAATACTCATGTCATCTTTAATTTTTACATATTAACCATAATATTTTATTAGTTTTTTAAAAGAGACTTAGTCCCTTCTCCTTTTCTTTGTAAATACATGTGAAGTATGCTTTCTCTATCTCCATAGGCTTTGGGGAACCATGTTGAGCCAATATGCATACTCATGTTAGATATTTAAGGGCAGAATTGGGGTCATGCTTATCTTCAGGCAATCAAATTTTTGTCATTATAAGATAAACAGCTTAATGTCTGCATCTCTAGGCCAACCCTCATACTTTCATATAGGAGGAAACGAAGGCCCATGATGTTAGTGATTTGCTCCAAGTGCCAGTGATAATTAGTCAAATCCAGACCCAAGACTCTGAGTTTTGAGTCTTCAATTCTGGTTATTTAATGATTAACAAATTCTCCGTGTAACATGATCCTAATTTATTCTTTGTTGAACCTGTATGTACAAAGCCAAGGGTAAGCAGGTAAATCCATTATACCATAGCATTCTGAGGTTAAGAATAGTGTCTGACTTCTCTTTAATCCCCAGAATTTGCCTTAGTGCCTGGCACGCAGCAAACACTCAAAAATACGTATGTTGACGACCAAATAGGTTTTTAAATAAAGTACATTCTTTAAATAAAAAATCAGAGTAGGCTTCTCTTAGGATTTCTTTTTAAAAATCGTTTCCTCAAAAAATAAATAAAAAATAAAAATCTTTTCCTTTATAAATTTGTTATAACTGCTTAATCAAAATAAAATAATCCCACCTTAAAACACTGTATTTCAGATTCAGCTACGCTAAACATTAATAAGAAGTTTCTTTATTTACAGATATTTAATGATGATAAAAACCTTCAGAAAACTTTGCTCAGACTTCTTTATCTATGGCTCAATCTGTGATTTTTTTTCCAGTGTTAAAAGGAGCCCAAGTTGATTCTAAAATCAAAGAACAGACAGAAGTTCAAGTGGGTTGTAGTCTTGGCAAAAACATGTTCTACCAAAGGGAAAAAAAAAAAGAATTCAGCCTCCAAATCTGTTACTGTGCATGCGTCTTCTGGTTTTCCTTTCGTGTGAGCAGAGTCCAGGAAAAAAATCATAGCATCACATAAAGCAATCGAGGATATTCTGTGAGACTAAAGATATAAAAATTGCTTGTTTGACATGAGACCAACTATATGACTCCTTTTGAAAGGATAATTTGAAATAGGTTACCTTACGACCACAAGTATATTTTAAGTTTGGGTGATAATCTTATGTTCTGAGAACTGCCATTAGTAACATTTTATTTATTTATTTATTAGATTATCATAATTTTTTTATTGTGTTATGTTAGTCACCATACAGTACATCATTAGTTTTTGATGTAGTGTTCCAAGATTCATTGTTTGCTTATAACACCCAGTGCTCCATGCAATCTGTGCCCTCCTTAATATCCATCACCAGGCTCATCCATCCCCCCACTCCCCAACCCCGCCCTTCTGAAACCCTCAGTTTGTTTCTCAAAGTCCATAGTCTCTCATGGTTCCTCTCCCACTCTGATTTCCCCCCTTCTCCAATGGGGGGAAATGTTTCCCTTCCTTCTCCAATTGTCCTCCATGCCATCAGTAACATTTTAAATTGCCCTCACTGAACTGGTGCTACTAGATAGAAATAAGTTTTCCTAATATATTTTTTGGTTTCTATTTTACTATTTACAGATCTGGGTTGTCCTTTTCCTTTGTTATCATGCTTCCTTTTTCTATCAAGAATATCACAAAGATGGCTACAACAGCTTTATTTGAGTTCCCTCCTATAGTGGTTACTCAGGATTTCTCTTCTGAATAGATTTTAGCATTTGAATCCAGTTTTCCCATGTCAATGAAACTGTGCTCTCCTGGAGAAGCCAGGGCCATTGGGGCCCCAGATAAAAGGACTTAGTTTTAAATGTGCCCCTGAACTCTTGTTATAAGGCAGCTTATTCTTTGTTAGGCCACTGATATCATCAAAGTTCATTCTCAGAACATTCACTGTGAACTTCTGGAGAGGAGAGTCATGGTTCTATTCATCATGTATCACCTGAATCTAGTACACTAACACACAGTATGCACTCAGTAGATAAATATTTGTGGAATGAATGAATAAATAGAGCAAGTTTCTTCTAGAAGATAGCTAATCATCAGTTTTAAGATAATTTTTATTGCTTAGGAGGCATAATTTGTGGATTGTGTGTTTAGAAAAAACATATGTTGGGAAAGATGTCCTGGGATATTTTTCATTGCTATCAAATTAAATAAAAAGACAGTCTTAGAATTTTTGTTTAGCATCTACTCTATCCTTAATCTGTGGCTCTTCCACTAGACAAGCTCATCAAAGCCTGGGCTGCATCTTTCAATTCTCCTCACTGTCCATCTATTGCCTGGCACAAAGCAACCATTCAGTAAATGATTGTTGTTAAATTAATGAGAATATATATAAAATAATTTTACCAGAATTTAAAATGACTTGAGAATAATAAAAAAGAACATTAGTATTGCAAAACAGAAAAGAAAAAGCTGACATGGAAGATATTCTTTAGAGAATCATCAGCATAAGTAGGACAAAGTGAAGAGAGTGGGTAGATATGACAGATAGGGAAGACAATGCCCAATCTCTGTCCATCTTTTCTCCAAACTTGAGTGAGCTGAGGACCCTAAAAACCCAAACCTTGTTTTTCTTAAAAAGCAGCTTAATCAGAATTAAAAGGAAAGAATACAATACTATGTCAAAGTTAATCATGGCAAGGCATTTTTAATTGTCTGATTGATTTTATTGGGTCTGTCACTCAGGTAAGAAAGCCTGGGTGGCTTAGTTGGTTGGGCGACTGCCTTTGGCTCGGGTCATGGTCCCAGAGTCCCGGAATCGAGTCCCATATCAGGCTCCCGGCTCTGTGGGAGATTTGCTTCTCCCTCTGACCTTCTCCCCTCTCATTCTCAATCTCTCTCTCTCTCTCAAATGGATGAGTAAAATCTTAAATATATATATATATTTATATTAAAATATATATATATATAAAGAGAAAGTATATTCAAAGGGTTTGACTGAAAAAGTTTGAAAAGGACTATTTACCAGGGTGGGCTAGATTCAAGGGGCCAAGAAGAGATGGGGAAGCACACCAAGGCTAGCAAGAGTAGAAGGCCGTGTCTAAAAGGCCGTGTCTAAAAAGACAGAGGGAAAGAATCATGGTGCAGGAGCCAGGTAAAAGTGCAAGGCTGAGAAGAAAACACCTCGTCAAGACTCTTACTGTAAAGGAATGCAGCCATTTTCAAAAAAACACTCTGAAGGAAGTGGGTGAATAAATACACCATGTTCTTTCTCCTGCCCTTCAACCTCCTACTTCTATTGACACTTCCCAGGGACTTGACACAAGTGCAAGCACAAATGGGAGAGAGAATGAATGACCAGAGCGAGGCAGTGGAGGCAAGGAAGGGCAAATGGAGGGCAACCAGCACACAGCTGGCTTCCCCAAGAGTCCCCCTTTGTCCCTGATGCAGCCATGAGTCCCACATCTGTCCCCTAGATTGCATCTAGATGAAAATCATAAGCTGGATTCTTGAAGAAAATCTTACTTCTCCAGCTTGGTGAATCCAATTTTTTTTTTCCCTTTCTTAATCCTGGATTATTACTTTTGATGAAATAGGCTACCACGTGAAAGGACTACTGCCTTCTACTGTCTGAGGATTTGACATAATCCCCTGCATATCAACTGGTTAACTCAAGCAACAATAACGTTTGCTCCCAGACTGCTTCATAACAAGAAAAAAAAAATAGAAAAGAAATTGGGACTGGTTGTCTCTAAACCTGTGGTAGTCGAATCAGTACAGAAATTAAAAGCTCCAAAGAACTTGGTATTACAAAATTTGTAATCCACCCATATCTCAAATGGCGATGGGGACATTGTTCTTTTCACCCTGGAAACTTTTAATTTTCTCTTTTCAAATATAGGATAAGCACTAGATCTAAATTTAAATGTGTCATTACATTCTTCCAGGACAGTGAATGTAGGGTTGCTATTAAAAACTGGATCTGTGTCCCTTCTTTTTTGATTCAGGAACATCTAATAAATAAGGATCTATGTAGACAAAATAGATATGTATGTTGAAACAATACAATTTTTATAGATTCATTGAAATGTTCTGTTTTAGAAATATGTAATTGATTTAGATTTCTAACTTGTTTCATTCCAAAATTCTGCATGACCAAACCCTTAATTACTTTATGCCACTTAGCTCCAGGCACACTGGCTTCTTTTCTCCTGTGGGTAGGAACATAGCTTGCGGGGAGGAGGGAGCAGAGAGAAACATCACAAGTCACTCCCTGTGAATATATTAGTCTAAAGTATCCTTTTCAACAAGTGTTAAGGTAATTTGTTGATATGACGATTTTTTTTTAAATGGTATTGAAAAGATGCCAGAGGAAGGAGTGTGAAGTAGGCATTTAAAAATACCATGGTCAGACCGTGGGACCAATAGAGAGGTTTTCATGCTCACTTACTTCTCAACAAACAGCCTCTTATTAGATTGCCAGAAGCTAGTGGGGGCACAGTTTAATGTGGAAATTTTGTAGCTTAAGAATTCTATATCCTTTTGAGTTGTATATTTTTAGTGAAGCATCATTTCAGATAAGCAAAGTCTCGGGAATCATAAATCATATAAGCATAATGTAAATACCATGAAAAATCTTAAAAGAGAAGAAACATGAAAAAAAGAATTCAACAATATCCTGGATCCAAAATCCTAGATCATATCAGAGAAAGCTGAATGTAGAATAAAATAAAGTTGTCAGCAAATACTGATTAACCGGGGAGTCAATAGATACTGCTTAATTCTTGATGTTGATAATTGCAGTTTGAAATACTTGGATTTTTTAAGTCATCACCAATTAAGTTTAAAAACACTCTACACGCCTTGTGAATTACCAGAGGGGAAAAGCAATCATTGAAAATATAGTCCACATGGCAAAAGAATAAACATGAAAAATTAATTATATTAATAATATTACCAAATATTGAGGCCAAATAGCTACATTCCGAACATTCAGATAATAAAGAACTATGCTAAATGTTTTATATTACCTCCTTTAATCCTCATTTAAGTCTCTGAGATAGCTGTTTATGATGCAGTTCAAAATCAGGTCTATTTAAATGTGAAGTTTGGAGTTTATTAATACAACAGTAAGATAGCAAATACAGATTATACCTTGTATCCCAATTTTCACTGATTTATATTAGCCATTGGTAATGTTGAACTGATAAATATTCTGAGGCTGGATTCCAGCTCAGCAGAAAAGACTGTTATGGACTATTAGTGATGCTTATTTTCAGATTTGCATCAAGTGTGCCACGTATTAGCTACATCAATCCCAATTATAAAAATAGAAAACATAAAATTATAAGCAATAAGACCCAATGCATATCTTATGAAAATAGTTACAGATGGAATAAATGTATTTAACAAAGGAAAAGATTCAAAGGTCATTTAAAGAATGTTATCCACATTAATGGGGAGACTGGGTAGCTCAGTTGGTTGAGTGTCTAACTCTGGATCTTAGTTCAGGTCTTGACCTCAGAGTGCTGAGTTCAAGCCCATGTTGGCCTCCACACTGGGTGTGGAGCTTACTTAAAAAATATAAAATAAAATAAATAAATTTTGTAAAAATGATAGCCACATTTAAAAAGAAGGAATCACAGAAAAGCTAAAAGAAAAATGAATGGGCAGAAATATATCAAAAAAGCATGCCAATACAAAAAAGAAAAAGGAAAGGAAAGTAGGAATGGCAGCATTACCATTAGATAAAATGGAATTTTTAAAAAGGGAGGGACCATACAAAAACTTATGAAATAAGGCTAAAGCTACCTTAAGAGGCATTCACATAGTCTTTTCTCTGTTTAGAGACTCTAGAATGAAAAAAAATAAATCATTTGACTGATGACATTAGAAAATAACCAAGAAAAAGTAAGAAATGCCATTAATCCAAAAAGTAGGAATCTTGAAATATCAGTAACTATTGCCAAAAATAAAAGTTATCAAAGAATTTTTTCTTTTAAAATGTACCGTGGTCAGTGGTTTTAACGCTGAGCTCTTTTACAAGTTTAAGGAAATAATACTACATCAGCTGTCCGTGAGGACAGAGAAACAAAGACAGAGGCCCATCCAGTTATGTTCTACACAGCGGCCCAGTCATGGCACCACAGTCCGAAACAGGAATGCACGTGCTTGCAAACATACATATTATAAACACATGCACGCACATATTATAAAGAAATTTTGATACAGGAAAACTCACATATCTACGCAAAAGAAGCAAATTATAAATTGTGTGTGCTATGATTTTTATTTTACAAAATACATGCATACATATGCACAAAGAAACTGGGCTGGATTGAAAGACCTATAGACATAGTGTCTTTATATCCTGCATCCTTAGATGATAAGTGATTTTTCACGGCGCTGGGGCCGGGGCGACCCAGGAGAAGCAGTTCCCACCGGTGCTGCTGAGCTTCTTCTACAACCCATGCTTCGGGCCGCGCGAGGGCGAGGAGGAAAATAAAATTTTGTTTTACCATCCAAATGAAGTAGAAAAGAATGAGAAAATTAGAAATGTTGGATTATGTGAAGCTATTGTACAGTTTACAAGGACCTTTAGTCCATCAAAACCTGCAAAGTCTTAGTGTCTTTACGAGTTTACGTATGTAAAATCGAAAAATCACTCGTAAGTGATTTTTCACTTATCATCTAGCTCTATGTCTTATTGACATATAGCTCCTATGTCTTATTGACACTTATTGTCAATAAGTGTCTTATTGACATCTTTTCGTTTCCCAGATTTTCTTCACCACCACATACTACACAATCCTAAAAAACAACTAATGTTAGTAAGCCAAAAGAAGCAGTTTACAGAAGCAACTTCTTTCCTTCTCCTCCTCCTCCTCTTCCTTCTTCTTATTCTCTTTTGTAATGAAAAAGGAGGGTAATTCTCACTAAAGAACAGAGGAAAGACTGCTAAACCTGGAGCAATAAACAAACAGAGAGAGAGAGAAAAGAAGGAGGAAGGAAAGGGGAAAAAGAAAGAGAAAAGAAAGGGGGGTGGGGAGGAAAGAAGAATTCCCAGGTAATAAGAAAGAGATTAAAACAAAAATGGGGGCGCCTGGGTGGCTCAGTTGGTTGAGCGGCTGCCTTCGGCTCAGGTCATGATCCCGGAGTCCCGGGATCGAGTCCCATATCGGACTCCCGGCTCTGCGGGAAGTCTGCTTCTCCCTCTGACCTTCTCCCCTCTCATTCTCACTCTCTCTCTAATAAATAAATAAAAAATCAAAAAACAAAAACAAAAACAAAAACGTCAGCAGAGCACTTGTGGAAATTATAAAAACCTTACGTAGAAATCATTGTAGGATAGGAACTCCTCTGCCCAAGTATGCTTGGCATAGAAGGAAGAATTAAATTGCCTCAGGAATATTTGCCACAGTCACGAATGTTCTTAACCATTCCTCAGTTCTAGCATCAGAGTCAAGATAAATATAAGTTCTGTGACAGTAGGCATCTTTGTTGACATTGTGCTGGAATTTCTAGAACAGCATGGGACCCCACAGGCGCCCGGTTACATTTGTGAAGTGTGGAAAATGATAAAAGGGTGGTTTGCAGTAAAGCCACTCTAGGCTGTGTGCTGTGGCCTCTTCTCTTCAGAATATTAGCAGTGGCTTGGCCCACAGCAAGAACGGATTGCAAGGGCACAGATGACACAAACAGATTTCAGAATGAAGATCAAATCATCTTGATGGCATAGAAATGTAGTCCCAAATGAGCTAGATCCAATTTCACAAGAGAACAAAATAGAGACCGATTTCAGTGTATAACCTAACACTGGGAGCTCAACTTCTGATGAGGCAGAAGGCAGTCCTCTGTGCCATGTTGGTCAGACCCTATCCCAACTCCTAGATCTAGTTCTGAGTGCTGGATTTTATAGCAAACATTACTAGGTAAGCACTTAAGTGAAAAGTCGAAGACACAATAACTTGAAAACTGCCCCTCAAGGGTTGATTTAAAGGCTCTGGGGAGATTTAAGCTCAGGACGAAAGGACTGCAGAGTACAAGCGAGCTGTCTTGAGGAAAAGGGGTTAAACATGTTCTGTATCACTCCCTGGATCAAACTATGACTGACGAATGGAAAATTCAATTGTAGATTCAGCTCAATATAAAGAAGCATTTTGTAAAAAGTTTGATCTGATCCGACCAGAGAGAAATAGGTCTCTGTTACCACAAATGTGTAAGCACTAGCTAGAGGGCCATCTGTAAGGAATGTTCTGGAAGGGATTCCTGCCTTGGATGATAGGCGGCACCGTCCTATCTTCCAATCTGGAGGACGGACCGTGGCCCACAGAGAACTTTTGTTTCTTCTACCAAACATTTAAAATTAATTTTTAAAGTGCCTTCAGGGAAACACACCCACTGGAGTCCAGACTGTCCACACTGTCCCTACTGTCTCACATCCTAGCTGCTTCGCAAGCTTATGCCACTGGCCCTGTTTGAGTTTGCATCGTCTATAATGTCCAGTCCAGTTCCAAGATAATTTGTTCCTGGGACTCAACTTCACTAGAACTGTCAGAGAATTTTCTACCACGGGGCGGGGGCGGGGGGG